>JARFTM010000012.1:0-354210 GCA_030278935.1 Trichoderma polysporum
TGTTTCTTTTTTTCTTATTCCACTCTTACTCTTTTTGATCTCGTTTTTTTTTTTTTTGGGGGGGGGGGAGTTGAGCTGCTTTTTTTATTTTCGAGGTGTGATGCCATTACATGTAGCTTATGTGAAATTCGGGTAGGAGTTGACGAAACAAGCGATGAAAACCACAAATTGAAAACGAGTATCAATTTTAAGACTCTCATCTAATATGCGTCATATATGCACGTGTGATGATAGATTCCAGAACCATACCTATTCTCCAATGCCGTACGGTCATACCCTCTACCCCCAATCAGCCTAGCGAGTATTCCCGTATTACTGCCTTGCCTTGTCGACAGACCTTGTGAGCGGATTAGGAACGGTGAGAGGTGAGTTCCTCATGTGACTGAGTTTTAGCCCAAGAAGCCGGTGGGGCGAGCGGCAGACGCCTCTTGTGTGATGCACGGAATAGGTATCTGCTAAAGTATGGAGTACCTGCTAGGTAGATCGATGGAGCATCCCGTCGAGAGTACTCCGTACTTGCGCTGTACAAGGTGCGTGGAATAGATGTGCTAAGACGCGGTAGTGCTAATCTACAGTATGGGCATCTGTTTTTGTCTTTACTGGGATGGGGATTCAAAGGGTCCGCACCAACTTACAGTAAGGCACTCTATAAATCGATAAAACGATACGCGGGTGACGAGGATCGCCTGTGTGTGTGTTGTGCGTGTGTGGTGTCTCAGAACGCCAAAAAGCTTAGATTCTGGCACGAAGCCCAACCGGTCCAGTGGTAATAGTAGGGCCTGGGTTTGATTCTCCTCCCCTTCCCTTTGTTGTCTTTTTCAAGGAAAACAAAAAACAAAAACACAAAAAGCCATCGAAGAGGGGGGTGGTGTGGCATTTCCTACAACAACAACAACAAAATAAGAAAAACAATGGGGCGATGCGGTAGGCAAAAGAATGGCAAAGTGCGTGCATGCAAAGGGCCAAAGAGAAGCGCAGGGAGGGGTGGCGAAGCTGATGGGAAAGAAAAAGCCCACTAATTGCGGGGTGATAAGATAACGGGAGCAGCCTAGTGGCTGGAGAGGTCCAGAGGGCGGGAAGGGGAACAAACCGCCACCAGCCGAGGAGCTTCATGACGCAAAGGTGAGCTGAGGAGTACTAGCTAATGGATGGATGGATGGATGGATGAATGAATGAATGAATTGTTGCTGAAAAAAAAATGTCTTGTTTCTCTTCTTCGTCGCAGTTGGTTCCGTGCTGATCTCACATCTCCGTAGATCACAGCACAGTACGTTGCGTTGCTGCCGGTACTGGCATAACAAAGCCCGGGATGGTGGGATGCTTGTGCTGCCCGCTATGGGGTGAGGGCGGATTGACAGCAAGGACAGGCATCCACAGACAACACCAAGTGGGGGGTTCTAGCTGGACGATGAAGGGAGAGGGAGAGGAGGGGGGAGGGGGAAGGGGAAAGGAAAGCAAGACAACTGCTGGGTCCCTAGGGATGGCAGAGATGGAGCAGAGCAAAGCAGGACAAGACGAAGAACAAGAGACGGCCAAGGAGGGGGGGATGGCCTGTTCGGATAGGCCCTCTCGTCTGAAACGGCCGATGGATATGTGAGCAGCACGCCTGATTGGCCGCGACGGCTGGGTCAAAAGTCGTGCCACGAGGGCGCCCCAGCCTCTCACGACGGCTCCCACCACAACACGGTCAGCCATTGCGCGAAGGGGAGTGGCCGCTGCTGGGGCCGGCGCCAATCTTCCAGTCACAGCTGCAGCTGCGCTGGCTCTGGAGTCCCCAGCGTTGGGAGACAAGTCAGAGTTGGGTACGAAAGTTGCCGAGCTGCGTTGCAAGAAGAGAGGGGGAAATGGGAATGCTTTTCGAACAACAACGCGTAAAAGAACAACCAAAAAAAAAGAAGACCAAAAGCAAAAACCACCAAAGATAAAGAGAGGAAAAAAAGAAGCTTGAAGCTATTACTGCTGCTCCGAAAAAAGAAACAGAAAGACGACCCGAACGATACATCGCCCCGGAGTGTGTGGTGCCTCAAGGTGCTCTCCCGCACCATCGATCGCTGCTAACAGGGTCTGCCGCCTCTGCCTTCTTTTCGACGCATTGACGCTTCTCTGTCTTCTCCATTCTCTCTCTCACTCTCCTTGCAGGTCCTGCGGAATCGACCGAGCGGGACTGTCTATTTAGCTCGTCGACCTTGGAAGAGACCCCCGTCCGGGTCTGCTGCTGCTGCTGCTGCTTCGCCCTTTAGTCCTTGTTTTGGGTCCGTGGCTCGACCCTTTTTCCCAACCTACTTGCGGGAGTGTCATTCCAACCACGCCTACTAACCTTACCGACACAGTACCAAGGTACTCGTACATACATACACACATACATTACTCCATACATCTAGTACATACCACCACTGCCGGGGTCTGGACAACGCGAGAAGTTGCAAGCCAAGCCCAGGGCCGACTACCGACCGACACACCTTTCTTTAGTCCCATCCCGCTGGACCTTGTTGTCCGCGTTCAAACTCTCCCATGTATTCGCTGGTAACGGTGAATCAGCAGGTCTCCCTGATCAGCATCTCTGTCACTCCCAGCACTTTTTTGGCTGCACTGCTTGTTCTTCTCGTCTTCGTCAGCTTCTACCTTCCTGTCCTGCCATCATTCACCCTTCCACGAATCCCCATACCGCGCTTCTTCTCCGCCGACTCCAACACCAAGGCGCTGCCTCCATTACCCTCGTCGCCCACATCGCCCGACCGACAGCTTGTATTGCGCGACCACTCGCTGACGCTCTACCGTCGCGAAAGGAAGGATTCCAACAAAGATAAAGACCGCTACAGGAAAGAACCAAAGGACCGCTACAAGGAGAGGGACTACTACGCCAAAGAACCCGACCATGGCCGATCCTCAGGAAAGGCTCGACGCCTCTTTGCGGGATTTCGAGACTCCAGCAAGCCCGCCGTCTACGACGAGGAACTCATCCATTCTCCCCAGCGAACCGGCGATGGAGGACGATCTCCTGGCGGACCTGGACGTCGCGTCCGTCGGCTCCTATTCCCCCCCAGCGTGGCGGAGACTCGCCAACGGTAGTCGAAGCAACGGATTCTGGAGGCCGCCGTCGCATGATGCGCTCAGCGCAATGTCGCCGATGCGCCTGGCCATGCGCAACACTCCGTTCAGTGAGCGCGACGACGACGACGATGACGACGACGACCTAGACCTCGGCATGGACAACCAGAACGAAATTCTACAGAGAGCGATCCGCACAAGGCTTCCCACCGGCAGTATGAGTCCGGACAAGGTGAGGAGTCGCAGTCCAGATGGAAATCGAAGCGGGACGTTGCGCTTCGAGGCACCAACCCCGCCCGTCTTGGAGAGGATACTGGAGTCGCCGCCGCCGACAGATAACTGTAAGTTGCCTTTTGTTGCGACCCTACCCCTTCTATGCTGCCTGCGTCTGCCTGGCGCAGCCTATCCCGTGTCGCCTATCGGACTTTGGCGCCTGACCTGTCATCTCTTTTCTGCTAGATATCCGCTTCGCCGTGCGCGCTGAAGTTCAGCAGCGCACCGAACCAATTGAAACCGCCATTGCCTTTATCCGCAAACGCTACACCGCTCTCACCGCATCATGGACGTCTACCCTATTCAGCTTGCTCCTGGCCGTATTTAGCGTCTCCCTCTTCAAGACGCTCATTCAGGAGCCTGCGCCGCGGCCGGTCGGCGATCTTGTCAAGGTCGCGGGCATTGCGCGCTCCTTTGAACCACTCATATACTATTCGGAACATGCCATCACGCAGGTGCACGACTTACAAGCCACGAGCGTGGCCGTCTGGGACCTCGGAGAGACAGTACGAACCAGCGGGATGCGAGACGCTTCGCTCATCGTTGCCGACTTGGATGCTCTGAGCGGCGCAATGAAGACGCTTGCTACCGAGATGACCAAGTTCTTTGCTGTTGTTGACGGCGACATTGACGGGTAAGTAAATAGACATACATCTCCCAGCCGCCCAATCCCCATTCCATCTTTTCCATCCTTTCTGCCAATTGAGCCTTCCCTCTCCCCACCTCGTGCGTGTGTGACCCTGGTGTGTCGAGAGAAGCAAACAGCAAGTTGACATGGGCTTTGCGCCTTGTTGTACAACAGCATCCTCAATGTCATGGATTGGGCCAAGATGCATCTCAATCGCCTCCAGAGCGCTCCCTCTCCTTCCTCCCTCTCCTCCGCATACGATAATATCCACAATATGCTTTCTGAGGCTCATGTCCTCGAAGACGCCTCCGGCTCCCCTACGCCGATCGGCACGATTACTACGTACGTCTTTGGACTAAGCAACCCGCAGCGCGAACAACGAATGGTCCAACTACTATTCAACGAATTCTTATCGATCCTCGAGGAAAGTGTTCGAGAGGAGCTTCGCTATAGCATGAACCTCTATGGTCTCTTCAACAGCATCGATCAGCACTTTCTCAACCTTGCGCGAACCGTCGCGCGCGAAACATCCGCCCAAGAAGAACTCCACAGCGACATGCTGGCCAGCTTATGGGTGCGCATCTTAGGCACGCGCGCCGCCGAGTTGCGCAAGTTTGAACAGAACCGCGTGCTACTGCGCGACGTGAGGGAGAAGACGGTCCGCAACAAGGGCATCTTGGTCAATCACCATAGCAAGCTGCTCTCCCTACAAACCTCGCTCGAGGGCCTTCGCACGAAACTCATCTCCCCGCTCGTCCGCGGTTCCAATGCCACCATCTTAACTCTCGAAGACCAGATTGACAGCTTGTCTGGCGTGAGGGATCATCTCTCGGAGATTCGACGCCAACAAAAGGGCAAGGTTATGGAGACGCTTTACGCCAGCGTGCCGAGTAAACAGCAGCAGAGGAGTTTACGGCTCGACGACGGTCGAAATGATCTCCTCGGAGAGTCGTAACCTTTTCCTTCTTCTACTTCCTCTTTTCCTCCCAAGACTCTCTGCTAGACAACCCCCCTTTTTTTCTCCTCATCTTCTATTCTCCTTCCCTCTTTTTCAAAGGCGTCGAATCATCAGTCATTCTTGTTCGGGGATATACAAAACAGAAGTCCTTGTCATTTATCCTATTTTTATTTTCCCATGTCAGGCGCAAAACAAACAACATTTGGCCCACCACCAAAAACACCAGCGTATGTGTTATTCTACCGGAGTTTTTTTGTTAAAAACTTAATTCTTTCCTTGTCGCCTGTTTTCTATTCGGTTTAATGGCACAAAGGGCATGGTACAAAGGGAAAGGGGAGCCAAGGGGGGTGAGCCAATGGTTAAAGGGGCAACAAATGGCGCTTGCAATTTGGAAAACGGTAAGTATATACTGTCTATTATCATTATCTTTATTTTTATATTTCTCATTGGGAAAAAAGGGGGACATACACCTAGGTGAAAAGCCAGAAAAACAAAAACCGAAAAAGTTTTTCACATAGATGTTTTTTTCTTCTTTTTTTTCCTTTTCTTATAACCTACCTTTCCCTTTTATTTCCCACACATTATAGCATGCTTTCTTTTTTTCTTTTCCTTTTTTATTATCTCCTGGGCGTGGAATGTCTGCTTTATATATCGGCGTTGTTTTTTCTCTGTGTATGTATCTAGGCCAGCGAAATCATCTTTCTCTATTATCTTTTTTTTTTTTACACTCTCCTTTATTTTTATTTTTTTCTCTCCATCTCCTGTTCTCACATCTTGTAGTATCTCAATGTACTCGGCATGTGTGGTATCTTTGTCTATTTTATGTAACTGGCAGTGTTTCAGTGTTCGGTCATGGTGGTCTTTTTTCCAAGGAGAGGGCGTTTTTGACTTGGTGCAAAGGGTTAGCTTTCTTTAAATGAAAAGTGACAGCCTTGGTTGGGCGCTGGGCTTGGTTGGGTATGTAATTACTACCTCCTAGGTTTGGCAGTGTCAATTTGCAGCAGTTATTTCATTTTCAAGGTCTCTCTTGTATAAAGTTCAATGCTGTTGCAAAACAGCCCTAGATAATCCAAGTGGCAAGACATTGCCACAGAGTTCCTAGATGGAGAGCACTCAAATCGTACATCTTCACATCTTCACCGTATCACGTATTGTACACACCCACAAGTTTAAGAACATGTTATCTATTAGAAAATTCCCTAGAATCCTATCCGTTTCAAGCCCCTGCCTCCGTAGTTTTTGCCAGTGAAAGTGGACCATGTTCATGGGGGTATAGCCCAGAGGCATCCTTCATAAAACCTGCAACCCGCAACGCCATCCCGGTGAGCCTGAATTTTTACTGGCGACGTTTTTTTTTTAATCGTCCCAGCCTAGGCAAGGCGACATCTCGCATCCGAAAATACCACCTTCCAAACCACACAACTTTTGTTCATCCTTGAGAAAATATAGCAAATAAGTCTATCCCTACATGATGCAATAGACGTAGGCAAACGTGGCATATCATATTGCATCCCACGTATCATTCGGTGTCATTCGAGTTCCATCTCACACCGTAGTCAAATTTTTTAAACGACAAAGGAAACGATATTGCGTGTCAAAGGTGGAAAGACTGGCTCTGCTTAAGCCTTAGTCTCCTCCTCCTTCTTCTCGGGACCAGTACCCTGGGACTTGACGTATTCGTCGTAGACGGCCAGCGCCTCGTCAACCTTGGCCTTCAAAGCAGACTCCTCCTCAATGCTAAAAGGAAGTAAGTTAGTATCAGAAAATCATTCATCATGAAAGGGGGGGTAGCTTACAGGTTGACAAGCTCAGCGTTGTCCATCTCCAGGAGCATACCAGTGATCTTGCCAGCAAGTTCAGAGTTGATTGCCTGAATCTTGGGGAAGATCAGTTCACCAAGAATCTGCTTCTGCTGGGCAGGCTGGGCAGCAGCAAGCTGAGACTGGAGCATAGAGGGGGTGCCGTTGTTGTTGGCGCTGGCGTTGGCGGTGTTGTCGCGAGGGGCCTGGTTGGAGAAGTTGCCGTTGCGACCGGCGTTGTTGTTGTTACGTCCCATACCCTGGCGGTTGTTTGGGGGGTAACCGGGCATTCCGCCCTGAACGTTGGGTGGCATGCCGGCGATGTTGCCACGACCACCCTGAGGAGCGCCGCCACGGCCTCCAGCAAGAGCGGCAGCCTGCTGCTGAGCCTGCTGCATAGCAGCCATGAACTGAGGAGTTCCAGGCTGGCCAAACTGGGGAGGGAACTGGCCGGGAAGGCCGTACATGTTGGGGGGGATTCCCTGAGGGACATTACGTCCACCCTGCTGAGGGTATCCAGGGAACTGACCAGGACGGCCGCCCTGGACGTTGGGAAGAGGCATTCCAGGCTGGGGGAAAGGCATGCCACGGCCGCCCTGGGGGATGAAGCCTGGCTGCTGGCCAGGAGCATAGAAAACGGGGGGCTGCATGTACTGCTGCGGCATACCAGCTGCCGCTGCCGCCTGCTGCATCCGCAACTGGTTGCGAGCCTGGATGCTAGCCTCAAGCTGGCTCTTGCGAACATCCTTGCGCTGGGCAAGAGCAACGTACAGAGGCTTGTTGTTAATCATCCGTTGGTTCATCTCAGCAACAGCCTTGGTAGCATCATCTGGGTTGCTGAAGCAGACGAAACCGAAGCCCTTGCTCTTACCAAGCCTCTTATCAATCTTCTTCTCACCCTTCTTCTCAGCGCTGTCAGCCGATTCCTCCTCGTTCTCGTTCTCGTTCTCGTTCTCGTTCTCGTTCTCGTTCTCGCTCTCCTTCTTGTTCTCCTTGTCCTTCTCCTGGTCCTTGACCTCCTCATCGCCTTCGGTGGGAGTGTCCCTCATGACCTTGGCAGAAGTGATGGGGCCAAATTCGGCGAACATCTGTCGGAGCTTCTCATCATCAACGTCGTCATCAAGGTTCTTGATGTACAGGTTGACGCCCTGGTACTTGCTAGCCTTCTCGATGCGCGCAGCTTCATAAGACTTTCGCAGCTCCTCTTCACGCTCATGCTTCTTCTGGGCGCGGCCGACATAGAGCTCCTGACCACGGAAATCCAGTCCGTTCAAGTCATCAACAGCCTTGTAAGCAGCCTCATGGGTGGTGAAGTTAACAAATCCAAATCCACGAGACTTGCCATCTGGGTCGCGAGCCAAAGAGGATGAGGTGACATCACCGAACTTCTCAAACAGTTCACGGAACTCGTCATCGGACACATCGGGGCTGATGTTCTTCACGTAGACGTTGGTGAAGTTGGCCTTCATCTCCTCAAACTTGCTCTGGCGGTCCTTCTTGGGGATGTGGTATCCAACGTAGACCTTCTTCTCATTGAGCAGCATGCCGTTGACATGTTTGATGGCTTGAGCAGCAGCCTCATCAGTCTCGTAGTGAACAAAACCGTAACCCTTGGAGGCACCAGTCTCATCCTGGGCAACCTTGCAGCTGAGAATATTGCCAAAGGCAGCAAAGGTGTCATGGAGAGCCTTGTTATCAATAGCAACGTCCAAGTTCTTGATGAACACATTGCCCTGGCCAGTCTTGCGCAGAGCAGGGTCACGCTGAGACCACATGATACGGCAAGGGCGGCCCTTGATAAGAGTGTAGTTGAGCTCCTCCAAGGCCTTCTCGCCATCAGGAGTAGAGTTGTAGTTCACATAGGCGTAGCCGAGAGAGCGGCGAGTGACAGCGTCACGGCAAACACGGATGGAAGCCACGGCACCAATCTGGGAGAAAAGCTCAAAGAGCATGGCCTCGGTAACGGAGGGGTCAAGCTCTCCCACGTAGAGCGAGGCCGAGTTCTGAGGGTGGGGAGCGGCAGTCGGGGTAGGAGCAGAGGCATCCTCAGCACCAGCGCTCACAGCAGTGTCAATGGCAGGAGCCTTGACATCGCCGCTGCCATTGAGGGATGTGTTGTTGAGATCGCTAGCAAGCTGGTCAACAGCGCCGGAGGTAGTGTTGGCGGCCATTTCGACGGTAAACTAAATCACGGGTATCGAACGAGACTGTAGCACAACAAGGTCAGCGGTCGAAGGTCATGCACGAAAGAGGGTATCGTTCGCCGCGGAGAGCGGCTCCCAGGATACCTGGCGTCAGCAGTACTTACTGATTCAGAAAGAAGAACGAGAAAGTAAGTAGTGCTCAGCGAGTCAGAATGAACAATCTGCAGGCGGAGCGACTTGGTGATAGAGGCAACTGGGGTGAGTTGTCTCAAGGATAGATTTTTTTTTTTTTTTGCGGTGACCGTTTGTCGACGATGTCGCGCGGGACTTGAAGGTGGTGGGTGGGTAGGGTTTTTTGGGGTTTTCAAATTTTTTTGGTTTTCTTGATTGAAGAAAAGAGCAAGAACAGAGAACTAGTCGGAAGACCGTACCTCTGAACTATCTCGGTTTTATGGGTTTTGGGTTGTTTGGGATAAAGTTGGACGTTGTGTGGAGGAAGAGAAAAAAAAAAAAGAGAATTTTCATCCGCTTGACATTTTTTTTTTCCCTGGGCTGCTAAACCTGTCTAGCGGTGGAGTGACCTTCCGTGCCTCCTTAGCGGCGAGTTGTGACTTCCTACTGGATTTATTAGGGTATCGCAGTACAGGACAGTGCAGAGCACTGCCAAACAATGGCACTAAAATCAACCTGAATAAGGCAAGGTACTCGCTGGTCTGCATGGCAAAGTAGCCGATAACAAAAATTCAGGATTTTTCCAGTTTCTGTGCCTCGCGCTGTTAGCGATAAACCCCCAACCCCGCCTCAGCCAAGTCTCCAGACTAATAGCCGGCCTATCAAAAAAAAGAGGGTGTGATGCAAAGTCTGCTCTTGTTTGAAAATTTTAGGACGTGGCAGAAGCCTCGTTTCTTACTTTAACTCTAATTGCAGCCGCGCGTGGCCACTGGGAAGCCGTGTAAAATTTTGGACAGGAATTTGCCGTTTGGTGCTACGTATCCTACTAGTAGTACTGCTCTCCCTCCAAAAGAGACACGGGAAACAAGGGTAACAGTCGGCTGCCCCGCGTTCTCGCACTGTGTTGGTGGGATGCTCAAAGGCGGTGACCCTGATGCTGGACCTCCTTATCTTATCGGCACGCGACACTAGCCCCCTCAGCGATTTTGCCCCACCAGTGATGATGCTATTGTAAGGGCAGCCTGCCGGCAGAGGCAACCATGTTGATGACTGATGAACGGCTTCAGTGCTGAATCTTCTAGAATCGCCACAACAGCCGCAAAACCACGGAATATCGTTCTGGGTGCTGCATGGCATGTTTGACGACTGTCCTCTTGATGTGTGTGTGTAGCTACTAGCAAATCCAAAGTAGCCGCCATGTTCTCTACCTTCACGGGCAGCTCAAGGCGGCCCAGGAACGTGAACCTGAGCGGACAGACCAGCAACCCGTTCTCCAACACATCATGGACTCCCTCGGCCGCTTCGAATGCTACAAAGACCGTTTCAGATGCGCAGGCCGATAGAGAAAAGCGACAGGTGGAGAGGCGGCGCTTGAAGGCCGCATCGCAGATACAGAAGACATGGAGAGGATATAGATCAAGGTCCGCTTTGAGGGAGCAGCGCCGGAACGATTTCGACCTCATCTACCAATCTCTCTCCGATAGCGATGCTTCCAGGAGACTCTATACTTCTTTTCCTCTCCTGTTGTCGTTCTTCTCAGCCAACCGAGCCGGCGACATGCAACGTCTGTTTTTGTTCATTAACGACTGTAATAATATCTCCCTTCAGCAGCTTCGTGACGCCAGCCGTCATACTTCGCGGCTCCAAAACTTAATGGTAGTTCTTGTGCAAGCTTTAGGCGTTTTAGTTTCCAAAGAGTATGTTTCTAGCTGCCCACACGCGAGAGATGGAGCTGTTGAAAGCTATTGCGGGCTTACAACGGATCACACCGTTACACACAGGCTGACTCGGCTTCTTAGTGATACGCCATTGGAGTTACAGCATCTCCTCACACTGATCAACCATCTGGCCGTCAACTTTCCCCTTATAATATTGGCATCTGTCGACGAGTACTATACGGCGTTGGCAAAGCTGTGCCAGTCACAGCATAACCAAGAGTGGCTTGAAGCAATCCTCACATCTCTATCTGTTCCTTTAAATGCAGGTGCTGAAAGCGGTATGTAATACTAATAAGCCCATCATCTTAACAAGTACAGTATGAGACGAGCTGCTAATACAATATCTCTACAGGGTCGGATGCATACGGAGCATTGGCACTTCGGTTTCTAACCACAGAGAACCTCTATCTCTTCGAGCAAAACATTAATCAAATGGGCCAAATCATAAATACGGAAAAGCTTGCGCTGGAAATACTACGAACGTATACTTATAAGCCCGATTCTTTGCCAGAAAAAGACCGCCTCTTCTGGCTCCTGGCCCATTATATCGACTTGAGCAGAGCACAGAAAAGTTCAAACCAGAACCTGATTCATCTAAACGCTGTTTTCACACAGCTATCCGCGTTATCTTCCGATATTAGTATCCGAATAAGCACACAACCATCACCCGAGCAACCCGACGACACGGCTACCGAGTCTCTTGTATTCCCATCGTCATCATATATTACTCAGCAACTGTTGTGGCTTGTTGATAATAATGGCATTTCCAATTTACTCCGTGACTTCTCCATTAGCCTGGCACAATCTTCAAATCAAGAGCTAGAAGGAAGTGAGCTCCTTGCTGGCTATATTCTAGTTTTACTGCAAAGTTTCCCCACCAGAGCTGACGACACGCGTATGAGGCTGTTCCTCGAGGAGATACCTACTGCAGAGGGTTACATACCTATCATCAAATACCTTTGGCACATGATGACAAAAACTTTGGTATTCCAAAAACTAAAAAGCGAATCCGAACGACCAGCGAGAATACTTCACAGATACTTCTATGAGACCCCGTCTCAGGCCTCATCACATACAGAAGAACAAGAATGGAGAATTATCCTCTTGTTTTTGGAGCTTTACACCTTCATTCTTAGACTCAGCGACGATGAAGACTTTTTAAGCGGCATTTATCCTCAAGTTTTAAGTAGCGATGTGCCACAATCACGAACCCGATCATGCAGCCTAGCGTTGAAAGATATTGAAGCGCTCATCACATTTCTCAAAAATACGGCATTCGCTCTACATTACAATGTTCAGGAAATCACACAAACTCAAGCAGCTCTCGAGGCATCCACCAAAGCCCGGCTAGACTCCTATTGGGGGGACTCATCGAAAATCTCAGGTGAAGCCAGGGACGCCAGCAGGAATCCAGCTTCGGAGGTCTCTACAAAGCTCGATTTAGAAAGTCTTCGCGCAATTATCACGACTTCGTTAAAAATGCTATACGAAAGAGACTCGCGGAAGCATTTCTTGTCAGCAGACCACTGGCTTATGACGAGCAAATTGGAGAAGGAAGACTTCATCGGAGCTGTTATAGCAGAAGAGGAGAGGCAGATCCAGGAGCAGGCTGATGATAGCGACTCAGATGCAGATGAAACTGTAGGGGTTCCATTCGACGATGGTTTCGGATCGCATGCAACTTTCGCCGCACAGCGGCTTTCTCGCCACGTCAGGTTAGAAAGGCTTAAAGCTCGCCAGGTTCGCGCCCAAAGGGAACGACGACTTGCAGAAATGGGGCCTAAATTAGAATTACTCAAGCACATTCCATTTGTCGTTCCGTTTGAGACGCGGGTCATGATATTCAGATCCTTTATCAATCTCGACAGAGTTCGTAGAGGTGGGAATAGCGCTTTCCCGATGCCTCCCATGGGAAGGCATCATGCCAAAATCCGCCGCGGCCAACTATTTGATGATGCATTCGAACAATTCTATCAGTTGGGAGAAGGCTTGAAAGACCCCATCCAAATCACCTTTGTTGATCAGTTCGACACCCCTGAAGCGGGTATTGATGGCGGTGGCGTTACAAAAGAATTTTTAACCAGCGTTACGTCAGAGGCCTTTGGAAATGAACTTGGAGGCCTGGGGATGTTCACATCCAGTGACAAAGGGCTGCTGTACCCCAATCCTATGGCCCTGGATGTGCTTCGCGAGTCGCTGCGACAGCGTGGACTGACCGAATCTGATCCTGAGTGGAGGGACGCCGTGTCTGATTTATTCAGACGTTATGAGTTCCTTGGCCGTATTGTAGGAAAATGCATGTATGAGGGAATCCTAGTCGATCTTGCGTTTGCCGGATTTTTCCTCCTGAAATGGCCGTCACCCAATCGAAAAGAAGAGAACAGTTACAAGGGTAGTGTCAACGACCTTCAAGACATGGATGAAGAGCTATACAATGGTCTGCTTCATCTCAAGAATTATTCGGGGGATGTTTCCGCCCTGGGATTTGACTTTACCATTACGGACCAGATATCAGCTCCAGGAGAGCCTATCAAGACCATCAGCAGAAAATTAGTACCCAACGGTGATGAGATGCCGGTTACAAACGACAATCGCTTGCTCTACATATCCTATGCCGCCCGTCATCGCCTAGTCTTGCAGCCAGCTCCCCAGACCACTGCTTTCCTGCGCGGACTTCGCGAGATTATTCGACCGTCATGGCTGTCTATGTTTAACCAGTCTGAGCTACAGCGCCTGGTTGGTGGTGACTCAATGGCGATTGATGTTGAAGACCTACGGCGAAACACAATCTACAGTGGCCTTTATGCTATTGGCGATGATGGAGAGGAACACTCCACAATCAAAATGTTCTGGAACGTTATGAACGGCTTCACGGACGCTCAGAGGCGCGATGTTCTCAAATACGTCAGCTCCACCCCAAGGGCACCGCTGCTTGGCTTTTCACAGCTGAACCCGAAGTTTGCCATCCGAGATGGTGGTTCAGACCAAGAACGACTACCAAGCACGAGCACATGCGTTAATTTGCTGAAGCTGCCGGTTTACAAGTCGCAATCAACGTTGCGAAAGAAATTACTGTACGCGATATCGTCAGGAGCCGGGTTTGATTTGAGTTAGAGTTTAAAGCGAGGGTATCTGCAGGATAGACAGGGAGTACAAGTAGGGGTGGATGCAAGGAGTTGGAGTACCATACATACTACTTTGAATGACAAGCTTATTTTTGGGGCATCTTTGTGTTCTTTGTACGGCCTGTAAGATGATGACGCGTAGCTCTTGATGCGACTGATATCGATGCCTGGCGATTTTCTCATGGACTACTTATTCTGTCAGAGCCGCTACGTCACTGGACACCGTCAACATGACGCTAACAGCAGTGTCACAAAGCTGATGTGTATTACTCCGTAGATAATGTTTATTAACGAGTCTAGGGTGAGATGATAAAATGGCACCCAAGCTGTGGTCAGCATATACCCCTATGATGTCATACGATGCTTACACCTAGGATTCCTGTTTTATGCATTGTCGATTCTAGGAACAACATCACTATGATTTATGGAAACAGGGTTTTGTGTTGCTTTTTTTTGTGTGATCAAATGGGAGCTGCCCAAGCAAGATTGTTCACTATCTAGTATTTATTACTCCGTATTTAGTATATCATTCTACGGCCTGGGCTACCCTGTAGCTTGGTGGTAATGTTCTGATATTATTTTTGATCATATTTTCATGTTGTATTTATGTACATAACCTCTAGCTTACTAGGTAGGTAGAAACGAAACGATTGAGTGTAGCCCGTAGTAACCAATCTTTCGGCTCGAAGAAAATGCTTCGGAGCAGGCATCGCAGACCGCACGTTACGGGCCGCGGTTAAGAGAGACGGCCCACCTCGCTGGAAATAGCCTACTCGGGAGACGTATGTACAACACGGGTAGATCGACCAATCACAGGAGGAATATCACATGCTCCATAACACGAATAGATACTTTGTAAGCTTACTACTTGCTCCGTCTGATGCTACAATACCAGATTGCCTGATAACGTAGGTATCTCGGGAGATGAGCCATCTTTAGCACCCCGCTATAAGCCTTCTGGTTCGATATATGAGTATCCTAGGCTGCTTTATTCTGTATGAAGCTGCAAGAATATGGGACTAGCAGCTTATACAACGCCGCCGATATCGAAGCGGCCATTGTCCAAGACGGGCTTATTGCAGAAATTTTGCACCTACGAAGCATGGAATGTCTGCGGCATCGGCAGTCATCATGGAAGATCCATACCTAGAACTTCAGATACCGCTTCTGGGACTGCAGACAGTGACCTTTCTGCTGCGGTTATAAGAGGCATGGGAAAAGCAGCAAAATACTGTGAAAGAAGGATAGAAAAGGAATTTCTAGGCTACTTTATGAACCGAGCTTAGCCATCGTTTGCGCGGCGCGTGACCTTATAGTTCGAGGTACCTTGCAAGTACAGGACATCTCCGGTTGCGATCGGCTATAGAAACCCGGGTACCGGTCTTGACCTTAGCAGCCAATCGCTGCGCAGATAATAGTAACTCGGGCGCCGGTCCTTGACGTCGATGCCGCAGCGCCCACGGCACGGCTTTTCCTCGTCTCTCCAGCTCTTCCTTTCGCCAATTGCCTCCTTTGGCTTCTCTGTTTGGAGCTGCGTGGACTTTTGAGAGAGCAGCGCTTTCAGACAAAGATCAGCACAATGCCAGCGCCAGCACCCGTATCAAGATGCGCCCTGCGCGGCACCCGGGCGATTTCAAGATGTCGGCCAGCAAGGTTCCTCGGCCCTATGGCAGCTACGCGGAGAGCTCCTCTGATGGTCCGGCCGTCAATGGGCATGCCAATTGCTGCCGTCAGGCCGTTCAGCACCTCTATGCGGCTGCGCATGGCGGCTGAAGAGGAATCTCTCGACCCTTTGTCCGTTGAGCGTGAGTCAGACGAGGTCGACGTCTGCATCATCGGTGCCGGCCCCGCGGGGCTCAGCGCAGCCATTCGCTTGAAGCAGCTGGCAAACGAGGCGGGCAACGAAGACTTCCGAGTCCTGGTGCTAGAGAAAGCTGGTGAAGTAGGCGCTCATATTCTTTCCGGTGCCGTTATCCAGCCTTCTGCCATCAACGAGCTTATCCCCGACTGGCTCGACGAGTCGAACCCTTCCCGTTTTGAGCATGCGACACCGGCCGGCACAGACAAGATGCGCTTCCTTACTAAGACGGCTGCGATTCCGATCCCTGCGCCACCCCAGATGCACAACCACGGCAACTACATTGTCAGTTTGAACCAGTTTATCAAGTGGCTCGGCGAGCGAGCGGAAGAGGTAGGCGTCGAGCTGTACCCTGGTTTTGCCGCCTCCGAGGTTCTCTACAATGCAGATGGATCCGTCAAAGGTGTTGCTACAAACGATCTGGGAATTGGCCGGGATGGAAAGCCAAAGGATTCTTTTGAGCGTGGCATGGAGTTCCATGCGAGAGTCACAATGTTCGGCGAGGGTTGCCACGGCAGCTTGAGCAAAAAGGTCATCAACAAATTCGACCTACGACGAGACAGCCAGCACCAGACATACGGCTTGGGTATCAAGGAGGTGTGGGAGATTGACCCTGCCAAGTTTGAAAAGGGCTCGATCGTACACGCCATGGGCTATCCGCTACCGAAGGATGTATACGGCGGTTCTTTCATGTATCACTTTGGCGAGAACCTGGTGAGCTTGGGCTTGGTCGTATCGTTAGACTATGAGAACCCTTGGCTCTCCCCATACCAGGAGTTTCAGAAGATGAAGCAGCACCCTCTCTTCAGGAACGTCCTGGAGGGCGGTAAATGCATTTCATATGGTGCCCGAGCTCTCGTCGAGGGTGGTTTTCAGAGTATACCAAAAGTTGCCTTCCCCGGCGGTGCCCTCATTGGAGACTCTGCCGGCTTCGTCAACGTCCCCAAAGTCAAGGGCACGCACAACGCCATGAAGTCGGGCATGTTGGCCGCAGAGGCCGCCTGGAACGCCCTGCACGAGTCTAGTGAAGGCACCGTCTTCCTTTACGACTACGAAGATGCGCTGCGGAAATCGGCCATCTGGAAGGAGCTCAAAGAGGTGCGCAACATGCGGCCCTCATGGCACAACCCTCTCGGCGTCTACGGCGGCGTTGCCTACTCCGGCTTGGAAGCGTACATCTTCAAGGGGCGTGTTCCGTGGACGCTGAAGCACGGCAAGCCGGACTATGCCTCGACGAAGCCTGCCGACCAGTACCCCAAGATTGAATACGAGAAGCCCGACGGCAAGATCTCCTTTGACATCCTGACGAGCGTTTCGCGAACCGGCACCAACCACGAGGAGGACCAGCCCGTACATTTGCAGGTTCAAGACTGGGAAGCCCATACAGACAAGGCTTACCCGGCCTTTAAGGGCGTAGAGAACCGCTTCTGCCCGGCCGGCGTGTATGAGTACGTGGAAGACGAGTCAAAACCCCACGGTGTGCGATTCCAGATCAATTCACAAAAGTGAGTAGTACATAGTTTTGCCTTTCTCTCCCCCTTCTTTTCTTTTCTTCGCCGTGACTAACGTGCATCGAAAATAGCTGCATTCACTGCAAGACTTGTGATATCAAGGCTCCCCAGCAGGACATCAACTGGCAAGTGCCGCAGGGAGGCGAAGGGCCCAAGTACTACATGACATGAAGGGTACTACATGATGTGAAGGGGAGAACGAAAATGGGATTCACACATGCTGATTCTTTCTTGGGCTGCTGTATCGATATGTATGAATGTATGCACGTACGTCTTGGGATGGAACACTGCCAAAAAGAAGAAGAAGAAGAAAAGAGTCTTTACTCATTTTATTGATGGAGTATTTACGGGCGGTTGGGCTTATTTTCGCGTTTTAGTTTTTTTTGATTTGAGGAGAGTTATAAGTATATAGTAGGCACAATTAGGCCTAGCAAAGTACGCGTCTTCAAAAGAAGGGCCCGGAATTTGGAATATAAAAAACTTTACGCAAACCTTGGAAGTTTTAGCCCACTTTCATCACCGCCTGTTAGATAGTGGCTTTTTGGATAGCGGCGGCCTTGGTTTTTTTTTTTTTTTTTTTTGCATTAGGTTGGCTCCAGATAGAACGCCAAGTAGTGCTTATTTTGAGTGGGCTGGGGGGTCGGCTTTCTTTTACATGTGTCAAGTACCCCAATGGCTAGCGCTCACTGCCTGTGAGTATTAGGCCTGGTCTGGGGAACATTACCTGTATGAGGCTATCTATGAGCTCTGAGGTGATACTATTATCTTATCTACTGAATACCGGATATATGCGGTGAGCAGCTGGTTTACTGCCTGCCGCATTAGAGGGATGGATATATGCAACGAGGGTCAAAAGTGAAGAGCAAAAAAAAAAAAGAGAAATTGATGCAGACAAAAGTCGTGCAGCCGAGGTAGCACCATTTGGAAAAAAAATAAAAAAATCTTCAAAAAAGAAGCCACCTGTTTGCTGTCTACTTATGCGTTTCTTTCCCAAAGGGATTTGCTGTGCATTCTTTCGTTGCATTTCAGAGCCGCACAAATAGGACAAGAATACCAAAGGTGCCGTTGGCAGTGAAACATGAGATTCCTCTGGTTCGTTCCGGTTGCTGCACCTGCTTCCCAAAGAGGCCACCGGGGCTCGGTACGAAGCAGCAGCAGCAGCAGTAGCAGCAGCAGCATCCATACTTCAATGTTACAGAGGAGAAAAGGTTACGGTGACAGCAATGCTACTGCAGGGGACCTCCCCGGCCGCTGATCACCGCCTGGCCGAGTTGCGCTGAGAAAAACACCCATGGATGGAATTAAAAAGTTTTTTCTTCCTCCTTTTACAACCTTCTGCGTGAATTATTTTACGTGATGAGGCGCCTACTTGGACAAATCGATGCTACACCAACAACGGGTCTGGGCAGGCGAGAATGCAAAATTTTTCTGGATCTAAGGCGGCCAAAGTATCCAGTTCTGGCAGCGATGCGGCGCTAGGGAGCAAAAGTGTAACGTGGAAATTTCAAGCAAAAAGCTGTTGGGGGTCACCAGGTTGGAAAATTGTTAACGAGGTACTTTGTGCGAGCCTGAAGCAAATCCGCCCAGGTAGCGGCTACAACGGCGATCGCCAGAAGGTCCCAATCTCCCGCGATTGCGCCGGTGCAACCTGCGGGCCACGGCTTGCTGTCCAGCCAAGAGACATGCAGCAGTGCTTCTGTACGAAGTATTATCTCGCTTAGCCACAAGATTGTGAATCTGGCTTTTTGCGTCTTCCATGGATTTTTCGCCGTGCATGCATCGGTCAGGGCCACCTACTTGTACTTGTAGTTTTCGCGCTCATTGGGCAGGGACATTGTTACGGTGACAGAAAAGCGCGTCAAGCGGGCGGCCGAGATTGTACCCAGTACTTGGCCGAGGAGCCACTCACAAGGCCGCAAGCAGCAGTGGATGCGGCTCATGCCATGGTTGGCTCAGAGTCAATGACTCACTGACGCCAGGATGCGCCTTGTGCCATTTTTGCCTCCTCCCCAGCCGGCCTCTGCCCACACACGGCTGTGGCAGAAAATTCTGCTGTGTGCGGCGATGCGTGCGACGCGACTCGTAATCGGTTCCATCGGCCAGACGCAACCCAGACACAGGACAACAGGACAGAGGCACGATGAACCCCGTCTGGCGGCTTATCGGGCGCTGAGACGACGCTGAGACGGATGCTGTCTGCAGCCCGTCTCTCGTCCTTCTTGGCCAGGGGCAAAAGGACGCTGCCTGTTTCAAAGCTCGTGTTGTTCCATGGCCGTAACTTGTTGTGGTGTGGCCGCTGGAAGAGACGTGGTTCAGTGGGTGAGGGGGGCGGCGAAGACGCAATTTCAGGGAGTGGTTGGTGGATAAGGCTCATAAAAAAGGGGGGAGGGGGCGAATGGGCGCGACGCGACCAACCGTGGGATCCACCGCCAGCCCCGTCCAACTTGCCTGGGGCTGATTTGATGGTCACTCGCCCCAGCAACAGACACGGAGCATCAGAGTCAAGCGAATTTCCCCGTCATCCCGATAGTCGCCATCAAAACGAGAACGACTCTTTCTTGCTGGTGGAAAGGGCGGCGGTTGTGCGGTGCTAGACAGACAGCGAGGCCAGAGCAGCGGACGGGGCCGAGGTGATTCGCTCTCTCGCTCGCTCAGTCGCTTTCAGTGGGCGGCAGCGAGCATCATCGTAAACGGGTAGCGCAGCTGCACGCATGGTCGAGTGGTGGTGAGCGACGGCGCTGCCATGGATTGTATGCGAGACGGGATTAAAAAAAAAAAAAAGACAACCAGAAAACGGCCGCAGTCTCTGCACGTTTGGATGCAGGCAGAAGGAAGAGGAAGAGAAAAGGAAGAGAAGGGAAGTGAAAGTGAAATGAAAGCAGTCAAGAAGTGCGTTGCTGGGCCTCAAAAAGCCCTGGCTGCGACACCGTGACCGCCAGCTCAGCCCCCCTGTCGGCTGCGCTGTACCCCCCGTTCTTTCTGGTGCCACAGCGCTGGTACCGCGAGGTTCTGCATGCTACCGCGATACTTCAGGGGGCCTTGTGAGCCTGTGGTGGGCAAAGGAGATAAAAGGCCAGTGGTGCGGAGCGCTGATTGGCTGCACTTGCGGCTAGTGCGCACGCTACGCTGAGCTCGGGTCTGCCAAAAGCGACGCCACAGGTGGTGTTGTTGCCTGGGAGCCCTGCCTGGGCCTTCCGGAGCGAGAATTATAAGTACCCAGCCCTCCCCCATCCGCTGTTTTTGTCGTTCTTGCGAGGAAGTCCCGACCGGCGGCCCTGCGTACCTCCCATATACGTTCGGCGCTCTCATTAATATTTTCTCCCCCTCCAACGACGTCACGCCCCACTTCGCAGCCTCAAAGGCTTCGCTTGTCACTTTTTTTTCTCTCTACTCTCACGCTCTCTTCCTTCATCGGACGCCTCAGACGCCCGCGCTTCATTGCCCGCATCTGCAAGACAAGTTCTTTGAACAGCCTCTCCCTTATCTAAAGCGTCAGGAGATCTAGAGCGGAAAAGAAAGAAGCGAGTCTGCTCTATTTTAGGTCGCTCGGTGTCGACGTCCCTGCGATCAGGCAATAACAGAGAACTGGAACACGTTCCTTACGCCGTCGCTCCCTCTTTTTATTAATCCACGGGTGCAATCGATCTCGTCGACGAAGACTTCACAAGCGATACAAAGTACTGCCCGTCGTCGTCGCCCATCGAGTCGTTGCCTCGTTCTGTAGAACGCAATTAAAAAGAAATAACCCAAAAAATTGCTTTGAAGTGAAGACAAAGACCTTTTCGAGTCTTTGGTTGTTGGACGAACGCTTTTTTTTTTCTATAAAAAAGGTATCGACCGCCGTTCTCTCACATATTCTACCCACCTTGCAGTTTGCATCCGGCATTCGCAAGGACTCCAATATCTGCTTGAGCAGCATTTCTGTAGGGGAGACATTCGCTTGTTCATCTCCCACATTAGGTAGGTGGCAACTTTTCTGTGTTGCGTGTTTTCCCTCTCTTCATCATCCATTCACCGCACCGCATTGCTGTGGCAAACACGTGTTGCCAGCTGGCAGTGCAGCCACAGCCACAACAACAAAAACCCGACTTCTTCTTCGTCCAGTCAACTTCCTCTCCTTTTCATCTCGCATTCTGCCTGTGCAGCACAATAATACCCTGCTATTGTGCCAATCAGCAGCTTCACCACCTTTGCTTTTTTCATCTGTTGGGTTGCCTCGATGCATCACTATCTATCAGGATATGCAAGTGACTAACTTTATTTTTCCTGCATAGACCTGCTCAGTTTAGGCTTGCAGCCTCGCCGCAGACTTTAGGTTTTTGATCTATAGTGTTGATCATGGAGGGCATTCAAACGCATCCGGCCAATGCCGCGCAGGCCAAGGCCTTTACCGCCCCTGGTTCGCTGTCATTCCCCGGCGCATCAAACGAGCTCACGCCGCCCTTAACCAACGGCGATGGCAGCCAGCGAATGGCTCCCAATGGTCAACAGGCTGCAAATGGGAACGGGGTGACTCCTGCAACTCCTGCCGCAACGCCTGCAGCCTCTCAGGGTCCCAGTGGTATTACACCCACTCTGCAGTATGTATACACTTGAGTGACTTTGGTTATGCTCCTTGAGACTTATCTCGCAATCAAAGGAACATCGTGGCTACCGTGAACCTCGACTGTCGATTGGACTTGAAGACGATCGCTCTGCACGCAAGAAACGCCGAATACAACCCAAAGGTGAATACATGGACAGCCCTGGGGCACTTTTAATGTGGGCATGCATAGGTGCTAACAGCATGCAGCGTTTTGCCGCCGTCATCATGCGTATCCGTGAACCCAAGACAACTGCCCTTATCTTCGCATCCGGCAAGATGGTTGTCACTGGTGCCAAGTCCGAGGACGATTCCAAGCTGGCATCTCGCAAGTACGCTCGTATTATCCAGAAGCTTGGCTTCAACGCCAAGTTCACGGATTTCAAGATCCAGAATATTGTCGGCTCCTGTGATATCAAGTTCCCTATCCGTCTCGAAGGTCTTGCTTCTCGTCACCACAATTTCAGCTCCTACGAACCCGAACTGTTCCCTGGTCTTATTTATCGTATGATCAAGCCTAAGATTGTGCTGCTCATCTTCGTATCGGGCAAGATTGTCTTGACCGGTGCTAAAGTGAGAGAGGAAATTTACCAGGCTTTTGAGATGATCTACCCTGTGCTTCAAGGTTTGTCTACCACACAGCATCACAGCCCACCTTTGAATATCGAAAAAGTTGCTAACTCGCATTCAAATAGATTTCCGGAAAGTCTAAACGCACGATGGGCATGGTCAAGAGATTTCACATCTCGTGTACCAGTACTTTATCTAATCACTTTTTAAAAAACCGACGTATATGACTAGACCTTTACGGGTCATGATACCACGACTACTCCATAGGACGTCGTTTGCTCCAGGACTTGGTAGGCCACGGCCAAATTCTTGAGGGCTCCCGCTTGTACCATTTGAATTTCTGCTTGCATTGCATTGGCGTTGGCAAAGGGGGGAAGGCCAGGAAGAGGTTCTTTTGCGTTTTTTTTTCTTTTCTTCGATGGATCTGGTTCACGGCAAAAAAAGAACAAAGACTACCCATCCCGCGACACAATATAGATTGCTCGTGGCCCGTCTTCAGACTGCTATATCAGTCTCCTACGGCCTTTTTAATGCTTTCCAAGGGGGAATAGGTCAAGTTGACAGTGGATCGACGGAACGTTGCTCATCAGTTGGAGCAGCCAAAGACGTTGGTGGGCTGATTGGTGATGAAAAACCAGTTTCCGTGACGCAGCCATGGGGACTGGGCAAATTATGAGGACATCTTACGCCCTTTGAGGGACGAGATATGATTAGCATACGCCTTTTGGCCTTAGCATAGGGCGTAACTGTTACAAAAGCCTAGTTGTGTGACTAGTCTTTCGCAGTTAGCATTATCACAAGAATGCCTGATTCTGTCCTCTAATAATCGCAATGGTCTGATCTGACCTGCATCAATGTATCGACGTGATTCTCTGTAGTTCTCTCAAATGTCAAAATTTGTGGGGACTCCGACGTCTTTGTGCTGGTGGCCCTCGTATGTACTCCGTAGTTAGGTTTGGTAAGCCTCTCCCGACCATCGGATGTCCCCACGGCTTAGCCCCTCCTCCAAGCAGCAGCTGCTCCATAGCCTTCCAACAATGACAAGGGTGCCGATAGTATGCGACGAATAAATATGAGTTGGATAGACTGAATCTCCTTGCGGAGGGCACCCATATTCCAGTCATTCTATTCTCAAGTAGCAAAACGCAAAACATGGATCATCCTCCTCGGTCTATCCTTATCGTCGGTTCGGGTGTATATGGCCTATCTACGGCCTGGGCGCTCACCAAGAGGCCGTTCTTTGACAAGACTATCGTCATCATAGTGGACGACGTACGTGGAGGATCTTTCCCACCAGGAGATTCCGCCAGTGTAGACTCATCGAGAATCGTTCGAGCCGATTATGCGGATCCAGATTACGCTGAGCTGGCGGCGCTTGCACAGGAGGAGTGGCGTAAGCAGGGCGATGATGAACTTGGTGGTCAGGGACGATATACCGAGTCTGGGTTAGTCCTCGCCGCGAATGAATCCACGGAACCGAAGATGTCGGGCATGGGGTATGCTAAATCCAGCTGGGAGAACACAACGCGCATTGCCAAGGAGAGTGGACTGTCCCATAAAGTTCGATCTTTGGAAACCGCCAAAGCTCTGCAAGACTTTTTAGGTGTTGACGGCCATCCCGGTGATTGGGGTTATGTCAATGAGCTTTCCGGATGGGTAAATGCCCGCGAAGGCATGAGATGGATGTATGACCGTGTCAAGGCTACAGGTAGATTGAACTTTGTGGATGCACGAGTGGAGGAACTCATTACCGAGGGTAAGAGAGTTGTTGGCACACGGCTAGGCGACTCCAAGGTTTTGACGGCCGATGTCGTCTTTGTTGCTGCGGGCGCGTGGACTGGCAGCTTGATTGATTTGAGGGGACGTGTAGAGGCCACGGCCCAGCCCTTGGGCTACATCGACATCTCGGAGGAAGAACTTGAGATATTGGCCAAGCAGCCTGTGGCACTGAATCTCAGCACTGGCTTCTTCATCATCCCGCCACAGTCATCCGTTTTGAAAGTTGCGCGACACTCGTTTGGATACCTTAATCCAGTGCTTGCCAAGAGAGCATTGCCTCCTTCACCTTTAGAAGATCGCAAACCGATTGTCGTGTCGAGACCACTGACACAGCGCGATGGAAATAGTAATGCTAACACGCTGCCGCCGGACGCGGATCAAGCGTTGCGCCAAGCTTTGAGAGATCTGTCACCCATCAAAGGCCTTGACAGCCGGCCATGGAAAGAGACGAGATTATGCTGGTACTCTGACACGAGCGACGGAGACTTCCTGGCGGATTGGCATCCGGGCTGGGAAGGGCTATTCATAGCGACAGGCGATAGCGGACATGCGTATAAGTTCTTGCCAGTCCTCGGGGAGAAGCTGTTGGACTGCATGGCGGGAAAGGGCGGTAAGCTCGGGGAGAAGTGGAAGTGGAAGAAAGAGGCAGCAGAGGATGCAGGCAGAGAAATTGACGGGAGGTTCAAGGGGCTGGTGACGATGGACGGGAGCAGGGGAGGGAGTCCAGGGTTGATATTGCAAGAAGAATTATCGACGAGGTAGTATGTATAAGTAGTAAAGGGAAGCCATGCCGTCATCCGGCATGTCCGGGCTGGTCATTGGTAATGAACCAGGGTAGACACCCGGCTAATAAGGAACATTGTGCTGAAGGCGAAATTATTTGTGTTTGTGAATTTTGTAATAAATGGTGTAATTCACGGGCTTCGTTCTTTCTTATCGGCCGAGGAAATTATGCTAGTATCGGGGCTGTCGCTGATAACGAAGAAGCTTCGACTTATCGATAGCCCCATACGACACTCCGTAGTCTAGGTACTTGCACGACTTTATGTTGCTACAGCTCGGCTGTATGGCTCAGCTGAACCAGGCCTTATTCAACCCTTACATCTATCATGGACTAGCAATATTCTCACGACCCCCATAACACCATCGACGACGCGCGATGTCATCTTCCAGGAATCCCGCCGACCCTCCTCGGATGGAGTCCAAGTTCCAAAAACTTACCAAGCAGTCCGTGTTCGAGAAGCAAAAGGCCGAGGCTGAAGCCAAGCGCAAGCGGGAAGCCGCAGAGACCGCAGCCGTCTACGAGGATTTTATCAAAAGCTTTGATCACGATGAAGACGATAACGCGGAACATGGCGCCTCGGCGCAACGGAATCATCGACCTGGATTTGGCAACCTTGGTCCTCCGCCCTCTGGTCCCGGCGGCGCTTCGCGACGACACTTTGGGTCCTCGTTGGGGATGAAGAGCGGCCCGGGAAGCTTGGGGATGCCATCTATGCCATTTGCCAAGAAGCGCTCGTTTAACGACTTCTCTAAAGAATCGGAGGGTAGAGCGATGCTTAAATTTGAGGACAAGAGCGACGATGAGGAGATGGTCGACCGGGCTGAAGAGAAGGCTATAGCTAGGCCAACTCTGCGGCTGTCAAATTTACCTCCGGGAATATCCCCTGCAACGATTAAATCGCTACTGCCTGCCAATCTTACGGTCGAGAATGTCAAGATACAACCTCCAGCTGGCCCTGGAGGGTCCGAGAGGAAATGCACGGTTGCTATTGTGACATTGTCTAAAGAGACTCCTGCGACCGATATGGATGCTACAGTGAGCACGCTGCAGAACCGATATATGGGCTATGGCTACTATCTATCTCTCCATCGCCATCTTTCCTCAGCCGTTAGCAGCTCTACACTAGCTGGTCTGGCTTCTTCCTCTTCAGCATCTCAGCCTTTTGGGGCAAAACCAGTAGACCAAGAGCCTGCGGCTGGACAAAACGACCATTCACGCCATGGATTCCAACGGGGATTCGCTCCACCATCTTCATACTCGCATGGATCGGGAGCTGTAAATCGGTCCAATCTATTACACGTACCGGTCAAGCCGCCTCTAGACATCCGGATGATTCGATTAATCAACAAGGTCATTGAAGGTGTCCTCGAACACGGCCCCGATTTTGAAGCTCTACTCATGTCCCGTGCGTCAGTGCAACGAGAGGAAAAATGGGCTTGGATATGGGACGCAAGGAGCCAGGGTGGCGTTTGGTATCGATGGATGCTTTGGGGGGTCATTACCGGCTCACATTTGCAGCAGGGAAAAAAGAGCAAATACATTCCACTCTTTGAAGGAGGCCATGCGTGGAAAACCCCCGAAGCAGGTCTTCGCTTTGAGTATACCACCAAGCTGGATGAATTCGTTTCAGATGCGGAGTTTGATTCTTCAGAGGACGAAGACTTTGATGGAGATGCAAATCGTGAAAGCGGTCCGACTGGCGAAGAGGAGAAGACATTTCTAAATCCATTGGAAAAGGCCAAACTAGTACATCTTTTATCCCGCCTGCCTACTACGATTGGAAAAGTGCGAAAGGGGGATATCGCGCGAGTAACGGCCTTCGCAATTACTCACGTTAGCCGTGGTGCTGATGAAGTTGTAGACTTGATCGTCTCTAATGTTGAGCGGCCTCTAACCTTGGCGATTGCCAACCTAGAGAAGAGTAAAGAAGGCAAAAGAGAGCAGCAGGCAACAGGAGCAGAGGAAAGCGCAGCAAATGAAAATACGGATGCAAGCGCGGCCACCTTGGTTGGCTTGTACGTAGTTAGCGATATCTTGTCATCGTCCTCTACAAGCAGTGTTCGACATGCATGGCGATACCGGCAGCTCCTCGAGACGGCGCTACGCACCAGAAAGGTGTTTGAACGTCTGGGGATGATGGCAGAAAAGTTGGGCTGGGGTCGACTACGCGCAGAGAAATGGAAGCGAAGTGTTACTCTTGTTCTGAACTTGTGGGAAGGGTGGTGTGTCTTTCCAGTAGAAAGCCATGCACTATTTGTGAGTGCGTTTGAAAACCCACCATCTCTGAAAGTACAAGAAAAGGTGGACGAGTCTACCAAGAAGGGCAAATGGAAAGTCGTCGAAGCCAATTCTGCAGCTGTGGGCTCTGAGGTTACAACTGGTGATGCTGCTGTCGACAATGATTCGACCAAGGAAGGTGATGCGACTGAAGGACCGATACAGGATGAGGAAGAGGAAGAAGCAACGGGAGAGCCTATCGAAGAAGATGACATTGATGGCGAACCTCTTGCAGAAGATGATTTGGATGGAGAGCCAATTGAAGATGATGAAGATGTAGATGGAGAACCCATGGATGAGGATGAGGATGAAGATGAGGTCAGGGGTGGCGATCCTGGACAACAGGGGGACGACGATGATGTGAAGTCTGCTACGAACACACCAAACGACGCGGACACAGATGCTCAAGCAGATTCACATGCTCGCGGCCAGCCTAAGAGACGAATGCGAGCAGCTGACCTGTTTGCCGATTCTGACCACTCAGAGGGGAATTAGTTTGGAGCTGTTGAACGGCATTTGCTGTAATTTTTGGACGGCAATTGTACAGAATATGATTTTGAGATATACACTACTACGCGACACAGAATAATGGAATAATATGACATGAGAAAGGAAAGGAGGGGTAAATGTGGAAATAGCATGACAAAGTTGTTCTTTTTTCTTCTTTTTTTTACCCAACGAGGACGCAAAGAAAGTAGGAGATGCTAGCTACGGAGCTATTTGTTTTTTTCATAGAGCAGATAGCCTATTCATTGCTTGTTAGATACCCGCTCTTTACCTTATGGAATCCACCAGGGATCGATCATATGGAGCTTTGCCTCGAGAAGTCGTTCATGTGAACATCCAGGACGACAGTGGTAACTAATTCGGGCAACAGGAGGAAATAGCCGTCGCGATTTACCATATCAAAGATTAGGAATCAGGCACCTTTGATAATTCTAGCCATCCCTGCCACCCGCTATCTCTTGCCATCTTATTTTGATATCTGCTACTTGCTGCTCTCTTTATATATTACGAACATATATTAATGCATATACATTCCTTTTTCCCATAAATGTATCGAATGTTTCAAGATACTGGACAGCTAACTTGCAATGCTGAACAGCCACTTTCTAAAGACTAGACAGGCATGTAGGTGAATTACCGGCCAAAGCCAACAAGTCTCCCCGGCGGAAAGCATGCGCGCGGCTAGGAGAGATATGGAGCACTAGTACAAAGTAGTACAAGTAGTGCCTGATGGGAGTATTAAATGGACCGGGCCTTTTAGAAGCGGGTGCCATCTGAAAAGTGCCAACTCGGACTTTGAGACAGCCAATAGAAACTTGCTCAACAAGGAGCGGGACGGACAAACGTTGGCTCAGGTGAAGCTGGGCAGCGCAGTGGAGATGGGATTTAAAAATAAATGATGTGGTGAGATACTTTGCACAAGCTTACCGGTAAGGGCGATGCCGATGTCACAAAGATAGCCGACTCAGTGAATCCTGGCTTTATCTTGTCATGTCCCTTCCACGCAGAGATGCCTGCAAGTCTACGCTTCCTCCGGGCTTGGATTTGGAGTCGCGCGGCTCCGTGCCTTCGGGGCTCGGGAGCGGGCTGGATGGGTCTGGCGGCGGCACATGTGTGTGATATTGGCCCGAATAGGGCAGAGGGCGGCTGCTATTTAGAAGGTATTGGCTGCAGGACGTAGCCTCAACTAGTTGATCATATTCGGGGCGGGTTTTGATGGCATACTCGTACATACTTCGTACATGTGCGGACATTTGACGGCCTCACTGCTGCCGCCTGTGTTTATTTAATTAATTATACTATATTTAAATGGCTGGGCCGGTAATTGATGCAATTTTAATGACATCAATCAATCAATAGGCCGGGGACAGTAGATCATGCAACAAGAAGCTAGAAGTTCCGCTTGGTGGGCGCCGGGTATTTGATTCTTATTAGTGGATAGCTGGTGTGATTCGTGTTGAGAGGCCTGTGGCGTGCTCGGCGGTTAGGGCGCGTGGATGGCTTCAACTCTCTTTTGAATCTCTCGATGTGCACAGTGAGAACATTACTACTTACTAGTATGACGGCGGCTCGCAGTTCTCCAAACAATCACTTTGCATGATGGCGTTAATCGTAGCTACGGAGACAAATTGAAGCATCTGCTATGGCGAAATGTTTCGTTTGATGCAAGAATGTTTCACCACATGGAACCGAGCCATGCCCCCCTCGTTAGTGCGGGCAGGCCTCTAAATCTTGTTTTGTGCAGCGGTGGTGCTCACTGCAAGCAAGTGAAGCTGTCCGCTAAAGTAGCCCCTGGGAATAGCGAACCTCCCCCGCACGCTGCATGGGGAAATGAAACAGAAGTCACCAGTTCCGAGGCGCAAAGGCCGCTAGCCTCAACTGCCCAGACGCCATAGAAGGGGTCTTTTTCCATGGGTCGACTAACGTAGTTGGCGACCCTCAACTTTGCTCTTTACATCCTTTTTTTTCTTTTCGAAGTCGAACGTTTGGTCGTGCGAGCCATCATAGAAGGAGATTGGATCGCGTAGGATGATTGCTAGATGCGACCGTCTCTGAAACCAGCCTTGGGGATATTTCCGGTTTTTTTGCTCACCTCGTTTTTTCCAAACGCCGAAAGCTACATATTTTGCTCCTAGCCTTGACGGCAGTTGGTCGAAAACGAAACGATATTTTTTTGGTCCTGCATCGATTATCTCCCCCGCTAATTGCCGAACCAACCGCCTACTGGAGGTTGTCGTATTTCCGTTTCAGCCTTCTTTATCACGACGTCGACCTGAAACACTTCTTCAAGGCGGAGCGTCAACCCCCCCGATCTACGACTCTTTCGCATTTCGACTTTTCGATGCTGCTGTGAATTTCGCGCCTACATCTCACGGTTATTACTTTTGAGGCGCTGAAGCGCGCTGCTTGCGGTATCCACGGAATTCAATCCGACGCCGGTGGTGCAATCGGAAACGCTATCGTTCGTTGCTGCACTTGGCATTGGCCGACGCGCACATCTGATTTGAAATCCGACCATTCTCCACGCATAATTCCATCCGCATTCCCGTCATGCCTCTAATTAACGGCGTGAAGATGGCCTGGTGAGTGCCCTACTTCGACTCGAAGCCATCTTCAGTCGAGCGTCTCTGACATCACGCTTTCTTCTTTTTCTTCGTGGCTGACCCTCATCGTGCAGCGAGCCGTGCATCCGAGGCCATCGCTCCACCAAATGCACTCACGCCAATGAACGGCTCATGGTCCCCGTGCGCAAGCCGGGACGGCCACTGAGCTCATGTCCGCATCCCGCGTCGCGGCCTTGCACATGTGCTGCCGTCATGGCTGCTATCCCCAGGAATCAGAAATGCCCCTGCGGCACCACAGAAGAGGCATCTGTCCGTAAGACGGCAGATCGGGAGACATCCAACGGATTGGTAACGCCTCCGAGCCCAGCACCGAAGGGGACCGCAGCTACACCGGCATACCGCGTACAAAAGACCAGTTCCAAGAATGGGTCTGGTAAAAAACAGATCGATCCCGCAAGCCTAGAAAGAATGGATACCAGCCAGCTGAACATACTACCTTCTCCTGAGCTGAAATCTCCACTATCACCGACCAGCAGCACCATTCCCACAACGCCTACTACTACTGCTTTCCCCGGCTATGGCATGATGGGCTTTCTCTCTAATGGCGGCTCTTTCAGCCCTAACCCAGCTGTGTTTCCTCTATATCAGCAAATCGTATCGGCAAATCCAGTGACTAGCCATACCCTACCCAAGGTGACTGCACCAAATAGCTATCCTCCTCTCATGAATGAACAGGGTACAGCCCTCACCGCTAGAAGCTGTTGTGGCAATGGGAAGTCGACAAGCGCACCGGCAACTGAGCAGCCTGCGCCTAAAGCAAATGGAACAAACGGGGTTGAAAATCAGCCCAAGAGCTGTTGCTCATCTGGGACAGAGAAATCAGAGGTCAAGCCTCACGAACGCACGCCTGGATTGGAAATGGGCCCTCAGACCAATGGCATGATGATACCTCATTTTAACAATGTGCCTATTGGCATGCCAAATGGCGTGTATCCTTACTTTACTCAGCCGACTATATTCACATATCCGCCACAGTACGGTTCCTACTTGCAACCGCTCCAACCAGATCAGTGGCGACAACTGATGACAGCTTTGAGCTTTGGACCGCCGGCGACAAACGTACAGCAGAATATTACGTATAATGCACCCGCCCCAGCGCAATTTCAGCAGAGCAATAGCGTGGAGGCGGATTCAACGTGGACATCTCACCAGTGCTGCTGCGGGGATACTTGTCAGTGCATTGGCTGTGCTACACACCCGTACAACCAAGCGACACAGAATTACGTCCGATCTGCCTGGAACAGCATGAAGGAGGATGCACCCAAGCGCCACAGGCATTCTGATAGTACCCAGAGCATTCCTAATAGCAACCACGAAGCGCCCACGCCTACACCGTCGAACCAATCGCCGAATGGCGGCTCAACGCCCGTCATGGCCAAGGGGGAAGGAGCTGTGTCACCAGTGACGGCGCAAACGCCATCGGACGCCAACTCGACTCTTGGCGAAGAGCTGACGTTGTCGGCGAATGACTTTTTCTTTGTTAGCTATCCGTTTGGCGACGTCTGTGAAGGAGAGATGGCCAACTGCCCTTGTGGGGATGGCTGCCAGTGTATTGGATGTACCATACACATTACCTCTATCCAACAAGCGACTGAATCTTGAATGGAAACTATGGCACAAGAAATGATAACATAAGAGACGATTCTATAAAAGACGACTGTACAAGAAACGACAGTGTTCAAGTTGATGATATATTGATCTGGGGTCGGGAGAACGACTACTTGGAGGAATAACATGAATCAGAGGCCCCCGCTGGGAAACCCCCTCAAAAGTACTATATTTTTGCTTTGCCTAGAGATACCCCCCAACATGGCGGAATAGTTCATAGAAGGCAGCCTTTAGAAGCACCTTGGCGATGCGTAGCTGTGCTTGTCATCGCAGATGTGTAGCGGGTCTTTCACTCGCATCTCTCATCTCTGCATACGTGTAATAAAATTATTGCTACTGCAACTTTCTTTCCGGTATGACATAGAATATTGTTTATAAGCGTAAGGGATTGTCCTAAGGGGAAAAGCATCAATGTCAAAATTGCGGGGCGCACTGTGTCTAGTCTCTGGGGAAGATTGGGAGAAATCTCACCTCTTGAAACAGCTTCAGAGCTAGCTGGGCCTCATTGCAGCTTTTACATCGTTACTCGCATTCTATATCGACATTGGCTGAAGTTGGTTTTACTAAGCACAGCATTTTAATATTACCGAGCTGATCAACTTTTCAGATATACCTGGTATAATCAAGATGCCTCAATCTTCAAGAGAGTCTAGGGTTTCAGCACGCGACGGACATGAATCGCATACTCGTTCTTCTCACCAGGAAGGCAGCTCGCGACGCCGCCGCGACAAGAGATCCCGATCGCCAGATGGAAGTTCACACAGACCCATAGCTGAGCGCAAGAGGAGAGCGTCGCCTGGACGGAGGGAGAGGGAATCGAAAAGGCCACGCTCATCCGAGAGGCATCACGGCTCATCCTCCAGTCGCGTAGAAAAACAACCAAGTCGCGCGGCTGCTGTAGAGCTACCTTATGGAGCAAGGCATCTTTCAAAGGATGATTTGAAGGGATTTGAGGCGCTATTTGGTGAATACTTGAGCTTGCAGAAGCAGAAGAATATCGAGGACTTGGATGAGCGGGAGATTAGAGGGCGGTGGAAGAGCTTTATGGGCAAATGGAATCGCGGCGAGCTGGCGGAGGGGTGGTATGATCCCGAGATGTTTCAGCGCATACTTGAGCGTGATCCGCCGCCTAAGATACAGCAGCAGCAACAACGACAGCAACAGCAAGAAGATTCACCAGACGAGAGGCCGCTGGAAGTTAGGCATCCGGACAGCAACGATAGCGAGGACGAAGATTATGGCCCTGTACTTCCTGGAGCAGCGAGCAGCGGTCGTCGAGCTGGTGCTGGGATTCCGAATAAGGAAGACCTTGCTCTACGTGATGAACTTGTTGAGGAGTCGAGAGAGGCCGATCGGGAAGAGCTACGCGCCGCCCGCAAGGCTGACCGGAAACTGCAAAAGGAGCATCTGGAAGAGCTTGTTCCTCGCGCTGAGGCAGGGACCCGCGAGCGCAAGCTGGAAAAGCGGCAAGAAGTTAACGAGAAGATGCGGCAGTTTAGAGAAAAGAGTCCCGGCGGAGAAGTTCGTGACAGCGAGCTGATGGGAGGAGGCGACAGCTTGGAAGAGTTCAAGAAGACGAAGGAGAAAGAGCAGAGGCGCAAGTCGGAGAGGGAGATTCGGCGGGAGGAAATGGACAGGGCGAAGAGGGAGGAGATTGAGGAGAGGAGGAGGGCGTGGCAGGAGAGGGAGGATGAGACGGTGGGAATGTTGAGAGAGCTGGCCAGACAGCGATTTGGGCCAGCTTAACTGATGTAATCATGGCGGCTTGAGGCTCCTGTTACTCCCGTCTATCTTGCTGGCCTCTGCTACAACGACTCGATTTTAGCCCATATTTCTCTGCATTCACCATCTTATCTACCTTGGATATAGCTTCACCATGGGCGCAGCCCAATGACTATATAACGTCTTTTGGGAATATTTCATTCACGCGATTTCATGGCCACCGACTACCAAAATATGCGGCGCAGCCTGTGAGAGTCTTCAGGTGGAGTTTCACACTGTGAGGGCGGCCCCCACTAGCACCAAAAAAATTGAATGATGGGCTTGGATCTAGCAAATCTGGAGATTGATAAGTCACCATCACACGCATCATATTACTAGCCGTGGCATTTCAAAGTCGGTTCCTGGATTATTTCGACTAGGGAGTACAAAAATTTCGAGAAAAAAGGAGAAAGGTTCCAACACTTCGCAGTGCAGTGGCAGACGTTTGGCATTCAGCCTGCCTATCATTATTCTCAGAGTTTGACCCAAACTCACTCACGTCTTGTCATTCTCAACAGCATAAACCCTTTCACTCAGTCACAGCATGGAAGAAGGCGATGATTATGGCACTGGGGGTCTGATGGACGACCCCGAGGATTACTACCCCTCCACCCCTCCACCGACGCAGCAAATTTTCACCATGGGAAGCGGCAAGGAGATTATCTTAAACTTGGTTGGCCACAGTCCTACAGAGGCGCATCATTTATGGAACGGCGCAAAGATTATCGCAGATTACTTTGAAGAGGATCCTACGCGGGTGCGGAACAAGACCGTGCTGGAGCTCGGAGCGGCGTCGGGACTTCCTTCGCTTGTGGCGGGTATCTTTGGCGCGAAGAAGGTCGTCATGACGGATTTTCCTGATCCGGACATTGTCATAAATATGCAGAAGAACATTGATGCGTGCGACGAGACTACTGAGCCGGAGGGCCACATCGCGAAGACGATTGATGCGGTTGGGTTTGTCTGGGGTGGAGACCCTGTACCTCTCATCGCTCGTCTTTCATCAGAGAGAGACGATGGTTCAAGTTCAACGACGAAAGAAGAAAAGCGGTTCGACGTTTTGATTCTCGCGGATCTGCTTTTCCGGCATTCAGAACATGGCGCCCTGGTCAAGACGATTAGGGAAACCATGAAAGTTTCGGGAGACAGCGCCGCCTATGTGTTCTTCACTTCGTACAGGCCTTGGAAGAAGGATCTGGACATGGGCTTCTTCGACGTGGCGCGGGATGCGGGCTTTGAAGTGGAGCAGGTGCTGGAGAAGAAGCTGGAGAGGCCGCTTTTCGAGAACGATCCGGGCGATTTGGACGTGCAGAAGACGGTCAAGGGATTTGTTGTGCGGTGGCCGGAGAGTGCGTGATTGATGGGTTGGTTTATGAGCGTAGATGGTTTCCTTTGGATTGAAGGGGTGGATGATGCGTTGCATTGCTTTATTTTTGGGGGTTTTAATAGCGAGATATGATTCACCCGTTGAAAATTGAATGATAGATGGGAAAAGATGCAGTTTCATCTGGGTTTTCCTTGTTTTCATAATCTAAGTTGTATTCTTTGGTCTCGGTTCAGTTTGAATCGACGATATGGCATTCCTTTTTTGAAGTTGTTATATGGATGGAAGTAAAACCAAGGTTCTAGCAACAAGTAAGCAATGATGAAAAAGATTTTCTGGACTTATAATTAGAGTAAAATGATGTCTTTATAATAATTAAGGGAGTAGCTATCCAGCACCCGGGATATTTTTAGCTATCCTTCTACTTTCTTCTAATTTCTGCTACTTGCTGCTGCTTTCCTCTAAACTTTAAAAAAGTAATATTATATTATATCTTATCAGGTTATCTTAAGGGATTTGTACTTTTTTGTAATTCTTTTCTATAATTCCCCAGCACAAGTCGGAATGTTGGATAGTCAGCTTGGGGTGTTGAATAGCCACTCCCTAATTAAACACTACATTATAATATACTAAGTAGTACTCCGTACTTACTGCGAGTGAAGAACAGTGAGCTGTAATAAGTTATCATATCAACAACTTCATTGAAGACACTCAAACTGTGGCAAGGATTTCTTAGCAGTGGGCCTTGCTAGGCTAGCGCTTAGTTCGTTGTGCAGATAGCTGTTGGTTGTGCAAATAGCTAGACTCTTCCATCATCTTTAGTATGAAAACGGTTAACGCTACGAGTGGTTCTAAATAAATCCTACAGCAGTCTTTCCATCCCTGTCTAGTAGTAGAGCCAATTTATCCAACACCGTGTACTTTGTGCCTGGCGAAGAGAATAATATAGAATTTTGTGTTTACTTTTAGAGTGTATGCTAGGTAGTGTCTTGCCGTAATTACCAATGCTGATATCAATAGCACATGTAGCTAAATAACGTGGTGTCGACAAGGAGCATGAAATAGGCGCACTGATACCTGCAACGCTATGCATGCGCTTTCGAATCCTTCCCACTTGAGAATAGACAGCACCAAGACTAGTCGAGCCTAGCCATCATATCTAGCCCATCCTTTGTTCCCAAGCTTTCCATAACGGCCCCCAAGAATAGGTGGGTAAAAGAGAGAGAGAGGCTGTAGTCAGTGATACCTCTTGGCAGTGGCGTTCTATCAGAAGCAGGGGCTGAAAATGCTTCTGTATGCGGACAGAGGTGAGCAGGTAGGACAAGGTGTGTAAGTGCCGCGATGATGTCGGTCTTCACGTGCAACATGGATTGGAGCTCTAGTTGCAGGAAGGATCTTGACTCCATTAGGGAGCAAGGAATCAAACCCGTAATAGGTAACGAGGCACCATAAGAGCCAACAGATGAGGGGATGAGGGGAAGGACGAGACCGGGTTGGCGTAGTTGGTCAAGATGCAATCCTTTGATCAATGCTACTATTTTTGCCGCTCATGACAAAACGAGACAAGTATACAATGCGAGAGATTGATTTTACCGGCTTTCTTCATCTTTAATCAAACTCAAGTTCAATTCTTTGGCTAGTCTCGTCATTATAGAGCCCCCAAGCCCCCAACTATGGCCGGAAAGCGCACGATCCTCATCACCGGCTGCTCTGCCCAAGGCATCGGCGCCGTTCTCGCTCTCACCCTCGCCAAACAGGGCCATCACGTCTTTGCGACCGCCCGCGATACCTCCAAGATCCCCTCCGAGCTCAGCAGTCTCCCCAATGTCTCTGTACTCGCTCTCGATGTTTCATCTACACAGTCGGTGGCAGAGGCCTCAAAGGCGGTTGAGGAGGCCGGACACAGTCTCGATGTGCTGGTGAACAACGCGGGATTCGGGTACACGATGCCGATTCTGGACGTGGATATCGACAAGGCGCAAAATCTATACAATGCGAACGTTTGGGGGGCGGTGAGGACTGTGCAGGCATTTGCTGCGCAGTTGATCAAGAGCAAAGGCAGGGTGGTGAATGTGAGCTCTGTGGGCGCAGTAGTCAATACACCTTGGATCGGTGAGCGCTTTTTTATTCTTTTTCTTTTCATCAACCTCATATGTATTACATTGCGCTGCGTTCCCAACTTATACCAAACTTGTAATTATGCGGCAAAGAGAGCCATAAGCAAAATGATTAATGTTGCCTCCTCGCAGGAACATACGCCTCCTCCAAAGCCGCCGTCAACAGCATCTCCGAAACCCTCCGGTTGGAACTCTCTCCCTTGGGCGTCAGCGTCGTGACCATCATGCTAGGCACCGTTGCCACCCCTTTCCACACCAATGAGCCAACGCCTGAACTCCCTGCTACGTCGTACTATTCCTCCATCCTCGATACCATCACGAAGTGGGCCAAGGGCCAGACTGGTCCCAAAGGCGGGCCAGTGCAACAGGTCATCGACTCTATGATCCCAGATATCGTGGCGGAGGGTAGAAATGGCGTAGTATGGAGAGGAGCAAATAGCACTGCTGTCTGGTTTGGATCGCGATGGGTGCCGGGGAGGATGCTTGTGAGTTTACTCTTTTAACCTCTTCTAAGTGGATGAATGGCGTGTTAAACATACTAACATGATCTATCTTCTTTAGGATGGTGCAATGTCTATGGGACAAGGCTTAGATGAGCTCAGCAAGAGCTTTAACAAGACTTGAAGAACAGACGAAAATATATAATCATGTGGGAGAAATAGAACGGGTGTAATTGATATCCAAAAGATCTAATGACGGGCCATAATATTATTCTCTCTAGTCAATTTGCTTCTCATTTCAGAAAAGCTTCGCAATGCTATTCATTAATCGTCAAATCTATCATAATCGCTATAGCAAAAATGCTCATGGTATTACATGCCTCCCCATCCCTATACCGGAAGCTTGAAAGCTCCTGTAACATGATGCGTAAACACGCCCTTCGGATCGACCCTCTCACGAACCCTCTTTAACCTGTCTACGCTCTCCTTCCCATAGCTTGTAATCGGGTCTTGCCACGGAGCTGCGTAGTTCGCATACACAAACGGATCATACTCACCGAGCTCCTTTGCTTTTGATTCAATGTCTACAAGTATCTTGCGAGCTGTTTTTTCGACCTTGGTGTCGTCCACCTCATCCGTCCACATGGCCGTCAAGAGGGTAATAACAAGGGGCTTGGTCCTATCTGAGAGGCCTAGGCTATTGGCTGCGGCAGCTCTCTTATAAATTATTGGATGTAAGGGCTCGAGGGAGATGGACCATACGATGTTGGCGACGTCTTCAATAACAGGGAGGCTTTCTTTCCAGAGGGAGTAGACCGTTCTAAGCACCTCCAAGTTGGAGCTGTAAGTAGTTTGGAGACAAAATTGGCTGTTTTTTTTAAAACGTATGTTAGTATAATGGGTGTTTTTCAAAACGTAGTTTTTCTCATGGGAATCTTTTTTCATATACATAATAGGGCTGAAGATGCGAATGCCTATACTTACCGCATGCCATATGGAGAGAATGCTCCCTGTTCCTTGGAAATATCCGCCATACCAGCCAGCCGCATCGTGCTCATCACGTTGGGAATCTGGAGGAAAGGCTCAAAGACGGGTAGGTTCTCCATGGGTTTGGTATATTCAACACTATTGACGACGCCGGCGCCCCGTCCAGCGGCGAAGCCGAAGCTAGTGATGAGACTAGCGTATTCGTCATAGTCTTCAGTTGAAGCAAAGTCATCAAACGCCCTGAGGTTCTCGTCAATGGTATCGAGAGTGTGGAAGAGAGAGCCGCCCCAGAGTTGGCCTTGCTCGAAAGCAATAAAGTCGAAGCGTGTTACCACACCAAAGTTGTTGATACCACCTCGTAGAGCGATGTGTAGGTCCGCATTCTCCTTCTCGTTGGCGTTGACAACAGATCCGTCGGCCAGTACAACTTGGAAGTTGGAGACATTGTCACAGGTCCAGCCATACCGGGGGGAGAAGTACGACATGCCGCCTCCGGTGGTCAGGCCGCCCACGCCGACTGTGGAGGCCCGACCACCGGCGACGGAAAGGCCGAGTCTGTCTAGCTTGTCGTAGACTTGTCCCCATTTTGCGCCGGGCCTGACCGACACCGTCTTTCGGTCCTCGCTCACCTTAATGGCGTTGAGGCGGCTCAGGTCAATGGTCACGCCACCGTCAATGTTTGCCGCCCCCGCATCGACAGCGTGGCCGCCAGATCGAATAGCAAACCGGACTGGCTTGCCATCCTGGTCTTCAGCACCGGCCAGATGGCGGACTGCCTGGGCCACGTCTTCCACACATGTGGGGGAGATGACGGCTGCGGGCCGAAGCTGGGCCTCTTGCTGCGAAAAGTAAGAAGAGTGAGAGGAGGTGTAGCCGTCGGACCCAGGATAAAAGACCTTTTCATGACCAAGCGTCAAAAGCAAGGCCTGAATCTGGAATTGTCTATATGCGTTAGGTGTCTGGTTGTGGTGGGGTGCGGGAAAAGGGCATGCATGAATTCTTTGCGCCACTTACATGAGCCGGCTGTGCCATCTTGAGATTGGCGGTCTGCTAAAAGATCAGCTAGAGAGGAAGAGGGCTAACAAAAGCTATCGTTACGTAGGCTAGGAGCTGCGTCTGTAGAAAGGGTCACAACGGGCGAGCTTTGAGCTGCGAACCGGGAGTAGCATGAATTTTCTTCACAGGGACCTTCGGGTGAGGAGGAATAGGGGGGGCTACTAGTAGGAAGGGCATCGAATGAGATAGATTGCCTCGAAGGATCAAGTGAGGGGGGAGACAATATGATGGCTGGTATGTAGTCTATTGGCGTCTACGTGTACATACTGACTAGCACATGAAGGATAAAGAGACCCATGTTAAGCGAGGTGACGGCGACACACGAAACGATAACTCCTTACTTCACTTTCTCTAGCCAGTTGATAGCCACACAGGCGGCACAAGAAACGTTGCACTTTCTATATTCTACAGTCAGTAATCGAGTGCTCTACTACAGATCCTTAATGCTAATGGCAATGGAAGATAAAGTATCCATATGCTTCATATCATATGCTGCTTACTGCCTTTAGGAGCTGCAGCTTGCAACTGCCGGTTCCTCTTTAGCCGCCCCTCCATCTCCATCCGATCCGACAATCCATATATAGAATACGCACACACAAAGACCATTGCTGGGATCTTGCTAATTAGTGGGTTTTCACCTTGATCGCAGCTTGTTGTGCGGAATAATCTAGCAGGGATACACAATACTCCGAATTCGGCTCCACGCAAGCTGAGTCTGCAACAATAGTCTCCCGCTGGTGCCGTAACTCGCGTCCTCGTGCTCGTCCCCATACGCCACACCGCATCAAAAGGATTCAATAGTCTCTAATCAGTTCTATCAGGTGAGATTTTTATGAGTCTTGTTTTCTTTTTTTCTAATGAAAGAGGAAAAAAGATAGTGTCGTACAACAACACAATTGCTGTACATGTCTTACCCTGTGCTATTTCACTAACAAACCACACCCTGAAGACGATACAGCTCTGCATTCTTTGATATGGGTATCATTCTCTCCATAGATTGATATCAACTTATAATCTATAGTTCTAAGATAAAACAACTTTATATCTTCCTAAGATATACATGCCCCCTACTGGACAACAATTGCACCTCCCCACTCCCTCACAGGAATCCTCTTCAGGAACTGCTCATTCGTCAAACGCCTGTCCAAGTCTACCTCCGGAATGGTCAGCTGCAGAGTCCCAACTCTCTCCCACCGTGTCTCAAACGAATCAGACTCGACCCTCTGCAGTGTCAGGAACCTTGCCCTCCCATGCTTTGCACGGGGCCGCTGAGCCGCAAAGATGAGCACGCTGACGAGTTCGCCGTCGTAGTGCTTCTGAGTCCATTCCTCTTCAGTGATGGAGATGGACATACTGACAAACGCTAGTCTGCCGGCGATGCGATACCATTTCTTGTCCCACTCTTGCTGTTCGGCCTGATAGCGGCGCCTCTCGCCTGCTCTGCCTGCTAAGCGTCTCCATTCCCAGCTTCCCCTAACCTCATGGCGAATCGAATACTTCAGGACGAGGGGTTTGCGTATCTCAAGCAGCGTGGGCACTTCCGCCTCTAGCACATCTTTCGAATACAGATTCAGTAGCCGTAAACACACCGGCTCGCATGCGGATCTTAGATATAAGTCTGCCGCCCACACTAAGTGAATCTGAAGTGGCTCGGCTGTGATCAGATCGCTCATGAAGACGCTGTGCTCGTCTGACGGTGGTGCTCGCCATGATACCGTGCCTTGCCACCCTGCCCATGTCCAGGATGGGAGGTGCGTTCTGCGCTGGCACGGCTCAGTGATGAACATCTGATGTTCTGTGCTGCTGCGGTGGTACCATGAACAGACTGAGAGCGCAAAGGTGATATAGGTACCAGTTAGGTCACCAAGTACATCGTCCATCCACATTGGGATGCCGAGGTATATACATAGTCTCTTATCTCTGTACATGCCGGTGATTCCAAGAAATGCTTTTAGTGAATCCCCACCATAACTAAGCTTCCTTGCAGAAAAGGCACGAATATGATCATTCAACGCTCGTAGCTGAGACCCGATAGATCCTTCATCTGGGACAGGAAACCCATACTCAAGTCTATGCTCATCATTATGTATTATGTCTCGATGATGGCCATCTGAATTTCCACCAGAAGTCTCACTCTTAAAGATTCCACCTAGCATGCAGTCCTCCATATGCTGTCCCTGTGGCATCTGAGGCGGAATCTCCCTCTCACGCGAGTTGGCGACATTCTCAAGAGTACCATGGTTTTTGTGGACTAGCTCTAAAGGTATCTGAAGAGATTCTTGCGCGGCCATGCAGCGACACTCCCAATACGCTTGATTTTCAGTAAATACTAGACGTCTATTCGACAACACTCCTTCTTGATACGTCCATCCTCTTGTCCAGTATTCGGATGCCAAGATCTCTTGGCGGGGATCTCGAAGTGCAGAAGCCAGTAAGCTGCCACTATCTAGCAAAACCTTTGGCTGCCTTTTCCGAGGCGTCGATCGCACACCCGGAAGGCCATCGCTGGCTCCGGATCCAGCTGCCGAAACGATGGTAAGCTCGGCGTATTCGTAAATTGTAGTCATTCGAGAGATGAGATAGTCCTTCTCCACCGGGTCAGATTGATTGATACACAATCGATCAACCCATAGATATCGTAACCCCAGCTTACGGGATACAGCAACGGCATCGAGGACAGTGGCTGGCCAGTCGACCAAGTCCTCTTCCCGTTGACCCCAAACGTAGCTAAGGGTGGCATATTCCACTCCCCAAGGCATCGCTACCACAGCTGGAGTGTCTTTTTCACAGTCAATCACGCGAAACCCTCGCGTGACTGTATCGCCCTTATTTGGTCTACAGCAAGATTTTAGATGCCACTTTCGGCAGAATGAGAACCATTCTTGTACGACGGTGAAATCGACTTGGCCACTGAGCTGTCTTGCCTTCAGTATTGCGGGAATCTCCTCTCCATCGGACTCGTCAGGTTGCAAGCGATAGATGGGTCCAACAGTGGGAATGTCCTTGTCCAGCCAACTCTCACCATGGCCTGACTGCGGTATCGACGGTACGTCCGGGACAACACCCATCCATACCGTATCTCGGGAATGATGCCAAGCAGAGCTCTTCTTCAGCCCCGAGAGGCCAAACATCCAGCTTTCGCTGCTGCAAAAGGCAAGAAGTTTATAGTTGTCATGATGCTTGTCCGCCTGTATTCTCATGGACCAGAAGAAGCAGCAAAGAGGGCATTCTGCTTCTTCCGATAAGCGATTTCCGAAAGAGTGCGCAAAGAAGGCATCTCCGTAAAATAAAGGACCGTCGTTGGGACCATGATACAATTTGGAAGGACGTTTAATTTTGCCTTTTCTAGCTCGTTTAAAGGCGTCGGACGCTTTGAGGAAGATATTGTCGATGTCGAGTAGTTTGCATTCTTGGCAAATCTCATTGGTATCTCGGCTTGTTTTCTGGCGCTTATTGCCGCTTGCCGCGTCCAGCGAATCTGAAGGTTCAAGGCCTCCATCATCTTGGCTCTCATCGCGTGATCTTTTGGAATTCATATTTGCTCTCATAAAATGGTTTGATGCACTAGAGACGTAGAGCTAAGTAACTATAAAGATCTATGCCTAAATTTGGCGGAAATAAGAGGAATTTTGTTCTCGAATTTACTGCAGAGCCTCGACTGGGATGCCTTTGCGACGGTGGTGTGAGTGGTTCGCAACTCGATAGCGCGTGAGGCCTACAAGGCGTTCTTGTCATGAGTGCCTGGTCGATGGCTTGCAGGGGTCTTGAGCACAGCCAGCGGCCATGAGACAGGCTATCTTGATGTTTCGCGAGGCGCTTAAAAACCGAGCTCTCGGCTGTTGTTTCGAAAATCTATTACTTGCAGCACCTTGGTACTAAGACACATCTGTATGCTATTTAGAAACAGGATGCAAACTCACATATGAACGTTATTCTATTCAGTCTTTGCTAAAAACCTTCCGAGTGAGATTATAATAATAACCTAAGGCTGTTAAATGATTGACATGCCGAATATATATTTCGATGGAATCGGACTCTGTGTCGACAGGGCACCATCTGGTGTGCATGATGCACGATGCATCGGGACCAACAGCACTTGATCGCGTTTCCTGTTGGTTGACATATTTGTGGGCGTATATATTATCACACCATTATCCTGAGACGTAGTTTAGGCAGACTCTTGCCATGCAGATATGACCAACAGTAGAATATCAAGAGGCAGCCAGAATTGTCGTGTAATAAGCCTTGTGTTAAAGATTAGGAGAATTCGGTAATCAGCCTTGTACAGAAATGCTGACACAATCAGAGTAGAGTAGACCGTTTCGTAAGAATGTCCCCATAGCCTTACTCAATAGCATGAGCTATCTACACAAATCTATCTACACAAATCTATCTACACAAATCTATCTACATGTGTCTATCTACACATATCTATCTACACATATCTATCTACACATATCTATCTACATATATCTATAAGTACTACCACCTTCATTGGTTAAATCATCACTTGATGGGGCTTTGACGTCTAAGACGAAAGATTATCAAGATCAGTCTATGATTTAAAGACTGTAAAATGAATCTCCTAGCTATTTCAAACCTTTTTTAAGATTATGGCTTTTATAGATAACTAAGTATATGTGGATAGCGCATCACTGCGATGAGAAATAGATCTGTCAAAGTATGTATTTCCGCCAACATCCTAAACCAATAAAGTCATAAGAGGTGGCTGGCTAATAACCTTCTAATATGCAAACAAGATTGAGTTCTGACCATCTCTTTTAGCACCGTGTGATTAGTATTACCATTAAACAATGATCAAAGCGTAACATTGTTTTTACTTCCCCTTAAAGCTGACTTCTATCTTCACCGTCGATGTAAGCGCTTTAAAGAACGCTGATTGGTGCGTGTCCACCAAACGGACAAAGTTGTCAATAGTGGAAGAACTACCTCAAGCCGATGGGTAATTTCTCTCCAGACCATGCCATGCGCTCCAATGACGACATTTGCAGCGGAGCTTCTATGGGGAAACTGATCCGGTGGAAACATCTCAAGCCGCGGGGCATTTTCCGGTGGGGGTTTCTGGACATATATTCGGCTTGGGTAATAAATGCAACGCCCAACTCGATTACATATAGGCCTATCTCATTGTAGACATTTCCCAGTCGATTCTTTTTGTATATACAAGTGTAGAGAACTTTTATTGTAATCACCACAATGGCTCGACCTTATGAAGGCAAACTCGCAATCGTCACCGGCGCTTCACGAGGTTCGTCTCTAGCTCACTACTAACTAACTAGTCGGGCACATCTACTAACACGCAAAACAACAAGGCATTGGACTTGGAGTGGCCAGACGGCTTGCAGCAAAAGGCAGCAACGTTCTCCTTACCTTTACTTCAGACTCATCCAAAGGACTGGCACAGCAGGCAGTCGAGGAACTAACATCAAAGCACAAGATCCACTGCCAATCTATCCAGACAGATCTCGCTCAGGCAACCAACGCAGCACCCATCATCGTCGAGGCTGCGCGGAGCTTATTCCACAGCTACAATCCACAGGGGAAGTTCCAAGTCGACATCCTCATTAACAATGCCGGCGTCTCGTCAAATCAATACCTAAACGACCCCAAAAAGGGCGCCATTACAGAGTCCGAGTTCACGCGCGTCTACGCTGTCAATGTGCTGGCACCACTTCTCCTGACACAGGCCGTGGCGCCATATCTACCTACAGACCGCTCAGGTCGCATCGTCAACGTCTCCAGTGTCTCGTCTTCCATCGGCTATATCGGCCAGTCCGTCTACGCGGGCAGCAAAGGCGCCCTCGAAGTCATGACCAGGACATGGGCCCGCGAGCTCTCAGAACGAGCGACAGTCAACTCGGTGAATCCAGGACCGGCATGGGGCGACATGTACGCCGAGGCAGGCCCAGCTTTCTGGGCCACGAACCAGCCGTTTGTGGACGTGGCGCCATTGACGGCCTACAATGGCGAGGCTGACGTGCTGGAGAAGGCGGGAGACGAGGCAGGCAAGTTTGACAAGCTGGTGCGGGAGAGCATGGGTGGACGACGACCTGGATTTGTCGACGAGATTGCGGGAACGATCGATATGCTGTGCACGGAGGAGAGCGGATGGACGACGGGAAGCGTGGTCTGCGCCAACGGCGGAATGAGGATGACCATTGCATAGATGAATCAATCAATCCATCAATTCATATTGATATTGACGCTGATATATTTACTTGCCGCATGTGAACTTGACTGGCGTTGAAAGAGCTCAGCTCATCTCAGCTCAACCTCTGTACGAAATACTTGCAAGATGCGACTCAGATAGTGCTGCCCCTCACTGCGCTCATCAAATAAAACTGCCCCGCCTCTACCAGCAGTGGTGACGCATCTTACGAGCGCAAAAGATGCAACGGCCAAGTTTATGCCAAGCTGGAGCTGCCCGCCTTTGCGCGGGACACGTGGATGCAACGCCAGCTACCTACTTGCAGGCAGTAGATGATTCGTTTTGTTTCACGGCTCATTTAGGTAGGTAGTTATGCTGGTAGTAGGTAAGCCTAAGCCGCACTCCCAAGCAGATATCCAATGTCAAACAAGTACATGCAGCCGTATAAAACTCACAGGGCATCGCATCACAGCGCAGCGCAGCACTTTGACGTTTCCCTCCCCGCTCACTTACACACTTACACCACCTTGTTCTTTCATTCATCGGTAACTGATAAATAAATAAACAAAATTCACGTCCTGCAAAAAATGGCCGAATCTTTGATTGATTTCCGCTCCCTCATCGCCACCTACGATTTCGCTCCAGATGGCAAAGAGAAATTCACCAACCTCTTCGGCCTCTTAGACGCCGCCATTGGCAGCACCGCCAGTCGCACAGATGACGCCAATGAGGCCGTGGCCAATGGCATTGACGAAATGTGTCCTCGAGATGAGCCAGAGGGTTACCTCTGGACACTATGGACACTGTTCATCGAAATTTCTAAGCGCATCCCCCTGGATGATGCGCGGGTCCAGAGCTTAGTCGAAATTACTCAGAAGCTCAAATCCAAGAAAACTGCGAGCATCGAGACATGGGGATCGCAGCACAGCTTGTGGACAGATATGCCACTCTTTGGTGCCGTCATGAGAGAATCGTGGAATGGTAAGTTCAAGGACCAACTCTCTCTTTCGAGAAAAAGAAAAGTCACAAGATTGTTAAAACAACTCCCCTTCTCTTTAGCTGCCCCTGATTTCAACAACTCCTCCGACCAAGCCACCAAAATCGCACAGTGGACGTCTCTCAACTCCTTCGCCGCCCGCCTCCTTGGCTCTTCAGTGCAATCTTGGACGAACTTTGCCCTATGGGAACTCCGCGACAGGCTGGAAGAGCCACTACCTTCTGAACAAGCTAGGGAGACATCTCTGACAACTTCGTCAGAGTGGATCATTCACGCTGGCAAGGTACTGTACGACGAGGGGCGGAAAGGAGCACAGCTCGAAGAGGATGCCGTACGATCTTTAAGGCCAGGTTCACTACTAGAAGGAGGAGATTCTGGATTCAGCGAGGCGAGATGGAAGTTTTGGAAGAAGAAGTTGGAGGAGCTGAGTGTGGGTGCGAGTGCCGATGCGAAGAAGAGGGCAGAGAAGGCTTTGAAGGTAATGAATAGCCTAGAAGCTTGAGTTATCCCGAGCCAACAATAATAAGTAAGAGATGAGGTTGTTGCTCCACATGAGCCAAATCCATAAATCTTCATTTCGCTTTCTAGATCTTACGCAGCCATAGCATGATAAATCCCATCTTTGCCATCTTTCATACCTAGCATCGCCTCCTGAATAAACCCGAGAAAGAAAAGACAAAGGACTCCAGTACGCCAAACCATCACTAGGCTTCTTCTAACACTGCCCTTCCCATCATCACGCGTACATCATATCGCCATCCTCCTCTTCGTCATCCTCCACAATCGGAATCTCCTTCCTCTTGCCCATCTCATCACGACACATCGGACACGTGCCTTTACTCCTCAGCCACGGACCAACGCACTCCAGATCAAACCGGTGCTTTCCCTGACACGGCAGCTCCACGACCAGGCAGTACTCATCTTCCAGGTATGGAATCTTGCAGATGGCGCAGTCGTCTTCTTTATCGAGCTTCTTCCGGTTCACTCGCTCCAGCATGTCGACAAACTCCTGGCTCGCGCCGTGCAGCCTCGTCGGCGGGTCATGAATGTCGTCCTCCAGCGAATTTATAAGGTCCTCGAGGAAATTGCGGTTATCCGTCGTCGGGGCCGTCGTCTGCAGCGTCTGCAGCTGGCTCTGCAGGAGGCGGAAGAGCGCAGCCGTGTCGACGGGCGTGGGCGTGGCGTGCGGGTTGTTCTGGGGCGTCTGAGTGCTGGAGGGCTCGTCGAGCTGGTTGAGGAGGGAGAAGAAGGAGGCCATGTCGACGCGGCGGCCTGAGCGACGAGCCTCGGCGAACTTGACATTGTGCTCGACTGTGGTGAAGAGATGTGTGAGCTTCTTGTTTCCATGGAGATTGAATGTAGATTACATACCTTCGTATTGAGTGGCCATGGCGGGCAAAGTTGCGTGAGTAGGCGAGTTGGTGTAATGGAAAACCGCTATTTACAAAGCTGTCGCGCGCACGTATATGCGATGATGGTTGGATTTCAATTGACAAAAGATGCTCCCATGACAGACGGTCAGTTTGTCCGCAGCATAAAAAATCAATATTAGCTAGGCAGGCAGAGATGCTGTCGCAAGCCAGCCAGCCTTGGATGGAGGGGCAACACTTTAGCAGTGGAGGGGTAGAGCAGACCCCTAGGCGCTGTTACTAGGCGCGCTGATACTAGCCCTGCTGTACTTTCGTAATGGCTCACTACCTAAAATCCATAGCCTGGCAACCCAAGTCCGCATAGCTATTCTCCCGCTATGAATTTGAAACTCCGGCAGCCATAGCTCGGCTCCTTTTCCTATTGAAGGCAACAATCTTGTCAGCGCGCAAGCACCTGGCCATAGCTCTCCGGCAAGCCATTGAAATCTTACCGACCCGTTCTCCACCCTTTTTTCCAATCCTATCCAATGCCTTCAAAACACAATCACGTCACAGAACAAATAACCCCGTACAAAATATACCTAGGCAAGGTAAATAAGGTGACTTCGTAAAAAGTCCGAGACCCGGATTGTTTGTCTTGCTTGATTACGATTGCATCTTACCAACGGGCTTGATTACAACCCCCATTCATTCCAATCATTCCGCAGAGCTCGGGCGTTTCGGGCCGCAGGTCGTGGTTAACTCCATTCCATTCCATTCCGATCAGGCAAATCATCATAAGACATACTTCGCACTTCGTACCTTATATATAAATTAGCTCCTGTCCCCTTCTGCCGAGCTTTTGCTTTCCTCCCTTCTGCCTACTAAGCTTTTTTCTTCTTCCCGTCTTCCATTGCTTCTTCTACTCCTTGGAAACTGCTACAGTATCGGCCACCTATACAGACCAAAAACTTTCACTTCCCTTCCTTCAACTCGAATACATTCAACAAAATGGCTTCCAACTCCGCCGCCGTCTTTGGCTCAACCGGCCTCGTCGGCTCCTTCATCCTGTCCAACCTCCTCGCCACCGGCCCCTTCAAGCCCGTCACCACCATTGCCCGCCGCGCCCCCAAGGCCGAGTCGCCCAATCTCAACTCCATCGTCGACGCCGACAACAGCAAGTGGCCCGCCGCCTTACTCGGCCTCTCGCCAGCGCCGCACGTCACCTTCTCCGCCATCGGCACCACCCGCGCAGCCGCCGGCGGCATCGAGAACCAGTGGAAGATCGATCACGACCTCAACGTCGAAGTTGCCAGGGCAGCCAAGCAGGCCGGCGTCAAGACCTTCGTCTTCATCTCCAGCGCCGGCTCCGACGGCCTCCTAGCGGCCACGTCGCCTTACAGCAAGATGAAGAAGGGCGTCGAGACCACCGTCAAGGAGCTCGAGTTTGACCACGGCATCATCGTCCGGCCGGGCCTCATCCTGGGAGAGCGCGAGCAGAGCCGCTTCCTCGAGGGTTTCGCCACGACGATTGTGCGCGGCTTGAACTATCTCGGCCTGCAGGACAAGATTGCGCAAGATGCCGAGGTGATTGCGCGAGCGGCCATCCGGGCCACGCAGCTTGCCGAGGAGGGCAAAGCCCCAAGCAAGTTCTGGGTGCTTGGTCAAGGCGACATTGTCAGGCTTGGCCGGACGGAGTGGGAGCAGAGTGAGGAGAAGGAGTAAACAAGAGGGGAGATTTTTCTCGTCTTTAGCATGTGAAGATGCACGGCCGCGTAGCTGTCGCATATATTGAAATACCCAATACCCTCCTCTGCTCTCTTTTTTTTCCAACCTTTTTTTTCAACACTCTTTGTTTGTCATGCACAGAGTCTATTATCCAACTTCATTTGACAGGCGGGGAAGCCATTGTTAAGCTCAATTCTCAGGCCAACCACCAGGAATAAGAGGAACAAGGAACAAGAATGATGAATCAGATGTGTGTGAACGGGAAGAGCAGATTAATAATTTGGAGGGAGCTGAAAGGCTTGTCAATGTTGGTGTAGGTAGTCTCGGAGTGTGTAATTGTTGTTGCTGTTGTTGTTCTTGTATTGGTAAGCAAAAGCTGGCTTACACGTAGTTTTGAAATTCAAATGATACCTCTTATTTTCCCCTTTAAAAAGGCCTCGCCCATATCTGATAGTGAAGGAAACAAGACAAACAAGACAAAACAATAAAAGTGAAAGCCATCCAAGCCATCTATATCAATCCCCCAGAAACCTCCAAAAACATCCAAAATCCAGCCCTGCCGGCACCCAAAAGCCCGCTGCTGACCCGCCTCCGGACTTGCCCCGTGACCGAACACCGAGCCACCGAAGCACCGCCTAACCAGGAAGAAGAAGGCCAAAAAAAAAAAAAAAAAACAGCGGGAAATAAAAATCCTTCCAGCGCATCTCGGATTTCCTTTGGCTTCTGCGGTCGACGCCTATTCTGCCCCGCCAAATCCTTTCCCTCCCCCGCCGCACGCGATTTTTTTTTTTTTTTAGTTGCTCCAGGCCATCCCGCGCGGCTGATAAGGGAATAGGCCTATTAGACCCCTCCAACACTAAGGAACCACTAAGGAGCTAGCCCCAGAGGCCATTCCAGGTTGCAGTTAATAGTCATACCGAGCTTCAACTCTCAACAGCGCCTTTTTCTTTTTTCTTTTTCCTTTTCAATTTATTTAACGACATAGAGCGAAAGAGAGGGTAATATAAATTAATTTTGGAAAAGTTCATTCTAAAACCACTTATTTATCTATCTCGCGAGAGTAGTCAGGCGCCATCTCAAAAACCATCATCATCTCTCATAATTTGACTCAACTCACACTCACTTTCAAAACTCAACTCAACAAAAAAAAAGCAAACCCTCAATCACAATGGCCTCCCGCCCCGAAATCATCGGCTCCCAAGCCGGCCCCGAAAGCCCCTACCCTTACAAAATGGAAGGCAAAGTCATCTCAGGCTTCGGCCGCGGCTCCAAAGAGGTACGTATCAATATATATATCAATGAAAAAAAAAAAGCCTCCTCATCTCATCTCACTCACATGAACTCTCTCCCTCCCAGCTCGGCATCCCAACCGCCAATCTCCCCGTCGACGACGCCCTCACCCCCTGGATCGCAAACATCCCCTCCGGCGTCTACTTCGGCTTCGCCTCCCTCGCCCTGCCCGCCTCCCACCCGGACAGACCCTCTTCCTCGTCGTCGTCAACCGACGCCGGCGCATTCACCGTCTTCCCCATGGTCATGTCCATCGGCTACAATCCTTTTTACAAAAACACCGTCCGCAGCGCAGAGGTCCACATCCTGCACAAGTTCTCGCAGGACTTTTACGACGCCCACATGCGCCTGCTCATCTTGGGCTTCATCCGCGAGGAGAAGGACTACAAGAGCCTGGAGGCGCTGATTGACGACATCAACTTTGACTGCGAGGTTGCCAAGACGAGCCTTGCCAGAGAGGCTTGGGGGTGGGATAAGGGAAGCAAGGAGGATGCCGAGTGGTTTGTTAAGCCTTTATAGATTTTGACTCTTTGAATCATGTTTCTTAATTATTATTATTTTTGCGTATTTCTAAAGAGAGATTGGGGCTACTTATTACCAAGGTGGAAAGGGAGGAGGAGATTCATGGAAGAATGGATGGCATCACATAGACAGGTCGGGTCGAGAGAGAGAAAAGCGCCGAAAATATTCCTGGATAAGATAAATAACAAATTCAAAAAAGCATCGCACTAGCCATCAAAATAAACAGCCTCCCCTCCTTGGCCAGTCGTCACACCTATATACTAGATATACGTATGTTGGAGTGTGTATGTGCGTGTGACTTTGTGTGAGATTGTGAGTATGTGTATGTCTCGTGTGTGTGTGTGTGTTCGCGCATTGCGGGTATCATCCAAGTTAATCCCCTCTCGTCATTAGGCTCGTATCATAGCAAATTCAAAACAGTCAGAAAAGAACAAAAAGCATAAACCGCCACGAGATGTCTCGTGCCTTCCATAAGAATAGAAAGAAGAAGAAGCAGTCCTATTTCTAACCCAAAGCCCACCGAATTTTTTTTAGTGATCAGATATGATAATATCTCATCCAGTCCATGTCCATGGTAAAACGTTCATTATAGAAGAAAAAAAGAGCAAAGGAAAGGAAAAAGCCAACACCTTTCATGCATAAAAGTAACGTATAGTATGTGCCCGTTGAGGGCGAGGCCAAAAAAAGGGTATCACACAGCGAGCTGATGTGGTTCCTGATTAGGGTGATATCGGGGCAAAAACTGTATTGTCATTAGCATTCTGACCTTGTTGGATTCTGGGAAAATAAAAACTCACGTTGATGATAATCATCATGGGAATGTCAAACACGTCTCGCTTGATTGTCCAGCAATACGTGCAGTCCACTTTACCGTCCTTCTCGATCCGTGAAATGCCGTGCTCGCTATCAATCATAGTGACCCGACTGCTCAGAATACCCGTTCTGGGGTGCTTCTGAGGTCCCAGCATCTCCTTTGCCTCCACCATCTCCTGTGTACGATACTTGATCAACCGGCCGCTACGCTGCACCTTGCCTCGGCTGTCTTCAAACGCGAGTTGGGCAAAGTCGCGATAAAACTCGACCAGGCTGTCATCGTCTAGCAATTCGCCCAAAAAGACGGGCTGGGGCCGTGAGCTGTTATTGTGCTGCATCGGCTGGTTTTTGGCGGCGGGCGTTATTTGGCCGGAGGAGGCTACGCTCTCACCATCATCGGTGCTCTCATCCGAAGATCGGGTATAGATGTTGCGGTTAGGCGCCTTGCCCAAGAGCACTTCTTTGGGCCATCCGGTCAACGCCGCAAACTCCTTGTTCACCGCCGCGACCTCGCCGGAACGTCGACATACAATGGTCGGTGCGCAGCAGTGCTGCAAAAAGTCGTCAAACTCAACAAGTGTCCGCTGAAAGCATTTTTCCATGAAGATGAGATCTTCACGAGTCAAGTCTTTGGTGCACGAGATAAACGATGGCCGAATCTCTCCCAACGACTGAGCAATCTTCAACAGCTTGCTCAAGGGCAGCCGGTTGCGTATGACAGATATCATGTTGTGAAAACCAGCAACATACGGATAAGGCTCCTTGACACTCGCATAAATGGATGCAGAATCCCGCTGTCTCTTGCCGAGAATCGACTGAACCATCTTGTCCTGCTTCGGCTTGTGACGTGAGGCCCCAGGCATATTAGGCAAACCTGTGAATCCTGCCGGATTCGGGGAGCCATCCATAATGGCCTGCGGGCTAGCAGTCGCGTCGGTACTGGGGCTGGCCAGGCTGTTTGGCCCAGCGGCGATGGCAAATGCGTGAGGCAGGCCATGCTGAAGGTTCCCCTGGGTGTATATATTCGAGCTGACATCAACGCCGGAATAGTCGCCGCTCATCACAGCACCATCATACGACCCGTTGCCATTTCCAAACATGGCTGCATAGTTTGCTTCTGTCTTTGGGGTTTGTGAAATAGAATTCTCTCGCGGTGGCGTCTCCGCGCCGAGACCCATTTTATTGAGAATTCCAAACTCCCATCCAGCATATTGACTGCCAAAATTGAGGCCCTCGAGATCAAAATTGTACAGTGCGGGGTTGCTAGGATCGAATAGGGCATTAAAGTCCATAGGGTTTCCCTGTAATATTCCGCCCATGTGTGCTTGAGCCGCAGCCGGGCCGCCGTGAAAGGAGGGTGAGATGGGCGAGGCTTGTGGGTTGAGATGAATGTTATCGGAGATGGCTACTGGCGGCTGGCTAACATTTGGATAGACAGAAAATGAAGGGTTTCTTTGTGACAGGAAGCCATCGCCTGGAGCTGCCGCAAGGACAGTGTCAGAGTGAATTGAATCATGGCGTTGGCCGTTGGCCTTTGCGGAAGGAGGAGGGCTGAAATTTGGGCCTAGGACAGGTCGGAGGGCCTCTGGAGGGGCATCGTGAAGATATTTGGCCTTTTTTCGCACGCCATCTTGGCAGGCATCGGCGAGACCACGCTTAATGCATCTTTTACACGGCCTTTCGTCTCCTGCATAATAGTAAATGTCAGTTGATGACCCCAAAGGTTATACGGCCAGCAAATCCAAACAAAAGCAAAAAAAGAAAACCAGATGTCAATGAAATCTGGGACGGGCATAAACCAGCGCCGAGTAACTGGTAAAGAACCAGCACCGGGTAACTGGTAAAGAACCAGCACCGGGTAACTGGTAAAGGGAGCAGCGGGGAAAGGGGTGTAGAGGGGGGGAGGAGTTTTCTTGCTCCTCTGGGATGGAACGCACCGCAGGTCAAATGTGCCCTCTGGCAAGCAAAGCATGCTCTCCTTGCCTTCTTCCGCCTAGGCCTCAAGGGGTCTTTAGGATCGTACTTCTTCTTATCGTGGTAAGAGCCATTGGCTCCCGTGGGATCAGCCATTTCGTCTTCGTCCTTGAGAAAAGTCTCCGAGTCTTCTTCGTTCTCGGACACAGGGTCTGAGACGTCTGCTCCGTTGTCCTCCATATCTTCGGGCATTATGCTGCGTCTTTATATAATGACAAGCCCCCTCTTGGCGCATACACACAGCAGACTGACTATTTGAGTCGGCGCACCTGCAGCCAATTGCTCTCGCAAATCAGGGCAGCGATCCGGGCTCCGTTCCCCAGAAGTCTTGTCTCTCCCAATCCATCCAACTTTTGCGCTGATGAACCACACCAAAGCGCACGGCTTTCGTAGCACGAGCGAGCAAGGGCTGGATAGTTACACGGCTGTGACTTTGCTCGGGGAGGTGCGATTAAACAAAAAAGAGCGATCCACAGTGGCTTGAAGCTTGTCAGGGATGCAATTGGTAAGACGCCCCTGGTTGTTGGCGCCCACGCAATGAACAGGTGCAGAGCACCGACTAGACGAATGACAGGGTGCAGAACGAAGGGCAGAGCCTCGTTGATGCCTGCGCTTGTATGCGCTCCGTATGCGCAGTATGAGACAACACTAGCCAGTAGGCCTATGCGCTGACCGGTCGCGGGAGGGAAGATCCGTGTGGACTCCCCGGGGTTGATCGGGTGGGAAGCCGGCAGGTACAGATACGTCGGGGGTTCGGCCAGTTCGTATTCTCACAGAGGTGAGACGCCGTCGAGAAGGCCAATAGGCTTCGTCAAAGCACAGGCGCACACAAGAGGCGTCGGTCGTGTGACAAAGGCGGCAGAATCAATAGAGCGGCGGCGCCGGTGGCATGGAGGCCAGTGAATTCCAGCGCGGAAGCGCAGCCGGGCAGGATCTGTCTGTCCTCTCGGATGCTGGGGGGGTGTGATCGATCGGCCCAAGGTTTCGCGGGGGCAGAAGACGAGCAGAGGTGACGCCGCGTCTGTGGATAGAGACGGGATATGAGAGGAGGGGGGTTTCCAAGGGAGAGAGGAGGAGAGGAGATGTGAAGCGGCTACCCGTTACCCATACGCTTGGCCGCGCCCACCATTGGGGTTTGAGCAATGCGCAGACCAAACGGGAGGCGACACGGCGCTGTAAGGATCGGAACCGAGAGCTGGAAGCTGTAATGACGAGAGGTCGCGCAGCAACGAGGCATGCGAGCAGCGCAAAACGGGCTTGGCGACGATGACGGCGGGAAAGCGACTCCGGCGACGGCGGCAAAAAATCTTTTTAAGTGACGGGCTCGGCCCTGGAGACCCGACGTGCTTGAGCCGGGTTTTGCGACCCCTTTCCGCGCCTCAGGGAGAGATGCAATGCGGCTGCTGCACGGCAACCGATCGTCGGGTGAATGAGCGAGGCTCAAAGAGAAGAAAAAATAGGAAAAGAAGCAAAAGGCGCAAGGGGGGGAGGAGTCAGAGTAAGAGTCCGGGTCGGTGCTTAGTCGTTGAGTTAAGCTCAGCCAAGGCGGCGATGCGAGCAGGTCGTGGGATTTCGTAATTCCAGTGGGCACGAGGGCGCAAGCGCAGCGCGTCTGTGGGCGCTGGAGTCTGCTGGAGCCCGCTGGGGGGGATGCCGCTGGGGAGGGGACTGCCTAGCTGCTAGTGGGCTGGACCGCTGGGGATCCCCCGTAAGTGCAGCGCTTTCTGCGGGGTTTTCCTCTTCAGGCCTTGACCCGAACTGGGCCGGTGGCGGCGGCGCTTCTGGGGGAGTTTGGGATTTGGGCAATCAGGACGACGCTGAGTGGCCGCCGGGCCAAAGGTAAGATCTGGGTAATGGGTACGCGGCATGATGCTGGCGCTGACGTGGAATAATCAAGTAGGTGGTACATTCATGCCGTCGTCGACTACTTCATGCTTCCGGCGGAGCCCTCCACTGGCTTGAGCTTCGCAACAATAGCCTGCTGGAACAGGTACTAGCACGATGCAGGCGGCGCACTATAGTATACAGTACCTATGCAGGCGGAAGACGCTTGAATGGATGGGATTTGTGTGTCGCGTGTGCGGCCGCGAGAGCGTCCATCTGGGCCTCTTTTTGATTAGTACAGCTGCAGTAGGAATGAGAAACCAAGAGAGGGAGGTCAGTTCACCCCATGTTCCTTGTTCATCATGTATTTTCTCTCTTTTGTTTCTTTTCTTTTTGTGCGACTTAGTTTCTACTACTGCTACTAAGTAGTTACTTAGTGTCTACGAGCTGCGAGCTGCTTCACCGGTGAGGGTCTCCAGCAACGCCTCCAGCGACGATCGACCTGAAAAAAACAGCCATCCATGCTGAAAATACTCCCCCTAACCCATTCTAACTCATCTAGTGCCAACCACCACCGCTATTCTGGGGAGAAGGGGGCGTTCGGTAGTGGATGCGGCTAAAGAATCCAGACCGAGTTAGGGGTGTGATTATTTGCAGGATCGCTGCATGTGTCAATGGGCAGCGGGTGTACGGAGATGGAATTTTTTGAATGGGAAAATTCTGCCCAACAGAATTGCATGCAGTTTTGCGGTGAATAGGAAAAAAGGGCTCCTAACGATGATTGTTTGGAGAGACGTTGGCACTTATATGGAGTTCAACTAACTCGCATGAAGGGAAAGGTAGTAGTATAACTGTATTTTACAAACACACAAACATACAGTACACACTCAAAAAGAAAATAAGAAAAAAAAACCAAGCCATGCTTGGTCGCATTCGAGCTTCCACGGCTAAGACGAAAAGTCTCGGGAAAAGCCCCTCCCCAGCCGATCAGCGATAACCGAGCTTCCGACACGAGCCCGCGCCGAGTTCTCCGTACTTTTTACCAATATGTACGGATTGATTGTTCCCCTATTGAGGAGACGTGGGAAAAACAAAAACAATGGGCTTTACCTAATACTTGCTAAAACAATTGCTTTCCAGTTCTATGGAATTGTAAACCATGCTGTTTAATGCAAAATACGTGAATGTTCTAAAAGACTGCTGCTTGTGTCTGTCTGTCTGTCTGTCTGTCTCAAACACTCACTCACTCAAACCACCACACATACGCACCACACTCAACACAAAACACAAACACAAGATCCCCTCTCGCAGGGTTGTCCATGCTTCTTGACATGCCGTCTCACATGCCACCGCATGCCACCGCTCCATTGCAAATGCGCAATCGTGCTGCCTTGTATCACACGCATCCAAGTTCCAGAGTTGCTGTGACCACCCCCCCTCAACGTAAAATAAAAATAAAAAGCCTCCCCCCGGTCCCTGTCCTGCGCACTCACACGAAGCTCTCTCTATTGGTCCCTTAATTTCAGCTCGCATCCTGCCGTGTTCTGGGCTGTCAAATCAGGGCCCAGTGCTAGGCTGGTAGACTGAGCGCAGCAGAATGTACCGAGGATCATTCGTGTATAATCGTCTGGTTCTTTTTTTATCCTTCGACTCAAGTGGCTTACATGTACCTCGGCGTTGGGAAAAGTACTAGGAATGGTGTTGTGCTCTTTAGACCGCATCCAACTTGGGTCTTCCAACTTCCAACTCAGCTCTAGTTACCCAAAAAAAAACCATTCAAGTCTTAGCCACCTTCACTCCCGCAGCCACACGAAACCGGTTGTGATAAGCATACAGCATACATTTCTCAGTTCTTGGCAAGCCTCGTCTTTCCTTGCATATACCCCTCTTGTCGTGTCTTCCAATTGACATGTTTTGGTTAACGCCGACATGTACCTCGTGCCTGGGTCCTGCTTCCACTTTGCCCGCAGAGACGCTCATGCAGAGACGCTCATGCAGACGCCCGTGACTCGCATCCCTGTCCCGAGAATTCAGCTTCTCCTACTCGACGGCCGATCTCCATCGGTGTGATATAAATCCTTCAATGTATGTCTCTCTTATTACTTCGTAGTATCATTGTCTATGGTCGTATCCATCATTTCGCTCGTCCTATGCTGCAGCCTCTGGATCCCGCCAAGGCCTGGTGTCTTATCCGACACTCTAAAGTCCCAAAATGGCATCTCTTCTTCTCTCTTTTCTCTCTTTTCTCTTTTTTTTCTTCCTGGTCCCATGCGCCCAAAATATTCCAAAAGTCCCAATCTATTAGTAGTATTATCCTCCAATAAAATTACGGTGTATCGTATCGTACACCTCCCCCTCCCCTCTCTTTCATCCTTGTTTTATCCAAATCCTCTTTCAATAGCGATAAGCAGGGCAAACACTCTCTCTCCTAAGACTTGGCAAATCGGCTCTTGCTCCTAATCTTCTTGCCGTACCTGAAAAAGAGGTACGGGAACGGCATCATGGCCACGGTCAGGAACGCCAACAGAGATGACGCCCACTGATCTCCGAGTTTCTCGTACATTTGTGTACCGAAAAGAGGGAACACAGCTGCAGGTCTAGAGTTAGCATCACGTCACAGCTCCGATACACAAGTTGACAGCCTCATTGACTCTTGGCATACCTGCAAATGAACAGCGCACAAATGCGTTGGCGGCGAGAGCACTGGCGGCATACGCAGGATATGCATCGACCTAAGCAATCCACGAGTTAGCTCATCTGATAGATTGAAAGGTAACATCATGACGCATTTCTTGCGACTAGACTTACTAAAAATGTAAACACGCCCATGAATACGAGCATGTTCCTGCAAAATACCCACAGTCAGCCACCCAGATACGTTCCAATAGGAGCAAATACAATACTCCAAGGTAAAAACAAGGTACTGCCATCAAAGAACAAACAGGGAGAGAGGGGAAGAGGGGCGAGGAAGGGAAGACAAGGTAAGGGAGGGAGGGGGTGGAAAGAATCCCACTATTCGCACGCTGCGTCACCGTGGCTAGACATGAACTCACCCTACTCCAAATATGGCCGATCCAATGATGGGCACGATCCAATGCACAGAGGCGTACGTCGTCCACCCAAACATGAAGATGCCAATGGGCACCAGGACGGACCCCAAGATGGCTGACGGCAGCCGAAACTCGGGCTCGCTGGCCCCCGGCACGCCAGTCGCCTTCTCCAGCTTCTCCATCAGCCTGTTGCGGACGCGGTGCCACACCGGGTCTGCCATCACGCCGATGATCATGCCCACGCCGATGCCTGTGAAGCTCAGGCCGACCTGCCACAGATTGAAGCCGTGATTCGTCCCAAACACGAGGGGGAAGGCGCCAAAGAAGAGGTAGAGGATGCCAAGAAGGATGGCGGTGAAGACGCAGAGGCTGAGGCAGATGGGCTCGAAGATGAGCAGCTGAAAGGGCCGCTGCAAGGAGGTCATGACGGCTTGGGTGACGGTCTTTTGGACCTTTTCCGTAGGAGCCAGCCACCGGTCATCGCCGGTTTCCTTTCGGATTTTGCGAGCCTTGTTTCTGAGCAATATCGGGTCTAATCATCACAAGAAACTCTCATATCAGTACACTTGTTTTTACCTTTCCATTTCATTGCATCATCTTGCAGTAAGAGAGAGATATGCGAGGGGGTGAGGGAGGGGGCGGCTTACGGTATGTCTCAGGCACGATGAAAACGATGGCAAAGAACATGACACCAGCCCAGATGAGCAGCACATAGTACGTCCACCGCCAATTAGTAAAGTAGTTGATGAAACCGCCTATAAGAGGTCCTAAGCTGGGTCCAATAAAGGGGGCAATAGTAAAGGCCGCCATGGGCAGCTGCAGCTCGTCCTTCGAAAAGAGATCACCCACCGTCCCTCCAGAGACGGTCAAAAAGGCACTGCCCGCCAAGCCGTCGAAGAAGCGGGTGACAATCATGGTTGCCACGTTCTTGGCGACGGCCTGGGGGATCAGCCAGATGAGGTACAGAGTCCACGAGACCAGGTAGATGGGGCGGCGGCCGAAGAACTCGCTGAGGGGGCTGAGCAACATGGGGCCTACGGCGATGCCCAGGACGAACGTCGAGAGCCCGAGCTCGGAAACTTCGCGGACGTTGTGGAATTCAGCTTCCATCTGCGTGTAAGTCGACGTGTATATTGAGCTAGCGCATGTTCTATTACGGGCGTAGAGCCATGTCAGCGATGCGTCTTGTTTCAATCGGTTTTGCCTGTGAGTGAGACACGCTGCAACCACCAACGCCACAGGTTCCACCAGAGCTTTTTGTCTCAATCAAACCCAAGAAAGTCGAAATCACTTACACTGTAAGACTTCCTGCCGCAACAATCAACACAATCAACCACTTGCGCGGTTTGCTAAAGCTCCTCGGACACAATGGGTCGTTGTCCCCGTCGTCCCAACCAACCTCGTACGGATCCTTCTCCGGCTGCCCTTCCTCTACGGCCTTTTCGTTATTCTGCTCATGCGACACGCCATAGCCATTCTGCGACAACACACGGTCCACCTGTCTCGTAGAATTCCTGGTCGACGGGGTGATCTCCAGATCCAGATCTGCGCTGTCTCCTTCCAGGCTGCGTGTTTCGTAGGGCTTCTCGTGGTCCGCCATGTCGGGCGCGAGGGTGGATGCTGTGTCTACGTCCAGCTCCGTCATTGATGCGGCCTGATGTGTCGAGATAGGATGGTGCTAGCTTGGTTAGGTGAGAGAGAGTTTGATTTGTTTGGGGGTTTTTTTATTTGTTATTGTGATGGTGAATGCACAAATCCAGGCGGGCTTTAGAATTGCAGTGGATCAAGCATGGAGTATATAGCAGTATATAGCAAGCAAAGTGGTGATGGTGAGAGGGACGCTATGCAGGCATTATCAATCAGGAGGTGACGTGACGGTCGTTTATTATCAATTTAAATCGTCCACGAGGATGCAACCTCTCGCGAATATGTCAACCGACATGGTTGTTGAGAAAAGTCTCGACCGAAACCCACTCGGAGAAAATAGACTGGGTCATTAAGGCGTTAAGAGAAGAGGATTCCAAAAGTTACCAATCGCCTCTCTTCCAGTCATTGAATCAAACCCGCACCTCCAACAAGCCGGGCGATGAATTCCTTAATCAGCTCTCCTCTAACCCGTCGGACAGGCATACAAAAGCGAAGGGCGAGAAAAGAAAAAAGACGGGCTGCTAGTAAGCAAATCCCCCAAATCGGGGCAAGCTAATCCCCGGCGGTTGTTTCCTGCGGTGCTCGGCGGGAATAGTTTCTCCAAATGGCAATCTAATATGGTCCCGTGGCTTGGCTTCGATTTTCTGCAGTAATTGTAACAGGGAAATGGTGTCTTTGTCATTCAAACGGCAAAACCCGTTTATCTCTGCCCATCCCCGAAAACCAAGTGGGACCCTGTATCGGCGATTCAGCAGCCGGATACGGAATATGGAGTAGCCTATGCATTATTTTGCTCTGTACGGAGTAGCTGTAAAATCGGTTGTAGTTGCGCCCCAATTTGGCCCTCGTCTCTGTCATATCCTCTTTTTCTCTTTCTTCCTAGCGCGAGTAGATAGACGTTCGTCTCATTGCTCCACGTGGGGATCACAGACAGTTGAATAGAGACTAAGGCTAATACGACATATTGCATTACGAAATCCGAGTATAGTAAAAGTTATTATAATTAATTAAAAAAAAAAGTTTCAACTTCTCTTTCAAACGACGAGCGACAGTTCAAAACCGCGTGGAGTGCCGAGTGACTAAGAAAAGACCGGGTGTCGCGGGTATTGCGGTCGGTCCTCGCTTTCGCTTTCGCGTTTACAAAACTGGATAAGCCCGCTCGATTTTATGTTGACGTCGGGCGGTGCTAATCGCCTATGCACGGGACGGACATAGCAAAATGTCGCTAGAGACTGACTCGCTGACTAGTACATCTCAATCAAGGCTTGTTAAGGAACACGAAACTATCGGATTTATATCAGTTAATTGTGCTCCGCATTTCCATGCTCAAGTCTTACCTACTTATTTACGCAGAATGAACCAAGGCAGGCAGGACATCAGATCCATATTCGTATTCTAATAGCTCATTATCCATCGTCAACTCCTATATCCACATCACCTCTGTCATCAACATCGTCGTCTCCATATCGCTATACAAAATCTAATATATAAAAAAAGAAAGGGTCCCTCAACGCCGGTCACCTTCTAGCCTGCACGTAGACAGCTATTCCTATGTACATCGGCAAGCATCCAATTCTATAAACAAAAGCAACAGGGTATACTTCAAACTATGCACATCTCTCTTCCATCTGCGACCTCTCTTCCCAAAACTCCTTTAATAATACTCTGGCAATCCACTCTGCGAAAAATCAGGCACATCTGTATCACAGTTAAAGCTCCGCTCCCACGCCTTCTGCGGCAACACGCCGGCCTGCATCCCGGCCTGGTAGCTCCACTGCGGCGAGCTCTCCGTCTGCCACGTCCAGTACCACCAGCCTAGCCCCTTTTCGAAGCTATACATCTGCGCCTCTGCAAACATCGTCAGGAACTGCTTGTACTCGGAGCTCCATTTGCTGGGGTCAGCGTTGGCCATGTCGCACGAGCACTGGCTGTTCTTGGTCGGACAGTCTGGCGACAGAATCGCCGTGGTCGCATTGCCGGTGTTAAGCGTGCCCTCCCAGCGGTTGCCCTGACCAACATCTGTGACATACTGCGCGCAGTCTGTATCCGCCTGCGACCATTCAGCGAACTGCGTAGGCCCGTAACCCGTGCTCGTGTCCTGGCTCTGCTCTGCTTGTTGCGTCCACCCTTGACAAGCGTATTGGACCTTCTTCTGGTGAGTAAAGTCGATCTGGTTCTGGTTGAAAATCACGTATTGGTGGACATCAAGGACCAGGCCGTCGTAACCCTGCATCAGGCCCTGCCAGTTGTTCAAGCCCATAAAGCCGTCACCAAAGATAACCAACCCCTTATAGCCATTCTTGCGGACCATGGTGAAGGCTGTTTCTGTCCAGTTGACCACGGCACTGGCCTTGAGGAAGGTCATGCGTGGCTCGTTGGCCAGGCCGTAGTGTGAGATGATATTTTGGTATCTGTCCTGTGAGAAGAACTGAGAGAGGCTGTTGTGGACATCGAGTGACCGTTGTGCGTTCAGATCCCCGTTGGTGCCGTTGAGCCAGCCGATCGAGCCCTTTCTCCCGCTGTGATTCCATCCGTTCTGGCTCCCCGGCAAGCCATGCAAGTCAAGGTTGACTCGAAGGCCGTATTTCCTGGCCCATTCGATGCCGCGTAGGAGGTAGCGCCACGAAGTTCGGTAGACGTACTGGTCGCCGTCATAGACTTGGACGGCCCAGTATGAGAAAGGGATCCGGACGTGGTCCAAGCCAGCGGCGGCAATGTCTTTGAACGTTGTCTCGGTAACAAACGTGTTGTAGTGGTTCTCTATCGTACTTGCAGCCTGGGATCCAAGATGCGCGCACAGCGTCCACTCATCAACCACTCCAGAGCTGAGAGGATAATTGAAGAGAGACGGCGTGATGAAGGGCTCGATAGATAGCCACCCTCCCAAATTCACGCCCCTGGCTGGCGTCTTTGAGTAGCTTCCCCAAGGCTTATCCAACGCAGGCACATTCTCATTCGCCTGTGCTGAATCGTCCCAAGTCGAGTCGAGGCCCATGATGGGGAGGTTTCCAACCATCACATCGGTAAATGTAGTGTTGAAATCCTCCGTGCTTGCCCAAGTGGAAGGGTCTAGATATGTGTTTATCCATTTGACTGGTACGTCACTATCACTCGCGCTAGACCCAGACCCAGACGAACTGCCGCTGCTGTTGCTTCCGGAGTTGTGTTTTGAGCCGAGGACTGCTGCCACGATAATGATGATTAGAAGAATAACGGCACAAATGCCTCCTATGATCCCTAGAAACACCGTTAGTAAACTTCCAGAATGATAACAGGAATAAAGAATGCTGTCCTGGCTTTCCACTTACATTTCTTTCTCTTGGACATCTTTGTCTTCTTCTTCTTCTTCTCCGACTGAGTATACACCTCCTCCTTTCTTAGACTGTCATAGCTGCCATCTCGGGAATGGCTTCCCCAGCCTCCTATTCGAAATCCCCATCCTTTGGATCTTCCCTCCTCCATTACCGCTCCGCTAACAACTCTGGATTTTTTCTTCTGTCGGCCAGGTTTATGATATTTCTTTGGTACGATCACGGGCTCTGTCTCTGGATCTGGACTCGGCGACCTGTCTCTGGCTCTTGTCCGTTGCTGCTCTCGTTCCCTTTCCCGTTCCCACCCTCGTTCCCTTTCCCTTTCCCCTTCCCTTTCCCCTTCCCCTTCCCCTTCCCGTTCCCGTTCCCGCTCCCGTTGCCGTTCTCGTTCTCGCCGCTGGTGTCTTTCCAAGCGCTCTCGGGCTCTTTCGTCATTCGCTTCTCCTCGTTCCCGGTCACGTTTCCTTCGCTCTCGATCGGTTTGTCTTTGTTTTTTTACATTATCCTGGTTTAATTGCGCCAGCGCCCCAGCTGAGAGTGACTGTGATCTGTTGCGTCTGTCGCCTCTGCCTTCATCAGCGCTGCTCGCTCCCCTCCTCGTCCGCGATTCTTTCTTTCGCGGCCGGTCTCTTCTGGACGATTCGCCGCGTGCGCTGCGGTGGCGATGCGCACGCGGTATGTCGGTGTCGCTCATCGTAATATCGTGACCGAGCTATGGCTCGTTGGGTCGCAAGACGCAAGACGCAAAATTCATCGACTTCTATTAATGTAACGCTTCAAAATAATTCATTAAACGACAAAAAAAGATATTTGAACCATTCGCAAGCCCCAAAACAATGCTATTATTTTCCGTGTTAACCGATATCCACGTCACCGATTTGGCTTTGCAGGTCAGCTTGGCAAGTTTAGCGGTCCGTTGGCAGGGCAACAGTCCACAATTCGGAGACTCGGCCGGGAGGGCGGCACAAGACACGGAAGCGGCACGGCGGAGCGAAGCATGGGAAGTTTATAAATAAACAGTTACATCATCGATGAAGCGCGGTGGCTACTTTTTACTTTTGGAAATTAATTCAATAAAGCCGTGGGACTGTCCATAGGTGCGAATACAAGGCTGGGGTTTGATAATATTCTGGCATAGCATAAATACGGGGTTATCTCTGTGAATTATGAAGGATTGTACTATCGTCTTGGCTTTACAAGGACAAATCTTGGCAAAACAAAGAAACATAAGCTTTGCTCTAAACAAAACAAACACACGTTGACATAACGCCCTGTAAAATACCATTGAGCGTAGATGAAGGGCAACTAGTTAAAATGTCCGAGAACCCTCTTCTCTTCTCTCTTCTACACATTACCTATCTAGGTATCTACCGGGTAGTATTATCTAGTACATGTAACTAGCTGGCTTAGACAGACGAACAGCACAATGGATATTTTAACGTCTCTCCGTGCACGCCTTTCATACCCTGTATCAAATGTGTAAAATTGACTGCCAGTCCACCCAGCAGCTTTAAGACTACCAAAGCCTAGCTAGATGGCTAAAAAGCAGCTAGGAGATGCAGATTCGCTCGCCCAGGATTACATAAGGACTTACCCCATACTTGCCTTCAGTAGTCTCACCGACCTAATGCTTTAGACGCTATTCTGCCGGCTGCAGCCCCGCGACAGGCCGCAGCAAACCGAGCGCCTTTGCCATTGTCCGTCTAAACCGACGACGACCGATGATAATTGCTTTGTCTCGGGCAGAGCAATGCCCTCTGTTCCGTATTCCTTCACTCTTCTCTAATCGTCGTGCAGAGTAGCAGAATAAATCACCCAGGCCAGCCATGAAGCGTCAGGCTGTTCGTCAATTGAAGGGAGCGCTGGCGCATCCCCGAGCTCCTCGGTCAATACCTTTGAATCTGGCACGATGCTATTCCACACATCCGCCGAATGCGAAATTGAACTTGCCGATTGATTACTCGACAACTCCTCTGCTGGCTCACACATCGGAGGTCGCGAAGAAGAACAAAGAGATACCTTCCGATGTCCTTCATGGCGCGACCAAGAAGATGAACCTCTTCCAAGCCATCAATGACGCCCTGAACACCGCTTTGTTAGAGGATGAGACGGTTTCCGTATTTGGCGAGGATGTTGCCTTTGGCGGTGTTTTTCGATGTACCATGAAGCTCGCAGAAACACACGGAGCTGACAGGGTGTTCAACACACCGCTGACGGAACAGGGTATTCTGGGCTTTGCTATTGGCATGGCTGTTGAAGGAATGCGGCCCGTTGCCGAGATCCAATTCGCCGATTACGTCTTTCCCGCCTTTGACCAGATTGTCAATGAGGCGGCAAAGAAGCGATATTACGAGGGTGCCAACGGCCGGAGTGCGGGAGGCATGACAGTCCGTATGCCCTGCGGAACCGTCGGCCATGGTGGATTGTACCACTCTCAGTCCCCTGAGGCCTTGTTTACTCATGTTCCCGGGTTGAGAGTAATCATGCCTCGATCACCTTTACAAGCCAAAGGATTGCTATTAGCAGCCATCCGAAGCAACGACCCTTGCATATTCATGGAACCCAAGATCTTGTACCGTGCAGCAGTAGAGGAAGTCCCTGTAGCACCTTACGAGCTGCCTCTATCTAAAGCGGAAGTTATAAAGGAGGGCAAGGATGTTACAGTCATCTCATATGGGCAGCCGCTGTATAACTGCATGGCAGCAATCAAACAGGCCGAGCAGGATCTGGGCATTTCCGTCGAGCTGGTTGACCTACGGACCATATATCCATGGGACAAGAAGACTGTCTTTGAGAGCGTGCAAAAGACCGGACGAGTTTTGGTCGTCCACGAATCCATGGTGAATGCAGGCGTCGGTGCCGAGGTGGCTGCGGCCATTCAAGAGAATTCCGAGACTTTCAATAGACTGGAGGCTCCCGTGGCTCGCGTTGCTGGATGGAGTATCCATAACCCGCTGATGTTTGAAAAGTTCCACGTTCCGGATGTTGCAAGTAAGTATCATTCTTCTTATCTTCAGAGAGTCTGAGACTATAGTCGATTACTAACTAATTTGTTCGCTAGGAATTTATGACAATATTAAACGGACAGTGCAGTATTAAGGGCGAGATGAGCGAGTAACGTATATTTATGTATGAATGCCTAGAGATTCTTTCTCGCATAGTGTGAATAATAGAAATAAAGTTTTATATTCTTATATCTACCGTGGATGGATCAATCCAGTCATTGCAATCCATCTCTTGAGCCTCGCAGCACATCGAGAGACTTGTGTCCCATCTCATGGCCTACCACAGATTAGCGTGACGTTATTACACGGCTTGTATAAAGCTGTAGGACGTATCTAGATGATTAGATTATCTGTGTTTAATCGATCTATACCTTCATGCTCGCCCACTATTAAAGATGTAGCGATATTGGTAACATGGTACGTTTCATCTAGTGGAGGATCGCAGCCGTGGCCACGTACCCCGCTAGCGATTGGATATGGAGACGGACGGTGCCCCTCGTGTTTTGGTGCCCCGCCCAAAGTGCTTCAACTCCTAATAGACCCTCTCTGTATGCGGTGTACGTCAAAGCTCCCAAAAGCGCTGGCTGATTTCCCGAGATCGCCTCTCATCTTCCCGTGTGCAAGACACAGGAGCCAAAGTACACAATGTCGCAGATCGAGACGGTTTCTGCCTTTGTGGAGGGAGCCCCTCCAGGAGAGGTAAAGCTGCGCCTTATCCTGCCTCCCCGTATCCTGTCCTTCCTTGCGTCATCGTTGCAAGCTACCAGTAGCTAACGTCTGATCTGATTCCATAGCTCGCAGATGTCGTTGCCGGTACGATACACACCGATTTCCGTTGGAATATACCGAGTCACCATTAACGCGCGAACCTACAGACATCAAGGCCCTGACGGCCTCCGAGCCCAACATCGTTGCGGAGCTGACACCGGCGTTTGAGAAGTACAACGAGGAGCAATTCATCACACTGAAGCTGCCCGGAAGCAGCCAGCCGGTACGGTGTCTAGGCCCCTAAGAAGATGAATGGAGGATCACACGATATACGGACAGAAGGCGGCTAACATGCTGGAAAAGGTCTTGATCAGCTCACATAACTCCTTGGGTGGCGGGCGATACTACGATGTCGAGAGCTCCTCTAGCTTTGAGGTTGATCACGTGGCTCAGGCATGTTGAAAGATGAACAGCTACAATATAGGGATTTGGACTAATAGGGGATTGTAGAAAGCCAGTGCGGTGCAGAGCCACGTCCTGGAGGGGGCACAAACAGACCTAGTGTGAGTTCCCAGTAACGGAATCAACGATGGCACTCTCCAAAGTCAGCTAACAGCGTGGTAGCAAATCGACGCTGAAGAGCTTAGGAACTTATGTTACAGAGCACTTCCCCAACGCTGCTCTTGGCGTATACCCCACTGATTCCGACTCAAAGGTTGCCATTATCATTGTTGCAAACAAGTACAGCCCCAACAACTTCTGGTACGGACACTCTCATGATATTATAGCATCAACTGTAGAACTATGAATACTGACGGCTTTCTCAGGAATGGCCGATGGAGATCCCTATACATTTTCGACCCAAGCTCCGGAACCCTTGAGGGCTCAATCAAGGTCGACGTGCACTACTACGAAGACGGCAACGTGCGGTTGCTCACCAACAAACCCACAACCGCATCCATCCCCTCTGGCACTGGCGCGGGGATTGCCAAGGAAATTGCATCGACGGAGAAGAAGTATCAAGAAGATCTCAACAAGAGCTTTGTGAGCCTGAGCGAGGGTGCATTCAAAGGCCTGCGGCGACAGCTGCCGGTGACGAGGCAAAAGATTGAGTGGGACCGAGTGACGGGTTACCGCTTGGGACAGGACATCGGAGGTGGCGGCCCAAAGCGATGATTTATGTATCTATTATTTTTTGCCATTTTCTTGGCCCTTTGGGAAGACGGAGGGCCAAGACAAGATGCTGCATCGGTTGATTAATAGAGGGAAGAATGATATAAGCGATGAACAGGGAGCAACTACTATATCTGACTACTACCATATCCCCTGCGCGTCAGCTAAACTGTAGAGTAATTTATATCGAGCCCGGAATCACGGGATGTTCTGCTTTTGTCATACGTTTGACTACATGGAATACCTGTTTCATCACCGGAAGGGAAAAATACTGCAGATAATTCCCAATCGGTACGAGTACGAGAATGACCAGGGTGCTACAGACACTACAAGCAGTATCGAGGGAATATGAGAAACGGAACCTGGAAAGGATCACCGTCCTCTTTCCGAGGTTCTCGGAATCAGGAATCGGCACATTAGTCAGTAAAAAGACAATAAATGAGCCCCAATAGCATAAACAAGAAAAAGGCTTCCTTAGAGAGTCGCTAACCGTGGACAAGTCCCGGAGGCGGGAGAGGGGAAGGCCCTTAGTAGGAGAGGCTAAGATGAGCCCACTTTGATTTTGGGCTTGGGGGCGCAAATGGACGGATTATGGATTAATACTGCTTTTGTATTATTCTGCCATGGCATGTGCTTCCGACAATAGCCCGAGCTCGAGATAACGTTGCTCGGCGCTCGGATACTGGAGGTGGTCCTTGCTGTAGGAAAAGCAAATGCCGGTATACTTGTATGCTAGAATACACGACTAATAGACAACGTGGAGCAGATTTTGCCTTATGCCTCGTTGGTGCGCTTGAGTTGATGGCTTTTAGAGTGGTGCTGGTGGCCATTGAATTGGAGCTGGTTCATCTAGATGAAATCACTAATCGGTGGCGATGAATTGCTAATCGTCCTGTCTCTCTTGGGCAGAACCCTTGACCTATCTACTTTACTCCATATTAATTAATGGAGTTGCTATTGTCCAACACCACCCATTCAGCCATTGTATCTATTTTCTACTACATCCCCGCTGGCTTCTTTTCACTACCTGGTATTTTCTGCTACCTCCTTCTATTTTCTACTGCTTCCTACCACTTCCTTCTAGTTTTAATATTTAGAAGGACCATCTTCTATATTTAGAATCCTGTATCAAATTAGAGATACCAGATTGCTATTCCCTTTAATTAATATGCCATACATAACAAGGTCCTTTAGGTGGAATATTCGAGGCAGCATCATCTGTTCTTTAAGGACGGAGCACTACCCATTGATATCAAAAGGCCATGACACCCTCCTAGTGAATGCCGTCACACATCCCGCAAAGTGCCCGTTTTTTCCCCCTAGGAGGTCTGCCAGTGACTGGCCAGAGGGGGGTCACTAAAATGGACAGGTACAGGTAATAAACAGGGCATTAATGAACGAATCAGTGCTTTGTTACTACATAGTTGCAGTAAGGTGGCCGTGTTGAATAGTTGAGCGGGCAGGAGAAGGAAAATCAGTCGAGGGCCCTAACACAGGGCGAATCATAGCAGCTCAGGCGGTAATTTTACAGCGGCTGATTGGCGGGTCACGACCCCTGCGGACCCAACGGATTTGGGGCCTGCCGATGGCGCCAGGCTAGCAAGAATAGAAGGCTAGTTGGCATTTTGGACGACAAGATGGGCATGCTAATTTATCGTGCTGCACTTCGTACTCGCATCGGCTGTTCTTCTTCTTTTTCCCACCATCCTTTTTTGACCGACTTCTGCCAACCAGTTCCTTGGGGTGCTTTCCCTTCCTTTCTTTTGCTCATTAATCCTTTCTCTCTCTCACACACCCTCTCTTCCAATAAAGAAGACGAACATTGGACGCTTGCTTCCGTTTCGCCCAACTTCAATTCGCCCGCCATGTCTAAGGAGTACACTTATCAGGATGTTGCTGAGCACAACACCAAGAAGGACATCTTCGTCGTGATCCACGACAAGGTCTACAATGCCAGCAAGTTCATCGACGAGCACCCGTACGTCTTACCTCGGCCTGTCGATGCGTCGAAGGCTGTACCCCTCTTTTTTTCTTACTCAAAGAGAGGGGAAGTGGTGCGAATCGCGGAGAATTAATCACTTACTGATTACTTTTTTTTTTTTTTAGCGGTGGTGAAGAGGTTCTGCTTGACGTTGCCGGTCAGGATGCCACCGAGGCTTTTGAGGATGTCGGCCACAGCGACGAGGCCCGCGAGACCCTTGAGCAGCTGCTTGTTGGTGAATTGAAGCGCCAGGTATGCGCCATCACTCTTGTTCGCGGCACTTTGAATAGTCATTTGCTAACTCTCTCACTCTTTCTAGCCCGGTGACCCTGTCCCCAAGGCCGCCGTCACTTCCTACAACACCAGCTCCAGCTCCTCCACCACAGGCGGCGGCTTTGGTCTCTACAGCGTTGTCGCCATCGGCGGCCTCGTCGCCTACCTCGCCTACCAGTACTTCCAGGTTGAGGCCGAGAACCAGGCTCAGTCTGCCTAATCGCATCATATCCATGATACAGTTTCAACACATTTTATTGAAAAAAAAAATTAAGCGGAGGGGAGGAAGAAAAGAGGACAACGTCCGGGCTATCGCTTCAGCGCGCATGCTAAAAGAGGACAAAATTGATACCGCTAGGGGAGGGGAGGGTTTGTGTCATCTTGGTGCTATTTTCATCCACGCAATGCCTGCGAGGGAACGGTTCTGGGATAATTTTGATAAGCGCGGCAGTATAGATGGCGTAGTGTCTACTATTTTCGGGCACTAGACATTTGGGAGTCATTGTTACGGGAAATAGATGATGCCTTTAAAGGAAATATACAGGGCTAGATATCTATGATAATCAATTTTCGATTGTCAATGCCCACATTCATCAAAGGCGACTTGTGGGAAGAAGATTAACGTTGAAATGCTTCAAATTGGCGTTTAAAACGTCATGGAAACGCATAGGCGATGCAGTGACAAGTCTGTGCTAAGTATTAGATGAACCCCCTGGTTCGTGTCTGTGCATGCGTGGCATTCTCAACACTTTTGGGATAGAGAGAGAAAAAATGGTCAAGCCACAACCTTGCTCGAAATGTTCCGGGCAGTTATCAGCCGCCATGCGCCACACTGTGCCGGCTTGCACTTCAGCCTCGCTATCGGTCCCAAAAGAACTTCCAGTTTGCCTGCATCCTCTTCAAACCTTGTCCATCAACCCTCCACACGCTCTCTTTTCTCTCCCTCTACGATACTACTGCCGCTGCTAGGCCATCTCTGCCAAAACATGTCGTCGTATCTAGAGAAGCAGTCCTCCGTCTTCCGAGGCAGTCTTGCCTCGGCCGCGTCCAAGCTTTCCAACCCGTCCAGCATCAAGGCCGTCGCCGCCGCATCTCTCGCTCCGCCATCGCCCTCTCCATCCGCCGCTTCAGACAGCAACACACCAACATCGAAGAGGAAGCGAGATGTCGCCCCGGATGTGCCGTTTTCGCAGCCGCAGCTGACAGGGTACGGTGCGGAGGTGAAGACGCAGATGACGTTTGCGGTGGAGTACCTGAAGAAGAAGGGTGATTCCAAGACCATCACGGACATCATCGATCACCTGAGTCTGAGGAACTACACGGAAGAGCACAAGAAGGAGCTGGCAGATGGACTGAGGGGACACCCGAGGGTGGATTGGAAGCCGGATCCCAGTCTGAGCGAGCAGACGTGGAAGACGGGCATGTATAAGCATCGGCCCATCATCCCGGGGGTCAGGGATGGCACATCGCTGCTGGCACATCTACAGCGCAAGACAGATGCTTCGGGCGTTTCGGTCAAGGACCTCAAGGACGGCTGGCCCGACTGTGAGGATACGCTGGCGAAGCTGGAGAAGGAGCACAGGGTCCTGGTGGTGCGCACGAAGAAGGACAACTTCCCCCGGTACGTCTGGGCCGACGACGCGTCTCTGCACAACCCGGTCGAGCCGGAGTTCCAGGCCATGTGGCGTCGCGTGCAGCTGCCCAGCCTGGACGACATGCACCGCAAGCTGGTGAGCGTGGGCCAGAAACCGACGAGCGACGACCCGCGTAAGGCAGCGGTGACGACGAAGCCCAAGCAACAGAAGAAGAGGGCCGGCAAGCGGATCGGCAAGGCGACGAACACGCACATGACGCACTTGCTCAACGACTACAGCGGAATGAGGCGATGATCAATCGGGTCGATTTGTGGGAAGCAGTGTGTGTATATTGTGTGTAATGGGGTTAGCGGAGGGAACATAATTATGGGACTATTGGCGACATGTTCTCTCTCATTTTCTTTTCTTTTTTCAACTTTGATTTTGATTTCACCTGTTTATTCGGGGAATGAAAGGGGAACACAAAAAAGACGTATAAGATCGGCTTTTATTCACAATGGCTGGCAGGTAGGGAGGGATCACTAGAAATGGAGTTCGATGGAGTTTTTATTGCATTGGTTTTTTTCTTCTTCAACTTACGAAAGACAAAAGAAACCCCCGATTTGAATCGAACGCCTTTTGAGAATGCATGAGAAGGCGCTGGGAATATTACATATACGTTTTTTGTTTATTCTTCAAGATAGAGCAATTAAGCACAGATTATTCTTTACGGAATTGCCTTTTTGAATATATTGTAGTAAATGAGATAGGAATCGATTGCGAATTCCGGCTATTAACTACCGCGACGTTGAAGCGCATATATATAACTAAAGGGAAGAAAAAAAAAAAGAGTAAACAAATTCCCGAACCGCTGCTATGTATAGTTGTGTACCTATGTAATATACGCCCTGAAACTCCATCATGCATGTGAATACCGTTTGTATATCGCCCCCAAAATCCAGAGTCTGCCAAAAAAAAACACCTTTGAAAAGACAGGCAATATGCTACTGACCACCGTTCCGATAATACAAAAAACAGAACAAAAAATTCCAATTACAAAAAAGGAAAATGGCAGAGGGGATATCAAGAGAAGTTGGAAAAACATGCACCCCAAAAAAAAAAAAAAAAAGATCTTACAAAGCCTCGCCTGCCAGCCGTATCTTTTCAAACAGGCTCTCGAAGACGTGGCCCTCTTGATATCCTCCCACCTTGTACCGGTCCTGCAAAATGACACACGGCACCGCTTCGACTCCCTTTACATCTCTCGCAGCCTTGGCCTCGGCATCGATTCTCCGTCCGGCCTCTTCGTCTTCCAGGCCGGACTTCACGACCGCCTCAGGGATGCCCGCGGCCACGCCCACGGTGACCAGCCACGCCTCGTCGCTGATGTCGCGGCCGTCCTCGAAGTGGCCCTGGAAGAGCTGCTCGACGACGCCGGACTGGCTGGCGGGGCCGAGCTCCTTGAGGGCGATGGCGATGAGGCGATGGGCGCTGCGGGTGTTGCCGGTGACGCCGCGGATGGAGAAGGCGATGTCGTGCTTGGCGCCGGCGACTTGGATGCGGGTGAGGAAGTTCTGGTTGAGCGATTCGAGGCGGTCATAGATGGTGCGCTTTTCGACGCCGTCTAATTAAAGAACGTTAGTCGTTTTGTTTGTTGTGCTTCTTCTTATTGGGTGGGAAGGTTTGCATAAACGAAATGCAGATGCAGGCATGCGTGCATTGCATGTGATTATGATGATGTGAGTGTGGAGTTTGGGGGTGGTTTGATTAGGTCATGATGTGTGATTTGTAAGTGCAGTATGATGTATGGGCATTGTTGATTAGTGAGGTTGACAAAGAGGGAATGTGTGCATGCAAATGCCCCGAAAACAGGCGCAAGGCATGCAAGAAGAACGAGAAACCCGAAATAAGGAAAAAAGAAAAGTAGGACGTACGCTTGGCCATTGTCGGCGCAATGTAATACGGCTTCCACGTCGCCTCGAAGCGCACGTCGGGATGCTCCTCGGTGTAGCGCTGCATCAGCGACTCCAAGCTGTGCTTCTCGATGAAGCACCACGGACACAGCAGATCCATGTAAATCTCCAGTCGGATTAGGCCTCCGGAGCCGCGGTTATTCCCCGTCGCAAGCCCGGCGGCCATCTTCTCTCGTCGCATGGCCGCAGCGGTCGGTCTCCTGCTGGCCGACGGCAGCGGCTGTCGCTGATGATGGTGGTGATGATGAGGATCGTTGTTGTGGTAGTGACGTTGTTGCGGTTGTTGCGACGGCATGCCAATCAGTGGTGATGCTGCACTCATCGTAGATAAAGATTTCGTTCGCCTTTATTTCTGGGTTTGTTTTCTTCCTTTGGTCCCCTTTTCCTCTGTTGTGATTCGAATGCGACAAAACAGTATGGAATGGTTGAATGGAAGGGCGATGAGGATGTGGCTAGGGTATCGGGTATAATGCGCAGTATAAAAGGGAAAAAAGAGGATAAAAAAAGACTAGGCGCAAAGAATGCTGAGAAATAGAGGCGAAAAAGGGAATTAGAAATCCAGGAATTTCTTCTTCTGGTCCCGCCGCTGCGGAAAGGGTATACAATTGATTCTTATTGATTTTCCCTCTTTTGTAAATGGGACACACGCCCGCACACCCACCAGCCTCGGCTCTGCCGCTTGGTTCCCTTAGTCAGGATTTTTTTTTCTCCCTTTGGTTGGTCGTCTCTCTCTCTCTTTCGTTTGTCTTAGCTAGAACAAGAGAAAAGGATAGCCAACGGGTGATTCGCCGAAGGATTTCAAGTAGTCGAGTCCCCGGGGGGTTAAGAAGGGGAAGAAAAGGGCGTCAAGGGTTCACCTAAATAAGAAAATGGACTAGGCCCAAAAGTAGCAACGGTACGGATTTGTTTTCCCTCGTATAGGCGAGCGATGACCATTCGCCAACCTTGTTTTCGCTTATTCTTTTCTTCTTTTTCTTTTTCTTTTCGCGCGACGATGCCACTGATGAAGGGCGAAGAAAAAGGGATTTTGGTGACAATATATGTGCACCGGAGAATAGAGCACAATGAGGCGAATTAGAAGAAAAGTAAAAATTTAAAATTTAATAAAGAGGCCGCTCGGGTAAAGTGGGATTTGGCCGGCGTGTTTTCACTCAAGCTGAAGCGCTGCACTCCTCTTGATTTGATTTGTGATTATATATTATCTCCGGGCCTTGTAGTGGCCGAAACGGGAATATGGAGACAGAAGGGAACAAAAAGCTTAGGGGACTTGGCAGCCAAAAGTAAACTACTGTGGGGAGTAATACTCCGTATGTGCTAAGAAGATCCAGCTGCGGAATCCTACCGCTGTGCTACTACTACTTACGTTTTAGAACGCCGAGATAATAAGCCTTAAAGGGCGGAAGAGAGAAAGCCCCCGGGATGCAGACGTCAGCTCGGGTCTCGGGCGTCTTCTTTTTTCTCTGTCATACGAAGTGCTAGAAGGGATAACTTTGCGTCTTAGTACGGACTAAGTATACGAAGTACTTCTGTCGTGGATCCAATGATTTATCTTGCGCCTATTGCGTACAAAATACGCAATAGTATATACGTAGAATATAAAGCAAACTCCCTTCAAAAATATATGTAATGTAACGAATATCTGCTTATTTGCATAAACGAGGAAAGCGAGAAGAACCCGAGAAAAAGGAAAAGGAAAAAAAAAAGAGGAAGAAGAAAACAGACTGTCCAAGGATGGAATGACACGGAGTTTGGAGCTACGGGGCTGAATAGTAATACGAAAATCGCCCCGATTACTGATCTTATTGCCTCCATTGACTTCCAATTCAGTGCTAGCAATGACTTTCGCACGAAATCTGTGGATGCTTGCTGCGGGTTACGGCCGAGACGGCAGCGCGGTGGCTAGGCGGATGAATTATGGTTATGAATGGGAAGCCCAGGCTACGTATTCGGGCCAGTGACATGAGAGCCTTTTCAGTCGTCCGCATCGGGTATTTCTGGATATTCTAATCATGGTAATCATAATTGCCATGTTCGGGAGCATCACCAACTTATATTTATTTGTCTGCATAATAAGGTTTTCGTTGACACCTGCTAGGCTGACGTATTTGTTCCTATTTCACTGTGAGATACCTAACACCTAAGGTATGTAAGGTATCTATCTAATCAACCTACCTACCTAGTATCTAATACCCAGTATTCCATTTGCCATGCTACAGCACTTCTTGATTTGAGCGTTCCCTGTCATCTGTCATCTGTACCTAATCAATGCATGCACGCAGCGACAATATTACTGCATACCCAGACAAAGCACACACAGGCCACCAAGTGGGGGAAAGGAACCAAACAGCAAAGAAGCTAAAGACGCGATCGACTCGCAAGATGTAGTAGTTTGGGCAACGAACGATCCTGCGCGGACCCAGTCGATCCTCTCGCCTTGTCCCTGATAGGCCTACTGAATGTTCCGACCTAATTGGCCTCTTCCTTCTTCCTTTCCCGCCAAGCCATTTAATTTTCCGTTCAAATATTCCATGCAAATTCTATCAAAACGCCTTGGCATACTCGTAATACGATACGTAGTCCATCCTTCCCGTATTACGCAGGATTTTACTCCATCTTTTCCCTCTCTTATTCGAACAGGTCTATCTCTCGCTCTCTCTCTCGCCCTCTCTCTCTATTTGCGCGATACCAGGCCGATCTCCGCCGCTAACAAGGTGCGTAATTCCCCCAAACAGGCTTCGGAACTCGGGCCAAGACTCCTTTGTCTTGAAACAGGCATCAGTTCCCATGTCAGCAACAGTTCCTTTACCTTTTAATACGCCTGTCGGGCGCTTTCTAGAACTCAGCTTGATATATATATATCTCTTATTTTACAGTCTTACTACAATGTGATATCTATAAATAACAACAAGGGGAGGTACCAGCACCGATAATAAGCCATGCTTCAATAATGCTTGGAGCGTTTCTTCTCAAAATCAGGAAAATGGGTATCCGCCGCGTGGAACCAGGGCTCGTATCGGAAATCAGTTCCCCCCCCCCTTTGAGAAAAGGAAACAATATCAAAGAAAATCACAGTAAAAGGAAAAAGACCCTCTGCTCCTGAAAATGATTACAAAATAATTCCGAAATGAAACCTCCGATATGCCATTCCGGAAACTCTGCTTCCGGGATCCATTCTCATAAAGTAGTCGCCGATGCCAAAATGTCTTTGGAAACGAGGAAACCCTTCGAGGACCGCCCGGCGCCGAATGCGTCTATCTTGGGAAGGTTCCTCTTTTTCTCTCTCTTCCATACTTGTAGTATTAATTGCCAATCAGTGTCCACTTTTTTTTTCCCCTCAATCATTCTATGCGCCGTGGATTGGTCCCCCTCTCGGCCTTGACTACTAATCAGAAAATATGGTGTCAATGGACCTTTTTCATGATCTGTTCATGCTTCCTCTTCCTCCTGTCTTCTTTTTATTTCGCCTCACCTTTATTACTCCGTGTCCGTCTAGTTCTTTCTTTTTACACTACTCATGCGACCTCGGCGTCAGCTAGATGCATGTCACTACAAGCTCAAACTTTGCTTGATCACAAAACAAAAAAACAAAAGAAGCAAGTCGCCACATGTCCGTCTCGTCACAATGAATCAACTGCATATTCGTAATGTATATCCGTACAATTTCTCGCGAAGAGGTGCGCCCGCGTTGAGCGCCCTGGTCTAAATAATGTGCCAACAGCCAAAGGAAAAATGTGTCATCGAAGAGTGGTGAACAGCCTTCCCCTTCCGTCTATATGTTGTTCCGTTCCCAGCCCAATGCTGTATGCCGCCCAAAAGAAGGGTTAGGCGAGCGAATCGGTGTCCTTTCCTTTCCCCCCTTTATATAAACTCCAGCCCCTTTCTTCCCCTACCGCCCTGTGCGTCGTGTCAATGAAAACGCTCAGTCCATGATCATCAAGTTTCCGGTCCGCCAGTCTATCGCCCAAGGTCTATATGAAGAGAACAAGAAAAGAGAAAAGAACAAGAGAAAAAAAGGAAAAATGAGAGGCAATATGATAGGAAATATGAAAAGAGAGGGAGCATGACGCAAGACAAATACAGAGCCGACCCGTTAGCGCACAGAGAAGCTGGTATCTGCTCTATTAGGCTAAACCCTTGGGAAAAGGAGTCGTATACGTGGTTGATGTCGAATTAGAGGGGTGTGATTACGGCCATGTGCGTGCACCACACTATCTTGGTAGCGTTTCCGCTCCAAGTTGAGGGTTCTTCTGCTTTGAGGTAGGGATAGGGAAAGGAAAAAGTAAAAGCTCGGGTGTATCAAAGTCGTCAGAGCGAACAGTCATTAGGCTGAAGACCCTGCTGCCTTCGATAATGGCAACTAGTCCAACTAAGCCATGTGTACCATGCCAGGCTCGGCACTTTGCGGCCGTCGCATCTGCTGCGGTGCGCCGTAGTACATCTGGTTCATTGAAGGATTAGGGGGGTAGCCATCAGGGTCGGGATAGACGTAGCTGCCGCCGTTATGGGATGGGGAAGCAGCATGAGGGGATTGCCAGCCAAGTTGCGGCGCCATATGAGGACTGCCGACTGCGCTTCCAGGTCCGCCTGGATGCTGCTCCAAGCTGGGTTCCAAGGTGGGAGGAGGGCCGTAGCCGGTGGGGTGCGACGTCGGTCGAATACCGTTGTTGTAGCTGGCCGCCGAGTTGGTCGAAGTAGGGCTGCCTACGCGTAAATGAGGAGGAAGAGTACCGCTCTGTGTCATGTACTGGGTGAAGTCCTGGTGTCGGTTGAGGCCGTTGGGTCCTGAGAGGTCCATCATGGCGTGATGGTTGGGTGACGGTGTTGTTAGAGGAGAGCCCTGGTTGGACATGTGGTCACCGTCGGAGCGAGCTTGGCTTCCGTTCTTGACCCTGGAAGCCGCGAGCGCTGCTGCTGTAGCTGCCGCCGCCTCTTCGATGGTGCCTGTGTGGTGGTTCTGATGACGTGTGAGAGTAGTGCGCCTTGTAAAGGTCTTTTGGCAATCAGCGTAGGGGCACTTGTAAGGACGCTTCCCCGAATGGGTTCTTCGGTGCCGGGCCAGAGAACTGCTATCACTAAATGGCTACATTACCCACAAAGTTAGTTTTTCTGCTCAACGAGTCGAAGATCTCAAACACTGATAACTGGCTTACCTTGGCGCACGTCTCACAATGATGCGGCTTCTCGCCGGTGTGCACTCTTTGGTGAACAGTGAGGGCAGATCTTTGGATGAACTGCTTGTTGCACTTGGGATAGTCACAGACATGAGGTCTGACTCCTGTATGGATACGTTCTGTGTACAAGCTTGTGTTAGAAAGGTGGCCTCGTGACTCTCAATTTCAATATCAGCTAGACTTACCATGACGCGCAAGGTCGCTTCTTCTAGCGAAGCCTTTACCGCAAGTGCTGCATGGATATGCTTTGACAGGTGCCGTGGGAGCCTGCTGTTGCTGTTGCTGTTGAGGCATGTGATGCATAGCCATGCTTGGTACACTGCCCATGCCGGACATATCTGGAAAGCCACCCATCTGCATCGCGTTATGCATATGATTCTGCATCTGCATAGGAGCCTGCATGGCCGTTGGCGAAGGATAGGCGCGAGACAGGCTGTGGGCGGAGTAGGAAGAATGTTCAGACATGTGAGGAGATCCTGATCGGTCCATTGTAGGCTCATGTTTGACGAGGCCAAGATGATGATGATGTTGTTGGTGGTGATCGGGCATGCCTCCACCAAGTCCGTGTGCCATGGCGCCTCCTTTGTTGTTCAGCATGTTTGTGATATCCATGACCTCGGGCGATGCCGAAGACATGATTGTGTTCGGCCTTGCGGACGAAGAGAGAGTATGGGGTAACATTGTATGGCGGAAGGCCAACTGGCGATCTATAAGAGCCAGCTTGGAGTACTGTCGTGTTTTCAGTCAGTCAAGGGCTCGGTAGTGTAAAGAATACAGCTAGATATGTAAATGCTTGGTATCATCGCAGGCCAACCATGTGAAGCCATCACGGAGACTTTATCCGCCGCCAGATCAACTTGGGCAGGAGTTGAAGGTTTCCAAAAGCTTGGGCCACCCACCAACAGTACCAGCCGATTTAATCTATTCGGGAAAGATGACCCGGGAGGAAGGGAAAAAAAAAAGCAACATTTAGAACGTACCTTTCAAGATCTGATGACAAGATATAGGGACGTCGGGTTTCTAGTAAGAGGGAGAAAAGAAAACTTTCTCCTCTTCACGTCCGTCGTTGTTCTCGGGCCGTCGCCTCCAATATAGGATCGCCGAAACGGGCGCTTTTGATATGGATTGCGTACCGTACCGTTATACTCTCTGTACGCTTATGCGAATCGATGACTGAGCTCAAATCTCTTCGTCGAGGGTTTTTCAAAGACTTGGACGTGAGTTGCCACCGCGGGGCAGAGTCGCAGGATATATGTAGGCAAGGGCCCGCAAGCGAGAGGGCAATAATGCAGGCGACTCGGTACGCCAAGGCGCAAAAGTTGTCAGGTATTTGGGCAAGGGAGAAACGAGATCCGGCACGTTTCTTCAAATCGTAAGGAGGGTTCGCATGCGAGACAGAAAGACCGATGTGTTCGCAGATGAAGAGCGGCTGAATAATTTGACACACGGGATTCGAATCAAGCGGAGGGAAGAATAGGAGCCCGCCGACAGAAGAATTCAGAGACGCAGTCGAGTGAGCCTGCAGAGCGGAAGCGATGACCGGCTAGCGAGCGAGACTGATCATAAGCTGGGCCAGGGCGTGACTGTGCAACGGGCGCTTTGTCGAGGGTGCTGCTGGGTTGTCGTCAAAGGCTGGGTCCTATTCAGTCAGCCGCGTCGCGGGACGGCAATGGGCTGGTGAATCAAGGCTAAGGAGTGCGGGAGGGTTTGGCAGTGAGGCGGAGGAAGAAGGAAAAAGAAGGAAGAAAAGAAGGAAAAAAGAAAGCTGAGCTGAAGCAGAGATCTAGCCGCGGTGCAACCACAAAAGGCTTGTGGGATGAGGTGTGGAAAGGGTGGGAAAATAGATTGAATGTCGGTGCCAAAATGTGGTCCTCCAAAAGCAAGTGGCTTCTGGAACTGGCGAACGACGTAACTTTTTTTTAGGGGCCCAAGCCTTTATGACAGGCTCTGGCTGGGTGCAGGGCAGCGAGCAGCGACTGCAGGGGTGGTGGCTTGACGGGGCAGGGCCAGTACAGAAAAGATGGAACAAAAAATCTCCTGGACCGGCTCACCCTTGCGCCGCGCCAGAGACTAGAGCCAAGGAAAGCAAACAGGGGGGTGTACAGGTATGGGATGGGCGTGTGTATGTATTTGCGTTGTATGAGTATGAGTGTATGAGTACGAGCATGAGTGTACAGTACAGGTACGACGAGTATGTAAGATGTACGAGTACTGTATGTCTTGGGGGAGCAGCGGCGAGGGAAGAAAAGAAATTGAAGGCAATGAATGGCGACTCACGCGCTCCGTGTTTGGTGCTCGCCAAAGAGCAGACGTTTCGCGGCTCTCCAATGCGATGGATGCGAAGGAAGATGCTCTGTGCCCGAGCTCTCTCTGGTTTGCTATATGGAAGCACCTGGGATTGCGCCGTGCTCTGTGCGTGTTTGTAGGCAGTCAGGAACGCAGTTGCTATGTTGGTTTTCGATGTCTGCCTGGCTGCGTTATCATATCATTCGAAGTAGTATATCGTGGAACGCAGACAAATTGGAGCGGATGACAGAAAATGAGTAGCAAGCAAATCGACGTTGTGATCGCAAGGAGGTCCTGGGCACAGATGGACGAGGAACACAGTCCAGCGCAGTCTATTATACCCAGATGGCAGCACGCCGCAGAGGAGGGGTGTCTATCGGGATATTTGACAAACGCTATCCGTCTCTTTGCGAAAGGAGTTGGTTAGAACACATGCAGCATCTTGATCAATGACAAGCCTTCGCTCGACTTGAGAAACGAAAAGAGGCGGGTTGGTTTTTTCCAGCGGAAATCAGCTCGCGGGAGGCGGCGTCTCTAGCGAGTACCCGAACATCACCCTCTCGTCAAAGTAGCGAGTACCTGCATTTGCGCAGAGCTCAGAGTATCTTCTCCGTACCGACTACAGATGTACCGACGTCGGGACCTCAGCGAAACCCAAAAGTCTCACTCCACAGTGCCCCGATGCACAAGAAAGATTCATTGCGGTGGAGAGCCGCCAGGCACTTTTAGCGCAGCCTGGCCCAGCGCTAAAGCCACTACGCAGCAAGGATCTACTGGTAGAATCCAATTGATGCCTTTTTGGGGGTTTACAGCGAATGAGGACGGCGGTTACATGCGGTGTGCACCAGAACGCCGAATGGAGGGATTGCTTGAATCAATGGATGCATAATATCTTACGGCTGGCCTTGGTTGGGAACCATGGGTACGTGCACATCCTCGCGCGTCTGCTAGAAAACGACAGCCATCCAAGAAAACGTAGCGGTCCCAAGTACGAATTACATCGAGTACTGTACAGTACACTCGCCTTACCGTCCTTCGGCACTCCATATTAATACTACTAGGTAGCATCTGGAGGGTCCTGTACAGGTTGCTTGGATCGTCCGCTTGAAGGCCCTGGCTCATGCCATGCCATGCCAGATTGGTAGACCGCTGCTGCGTTTGCCGGAACAAATCCCATCCATACCTAACCGTGAGAGAGCAGGACATCGTGGACGGGCCCGTGTGTGTGCGTGAGCCTCACCTCATGTCCGCTCTCTCTCTCTGTCTCTGTCTCTGTCTCTGTCTCTCCCTTCTCCCTCGAAATTAAACAGCAAACGGTCGATGGACCCAATACACGTAGCACACAGTTATTTTCAGGAGGAATCCGAGGCGTGTTCCACTTCCACTCCGCTTCCTCCCCGGCTGCCACTAAGGATTGACAGCCCATCCGTCATCTTACTTGTATGCAAAGTGTTAGTATCTTGGTGCCACATCCGCAACCCACCGCGCACGGCGCCTCCGGTTGTTGCTTGGGTCTCACCCAGGCTATGCTTACCAGTAAGAATACCTGGTAGCAGCACCACCACCACCAAGAATAATATCCGCACATTCAACAGGCAAATCTCGTGGATGTCACGTTGCAGAGCGCCGGTTTGGCAAACATTTCCATTAGTACATGCCTCATGCGAGGGCTCGGTTCGAGCCGGAGAAAATGCGTCCGCCAGCAGAAGCTGCTGTATTGATGCGTGTTCAAGCACATGCGCATCCTGTGGCGGAGCGACGCCCACAACCCGCGGGACTTGTACTCGTACTTCGTACGTACAGTACCTACGGAGCAATGCTGGGCCCCTAACAACTACCAGGGACTGGCGTGTGCGTTGTAATATTCCCCGGTCGAGCATCGTCAGGCCTGTGGCGAGAGCCGGGACAGAACCCGGCGAGTGTGTGTCCTGGGGTGGTTTTAACCACCACCATCCAGACGGCTGGGAATGTTGTTGCTAGCACGCACCACGAGTAGGTACAGTATACGAAATAGTACGAAGTACTCCGTACACGTATATTTCTACTAGGTAGTGTTTCCTACTTCGTAATAGGATTTGGAACCATGGATCGATAGGGCCAGCCCTGCGCCGATTTCGATTAGTATTTATTTTTCAACAAGGAGATCCCTCGTGTGGCAGCACCAGACGCACCATCCATTATGGCTCCCCCCTTTCATTCACCAGCAGGATCAGCCTTATTAACATGGAACCAAGTACTACTACCTCACTCACCGCACTAGTGCCAAAGCTGCTATACTTACTCCCTTCATAGGAAGGGCGGCGGATTGCCTTAGTAGATGGCCGTGAACCACTTGGCTTCAGGGTGTTAGACACAAATGGCACTTCGTGCGAGGCGCAGAAAAGCTGCAGTGCAATTCATTTCCCTCAAACGCGCATGGCGGGCGATCAATAGCGCGTTCTAAAAGGCCTCGGCCGATTGGCAAAGACTCGCAGCCAATAAAGGCACATGCTAGACGACACCTCTGCGACCTAAACTCGCCCCATGTCAATTATTCTCCTCTTTCTCAAGTATGCAATTGTCACCTGGTTGGCGCAGACCCAACAATAGGGATACATCTGCGGAAAATGATGTAATTCAGATTGACGCCTCGTTAGCCGCGATGATAATAGAATTAAGAGGTGGTACGTGCTACATGCCAACGCCAGTACAAAAATGCTACACGAACTACTACTTCCAAGTAAGCGTTCTTTTGACGGACCATCTGAAACGAGACGGTGGCAACCGCGGCTGCAGGATAATCATAATAGTCAGAATACTGGCGACCCATTGATGTCAGGTAATACGGCTAGCATCACTCGGTGCTCCATTCTTGCAATTCTATTAATCATGCGGATAGGTCATGCTACCGCTACCAGACAGAGGCGCAGCACAGGAGAGCGACGCACCAAAGGTACCGGCTGGGTACACCAGCCTTGTCTTTCGTCGAAACGTACCTGCACTAGGACAGATAGGTACCTAAGGTAGTACTTTGCCTGAGGCACAGTGGGCGAGCTAACTGCGCCACGTTATTGGAAGGGAGACGAAAAAAAAACGGCCATTCTCGCGACGACCGCTTGTCAAAGATTCCTCATTTCTCGTCTATCCGGAGTATAGAGCTGGAGCTTGTTCAAGAGCCATCGCGCAGTTGCTCACGCGATCCAAAAAGGTACAGCACGCTTCGGCCTCCAGGCGCACGTTTCACCTTTGCCCGCCATGGCGTTTGGCATATGGAATCGATCACATCTCTCATCCTAAATGAGATAAGATGGAGCGGCCCGCGCGTGCGGATAATTGCGTACGCACCGTGCAATATACAAGCCCAGCTCCCGGATCGCCAGAACAGGATACTTTTGGACCCAGATTGTCCCGCCTAGTGGATGACCACGCTGGCATCTCGCCACCATGACAGAGGCCTGAGAAGAGAGTCGTATACAGGTGCTCGCTCGTATGCACAAGGCCACGAACCGACTGACCGATTCCTAGTGCCGCCCCATCAGTCGTTCGAGTTCTCGCAGCAAACACTTGACCTGCAAGCCACAAACGAAACATGCTGTTGGACACCATCATCATCATGACAATACAAGCAGCGACAGGAGAAATGGGTCACGCCGCCTCCAGGCAGCGATGAGACGGCCAGAGTCGTGCTGAGAATGGCCACCTTCCGCAAGGCTTGCATGAAACACTCCACCCACCGTCCTTAGCTTGGACCAAACACTCCGTAAACACAAACGTGGCCGTGCAGTTGTTTCCCTTTTTTCTTTTCCTTTCCCTCCTCTCTGGCCGCCGCCGCTGTCGCCGTTGCGAGCCAGGGGTGAGCTGCAGAGAGTGCCGCTTCGTTTTCGTGACAGACCCGTCTCTGCATCTGGTTGGTTGCGAAGGAGTGGCCGATGGTCCATGCATCCCTGGCGGAAATTGCTCTAGCCGTACGTGGCAGGATTCTGGAAATTCTCTCGGCCCAGTCTCCCTCGACTCAGCTCCACCCTCCTAGCCCCTATCCTTGTCACCGGCGACCACTTGTAGGGATTGTCCAAGTGAGACAAGGCTTATCCCAGCCCCATGCATTTCCCTAACCAACTCCAGCTTTCCAGCAAGCCCCGCTGGCACTAGCGGTATGCAAATACGCACCAGTATGGAGTAGTATGCACAAATGAATAGCGCTACGTACGGTTCAGCGCTGGGGTATTGTTCTCTGAAAGTTCGAGAAGCTCGAATAGCTTGGAATCCTGCCTAGGCCGCGGCCAATGAACCGAAGCGTTGCGTGTCTGGCGGAGTCAGATGCTACTGAGCAGGTTACGAAATGGTAACGTGGACACCTATTGCGGTACAATTATCCTCCACCCCTTGCTGTCAGTGCCGGTGAGCGCTTGAGTATGATCAACATGATCGGCTACTGGCTTCCGTGATCCGTCGCAAGAGCATTACTAGTACATCATACAGTAGCAACAGCCAAGTTGGCACCCTCATACCATCTCCTCTTGCGCTGCAGTCCCGCATTCGTACCTCTCTCCCGTCGGCTCTTCGCACCGCGTGGCAGCGGAGCGGCTCTCTTATGCAAGTGACTCTACATCAATCAAATCGAATACGCTGTGTCAGTTTTTTATTTTTCAATTTCAAAAGACTGATCATATGCACCGATGCGATGAGGAGTCAAATTTCCCCAACTCCAAATAGTCCGCGCATGATGAAGGGGGGCCCAGGTGGTGGATCAGTCCAAGGAATTCAACTGGCTGACCACCCCCCTCAATTCGTGGAAAAAAGCTTACAACTACTAGGTAGGCGCTGCTACACACAAGGTCACCTGAATGATGGATGACCAACAGACCTCCAATGCCGTCATTTCAAACATTCGGAGCGTTTTGGTTCACCAGCTTTCTAGTTAATCCTTGATGCAGCCAATCATGTTTTTCATCCAAGATTGGATTGCATTCAGCAGTGTCGACTCTGGTGTGTAGGAACTTGATGATGAACCAAAATGCTGCATGTTCCACACTTTGCAGACACCCCCTCTCTAAAAGGGCTCGTCTTAGCTCTTGGATCGCGATATCCGATGAGCCTCCCAACGCTATATTCAACCTTGCAGGCTAAGAACGCATGGTGCGCTCAAAATGGCTGGTAGCATGCAAGGAATATGTCGCACTACAGAGTTTTAATCTTGAAACCAGGCGGATGAAACAAACGACTGGCCATCACGCATGCTACCCCTAGTCACCACAAATCAGCGGCCAGGATATTATATTAAGTACTACAACTGCTGATCTGCACAGCAAGTCGCAAACACTTCGGCGAATAGTTAATATTAGCATCAGCGCGCAAGACAGCGCGTGGGTGATGGTTGGATTGGCCGTGAACCAATCAGTCTCGAGACCAGTCTCCCTACCTAATGAATAGCAAACAAAAAGGGATTCCACAAGTTGAGTTTCCAAAAACAGCGCCACCAACAAATACTTTACCTCACCTAGAGCTTGTGAGAAAGAATGTTGTTGTTGGTCGTAGTATATTCTGAATTGCAAGCTAGCATGTACTAAATTGCGTGGACCCTGGCAACTCTGGACCTCTGGACCAGCTAGGACACAACGTTTGTCGTACATAAGGCGCTTTTAGCGTAAAGTATTCTCGGAAGAAGAAGCTTGGGGCAACAGATCAGGATCATATCTAACAATGGTTTAGGCCTAATCCGGTGACTGACCGTTACTATTGTCAACTGGGTCTGAATATGACCATGGCGCACGGAGTACTCCGTATTTTCGGCAACTTCATCCTTAGTTCGAAGCATACAAACGGATCCTCACCACCTATTCATTAGGAAGGCTGGTATGGATCGCTTAATGAAACTAGAACTGCCCAATGAAAGCTCATTAAGAACAGCTCTAATAGAAGAAAGAGAGGGGAAGAGGCGCGGATTGATACCGCGTCTACCACTCACGAGATGAGACAGTTGATGCCTTTGAACGCTGCCTCATTCACTAGTCTCGAGCATCCAGCAGTTCGGAACCTTATGAGATGATGAATGCTGACTACTTGCCTATCCTTGCATTGCCTATTTTGGATACCCAGCAAACAGAGCCAGCTGTGAGTCCCGGCAACTCCGTGCACCCCCACGCCTCCGGAAACGTTAGAAAGGAGATGCACAGATGCGGAATTGCCTGAAGAGCATACGACACCATGTGGCAGCGTTGGATGCCTTGTTCAACAGCAACACCATGTTTCACAGCGCTTCATCTGGCACGAAGATTCGGGATGGGGAGGATATAGCGTTGCGCAGAGAGTGGTCGATGCGACCGGTACCTGAAGGCTGCCACGGGCTGGTGATGTTTGCTTGATCCTTTCTCTGTCCTGAGCTCCTTTCTCCCGTCCGGGGGAGGCAGCGGCAAAGCCCGTCTTCGCCTCGTGGCAATAATAGAGATCGTGCACATATATCCGGTACGTTACGAGTTCCACGCGCGTTGCCCCCTCTATTTTTCAGCATCAAATGCAAGTTACTGTTGTTCTTACCTTTGCTGTATCTCGAAATGAGAGCTCGTATATTGGAGCGGCGTCATGGGGTACACCACTACTTTTGGCCACGACTAGTGATGGCAAGGTTTGATTGTTTGCTAATGGAGCCCTTTCACTTAAAACATGCGGGCGCTATTGACTGCAGAGGCATGCATGATCACTACCTAGGATCTCCAGCGGCTGTCTTCTCAGACTCTCTGCGGGCATTCGTAGTACTAGTAGTACCTACTAAGACAGGCTGCCGTGGCTTTACCATCTTTTAGCTAGCCACGCCAAATGAAATGACCCTAATGGTGACATTTCCAAAAATAAGCAATCATCAGGGATGTCTCTTGTACGAGGGGATACAAGTAGCCACTTGGCTAGCGTCTTATGACGGCGATGAGAAGGGATCATTCCATGGTTGCTGACTGTATCTAGTTCCAATGGCGGCGGACTTGGCCTAACTAACGCCGAGTTGCCATAAACAAACACCGGGAGTATTAGACCGCTTATTGAGGAGGAATTGTTCCTCGTAACAAGAAAAAGTCCACCTCCAAAAAAAAAAAGGGTTCCGTTTAAAAAAAAAAAAGTCTCCGAACAAGAGGGGCCTTGTGGCTGTTGGAACGTGCGGGATTTCGCCATCTTTTTTGCCAATAGAGAAGAGGCGTGTACCTTGAGGGCCAGCTCTCTCTGTTTAATCCTCTTTTTCTATATATGCGATGTGGGGGCGTTGGGAGGAGTTGGTCTGCGAGAGGATGAAAGTTGAGACATGGTTCCACTCGATGAAAACTTATTGATGCGACTGTCACTACCTAGTACTAAGTTGAGTTGGTAGGTACAAGTATGGAATACTTGTGTGGGTGAATGCGGATTGTTAGCGGTGTTTGCTTACCCTGAAGCTGTCTGGAACGTTTGTATGCTGATTTTTTACTTTGGATGCGATTTGAATGAGATTTACTTATTGCAGTCCTTGAATATGTTGAATTTGGGTCTATGACGTATATACAGAGTGGTAGTAGAGAGGCCCAGATAAATGTCTGCTGCTTTGTTGTAAAGTTTCTCTCCACACAGACTGACTACATGGACCCGTGTGAGGAGTAGTGCTGACCGGGACTGTTTAAGGAGATTCGTTCGACGCTCCATAGAAGTAGTGGATATTGGTAGCGCGCTGTAGGAGAAGGAAGATGTTATTGCAGCTTCGATATCAGGAGAACTGTTGCTGAGTCTAGTGAGGGAAGAGGCTACGGCCTGCTGCGAAGAATAGACGCAATCGACGTTGATAAAGGGAGCAGACAGCCGTTTGCGAGGGTAGTGTTAAATTCGGCTACAGAGCCGTACACCCAAGTATATGTCACTTTGGAAATGGTGGAGGAACAGCTGAACTCCATCCCAATCTTGTGGTCTATATCTCTAAGATTAGTCGCTGCCTTTCTGGAGTGCCATTAGTCCAACCAGACCGAGATGCTAAAACCCAACGGATTCTGGATGGAATAGCTTGGATAAGAAGTTTTGTGCGTCAGGCCTGAGCCGTTGAAGAAACTGATGTCAAGATGGTTGACGTCTCTGCCCAGGTCGGAGAGGTCAGGCGAACAGTTCCTCTCGTCTACGAAAAAAATCGCGTTACTTGGATCATTGACTGCGTATTAGCTGGTACTGTGTAGAGATTGTGAAAGCGCTGGCCTTAGAGTCAAGGTTTGATGAGCTTGTTGCATCAAAAATTGATGAAAGTACCTGTGAAGAAGACTGTGTTGATTGTCGGTTCTTTTACAAAAGAAAATCTGCGACATGTATATGTTGTTTACCACACCTCAGTTTCACAGTTTTAATATTTGCAAACTATCTAGTGCTTTTGTTATGAAAAGCAGCATTTGATATCATGTTAAATAGCTATTAATCGTCCCTTAAGAGTTTATTACATACAATGCCATAAAGAGAAAATAAAGTCATCCTTTACTGTAAGATTTGGGACAGTAATATAGTTCAGCTCAATTCAACATTACCAACTACCTCACAAAAGCACACTCCTCATCGAAACATGAGGAATCAGTAAACAATATTTATGAGAAGAGGGAGAAAAAAAAGGTCATTCTTGTATTATTTCCAACGAGGTTAAGTCACGCACAAAATTTGCACACATGATATCATGGCCTCATGAATCATTAGATTTGCCCGCTTCAATCAAACCGCAAAGCATACACCTCCACATCACCACTCCTCTCCAGGAATTTAAATCCAAGAAACGTAAAAGAAGTATAAAAAAGTGGGGGTCTGAAAAAACAAGGGGATATCAGAACGATAAGATGAAGTGTACACATCATTCGCGAAAGCTCTCTGCAATCCTTTACATGGCATTCCTGTCTGCAAACGGATCGTCGTCGTCTTCTTCCTCCGACTGATACGAATCCTGTCTCGGCTGCGCAATAGGTCGCGGATTTGACGGTATCGGCGGTGGTATCGGCGGTGCTGAAAAGGCCGGCTTCGATGGCCGGGGCGGCGGGGTCTGCTTTGGTGAGGAGTTGAGGTTTAGGCCGGCGATGTCGGGGTGCTCGGCCCGGGTTGGAGAGGTGGTGCCGTCTTTTGCGGCCAGTTCTTCCTTTCCTTTTATTGCGGCCACTATACAACGAAAAAGAAAGCAGTGGTGGTTAGTCTGAGAAAAGCTAGATGGATGGAGGAATATAGGTTGGTTTGAGGGTTTTCTTACTTCGGTATAAATGAGCTTGTTCTGCGAGTTCATCATCCGAGTCACTGTCTGCGTCGACGGACTGGTCTAGCTGCTCAAAGGTCATGAGAGCGTGGACCAATTCATCGTTGGCGTGAAGGAGAGGGCCGAGCCACTGTTCGTGATCGACATGATGAATCTACTTCGCGGTTAGCAAGCAAGCTAGGTACTCTTCCTAACAAAAGGTGAGATTGCAAACAAGGGGATAATCGGTGAGGACGTACAAAGCGCAACACCTTCCTACGGAGCAGCTTGCAGGATTCAAATCTCTCCACAGCCAAGTTATTCTCGGAAATCCGCTCCTTCTCGCGGTTGATAGTCTGCAGTACGTTGAGTAGATTTGTGGCTGCCAGCGACGACTCCGCAATGACAGACTTCATCTGCTCCTTTTCCGCTTCCAGGTTGAAGGGCTTCTTCTTTCCCTTGGTCTTGCTGTTCTTCTTTTTCTTGTCGGAGCTGGAGCTGCCACCGAATATAGATCCGCCGCTGCTGGATAAGGACAGTGAAGACCCTTGCTGGTGTTTGAACGAGTCAACCAACGACGACCCGCGGCTGTGAGACGAACGGCTTTGGGATGACGATGGACCGGCGGCGGCAGGGACTTTCGGGGAAATTGGTTCGTCATATTCATCGTTATCGAAAGGGTTTTCCGTTTCCTTCAAGACCTTTGACCTCTCTTGCGTGACACCAACCTTACGTTTCGGCAGCTCCTTGCTCAATCGAGCAATCCTTTCCAAGCCAGGCTTGTTTCCGTACTGGGACCAGCTGTTGAACAGCTCCCTACACTTCCTCCTCACCTCTGGGTCCGAGAGGTCAGACGTGCCGCAAACACGCAGCCGCTCCAGCAGGGGCTCGTCTGCAAAGGTACGCTGGAAGCGCGGGCCGGCATTCTGGATCAGACCGTCGAGCAAGACCAGGGCGCGGATCTGGCGGTGCACATTGCCATATTTGAGCTTCTTCCGAATGGCGCGGGCGGCCTCCGTGGGGCCAGATGCCTGGATGGTGATGACTTCGACAAGGTCGGGGATGCCGCCGACGTCTTCCTCCTCGTAGGCTTCGGAGGTGAGCGTCTCGATGGTGACTGTGACGGCGGAATAAGGCTTCTTCTAGGATGGGCATTAGTCGAGGATCTCAGGGAGTGTGCAAAACTTGGAGTCGAGCTCCAGCAGATTTGTCGTACTGGTTGGAACATGCTGGGCGGCAGAGGTGAGGACTCAGCTGGCGAAGCAAGTATAAGTAGCTATGCTTTGGATTCCCGAGCTACCACGCGGGAGAATGATGCTTCCAGAACGGAGCTCTTCAGCTGGCCAAAGTGCTGGTGTATTTAAATAAGTCGTGTGAGGTTTGACAAGCTCGTCTTGTGCAACGGCATTTAGCTGCGATAGCTCGATGCCTAGAGCGCCACGTTGTCGCAAGTAGCTCAGCTGAGAGGAGCGCCTAGGTAGCAGTACTATAGCTATTAAGTAAGGTAAGGTAGCTTTCCGATCCCTCTTATCTCGCGCAATCGAGGAGCGTCGGCCTGATATGCCTAGTCTCGCGTGATGTCTAGGATTCACCGCCCGATCACCAAACGATTGGCATCAGCCGATGGACGGATCTTTCTTTGCTGCGGCTTTTGGGAGGGCACGTAATTAATGCAAAGCTGTCTTTGGCGTTGAGGGTACCTCTCGGGTTGATTTAAACGCGGGGCTGCTGTTTTCGCTGCGGCGCTTTTTTTTGGGCGGTGGGGGCATAAAGTGACGTCGCTCTATTGGGGGATTCTCCATCTGCCGATTTAAAATGCGGTCTTTGGTTCATGTTCCATAATTTGCAATTTCCTGTAGCGGATAAATGTCTTGATTTGGAAGGCCGTGGGGTGCGGTGTCCAATTGATTCCAAGGAGCTGCGATAGCGGCTGTGATGGTGTGTGTGAGACATGTGAGCTGTCAGAAGATGTGCGTTACGTTTAATCAGTTCATACGCCATCACGAGTTTACACATACATATACTAGATACTAGGTAATATGAGATGAAGATAAAAATGCTGTTATATATACAATCAGTACCTAGAATCTCTTTATATACGTCGATGAATGTAAGAGCTCAGCTCTAGTCCTGTCCCATACATCCATTCATGTCCCTGTGGCCACTAAAGCGTTGTGGATATTTCCACCTGAGCCCCTCCATCATCGTGCCATGTTCCCATAAATACAGAACATCTACCCGCTATATAAACAAGTATCTTGCCGAGAGCTATTGAACTCTCGTTCTTATCTATCTCGCAGAATCGAGGTCTAACTTTTGTCCATGCATCGAGACGCTATGCAGCATGCCTTTCAAAAAGAAAAAGATGAAAGGGGAAAAAAACAAAAAGAGCCAAAAGAAAATAAAGAAATAATTCATCATCGCCATCATGCAGCTGTGACTGGTCTTTTATGAATTGCCCAGTCCCAACAACACCAAATTTGCGACGTTCATTATCGCAATAAGTAACCAAACAATGGCGCTCATAATGATGAGTATCCAGCCGTTGGACATGTCTATCCCCGCCTCGCGAATCGCTTCCCCATCTTCTCTCGATTCGATTTGAAGCCGAGCTCGGCCCGGCTGCACCGTCATATATCGGGCCCGGGCAGTGAAGTAGATGAGCGGGAAGGTGGTGAACGGCAATACGGTACTGAGCACCACTTGAGAAGCGTTGAGGGCCTTGTCGAGGCCAACCTGCCCGACTGCTCCGGCAATGATGATAGAAGGAGTGATGCTAATGGACCGCGTGATGAGGCGTCGGAGCCAAGGCTTCATCTTCCATCGGAGAGCACCCTCGCTGACCATCTGGCCTGCAATGGTGCACACGATGCCGGCGGAAATGCCCGAAAGAAGGAGAGCCAAGGCGAAGATTGTTCCAGCTCCCGACGAAATGCTGCTGGAGAGTAGCCGATGAATGCCAAAGATGTCTGCGGTGAGGGCGTCTGGGTTCCCGTAAAGCGAGGCGCCGGCAACGATGAGGATGGACGAGTTGACGAAGAGTGCAAACGTAAAGAGCGACAGTGCTAGCTCCCAAATGGAATACTTGAGACAGTGCTTGATAGCTGCGAGAGAGGGAATGTACACGATCTTATCGTAGCTCCCGTCGATGGTCGACGACGCTGCCGACGCGGGTTCCTGGGGCATGAGGCCGTGCTTCTGGTCATAGTCTCTCAACCGGGGCTGGACGATGCCCGATCCGAGGTACAGGCTGTGAGGCATGACGGTAGCCCCGAGAATGCCACAGGCCTGGTACAGACCGTTGGACTGGACGATTGCGCTGGAGGGAAGAAAGCCCTTGAAGACCTCTCCGACGCTAGTGTGCTGGATGAGCGACAGCTGGATGCAAAAACAGATGACGACGCCCAAGACCAAAATGAGGACGAAGAATTCAAAGATGCGGAGGCCCTTCATGGAGCCGTCTGGGCGGTAAAAGAAGAGGATGGCCATGACGTCGAGGATGGATAGAGCACAGCCAGCGACAAGAGGCAGTTTAGGTATCAGGAGGTTCAGCGCAATGGCCGTTCCAATGACCTAGGAAAATATCATTAGCGCTCGACGGTCTAGATAAGCGTGATTCGGTATGTGCAGTTCATATACATACCTCGGCAATGTCAGTCGCGATAATGGCCACCTCGGCCAGTATATAGAGAAAGTAGTTGAGCCATCGTGGCAGATAGGCGCGACATGCTGATGCGAGATCCAGTCCCGTGACAGTGCCGAGCTGGATGGCGAGGCTCTGTAGGAGGATGGCAAAGAGGTTGCTCAGGAGGACGACGAACAGGAGCTTGAAGCGGTAGGAGGAGCCTGCAGCAATGTCGGTAGAGTAGTTTCCAGGATCAACTGTACGCGATTGGAGTTAGCGATTACAATATCCTTTTCTTCTTGATCTCTTCATGTCAAGAATATCGTAAACTGAGCCATCACTGGGATTACACCGTCTTGAGAAGACTTGAACTTACTATACGCAACAGACACCATAAATCCAGGTCCCACGAATTTGCCAAATGTCATCAAGACGTGCTTCAGCCTCGCAAGTGGTGCCTTGTGTCTTGTTCTCGAGCTACGCCCATTTGAAGTCGCAATAGAATTCCTATCGCCATCACCGCCATTCCCACCGTTGACAGATGCGAGTATCGCACCTGCGGCGATCTGCGCGCTCTGGGTCTTACTATCGGCGATTCTCTCTTCGAACGAGACGATTGGCGGCGATGCCTGGCGGTCAATTGAGTCGTCTGTGGCAGCGGCGTCGCTGCCCTCAGTCTCGGGTATCCTGTCCATGATTCTTCTTTTCGCTCCCTTTAATGTCACCACAGCTGTCCGTCTCCGTTCGTCTCTCTTGTTTCACTACTGCCACTAACCACCAACCCACCTTTTAAAGACAGGTGGATTAAATAGGACAAAATATAACAGGCAGTGCGAATATTTCGACCAATTCCTCGCTGGTGTGTTCTTCCAAGCCTATGCCTTGTCTCAAAACGAAATGCACGCCTAGATAGCCCCCTTCCACCCGTCACGCCTACAAGTAAAAGCGACGACGACGATGATGGGGTTGCGCAGCGCAAAGCAAGCGTTGCGGCATGCCCTAGAAAGGAAAAAGAACACAAGGACCCCGGAAGCGATTGATTTTTATGAGAGAGACGCTCACAGCCACAATAACTCCCTCCCTGGACGCTTTTTTAGAAAGGCGGAAGTGGAGCCCTGAGGTGGTTTAGATGACTGGCGCTTTCGGAGGTTAAAAGTTGGCCGGATGGGGACAAATTGATCGATGCCTGTGTCTGTCGGATGTGATCTGGGTTTCTTCTTTTGAGACTTAATTTTTCCTCATTATTGATGAATGTAGAGAGAGAGAGAGAGACGTGACCGATCTATAAGAATATTGAACTAACAAGGACGTAGTAGCCGTTGCACGGAATGGGCACAAATCAGTTACGGCATCGGGTCTCCAAGCCCCCGAATCTGCCCGGAACGACCTGGGTCCGGTCTCACTGGCGTGTAAATGCGATGCTTTCCCGTGGCTCTCTAGTTCTAGGCTTTTTTCTTCTTCTTTTTAATCGTTACCCGTTAGGCTCGGATGATGTCCCTTCTTCTTTTCTTTACTCCCTTTCTCCTTCGTTGTTCAGCCAAATAGATGATTGCAACCCGAGAAATGGACCCCCTTCAATGCAGGGAATTGTCGTCCAGATAGAAAATGCTGCACCTGTCCCGGCCGATATGCTCCGCCTCGGCGATGCGAGCCGAGTAATGGAACGCTCTAGTTTTTCAGCTTAAAGACCTGTGACTCTCTGGCTCGTGAATCACATGAATTGGCCCCCTAACATAAAAAAGCAAACAACGAAAAAGAAAAGCTCTGCCAAGGTTTCAATACTAGTCAAGAGCTTATTTTCCTTCCGTGCTGCAGGTGGCTATTGGTTCGTAGAACGCCACCAAGTGAACAGAGCACGCCAAGTCGGGATGTATATACAGTTATTTATGCAAAGCGGCCATGGTCAGCAGCCCAAACTTTTCTTTCAATTCATCTTAGCAAGCAGCTTCCCCGGTATTTACATACGACAGCAAACTCACTAAAAATAACAACCTTGCTACACTCCATACTGTAGGACCGGGTAAACACGACGCATGGACGAAGTATGAACGAAGCAGGCACTTAAAAACCCTGCAAAACGACACCGAGTGCCGTCTATACAATACTTGTACATAAGAGCCCCCAATGCAATGCAACCCGTCCCAATGCCCAAATCTGGCCCCCGCCTCTCTTAAATCGGGTTCCTCCGGGAGGTTCCTAGGCCTATTACAAAGTACCTTTTGGAACGTCTTCCGTATTTTTTTTGCGGTGGAGAGTAGCATTTCGGCTAGCCGTCCGGGTTCTCTAGTCTCCGCGCCTCTTATTCTGGCGGAGAGAAAAGCCACACCAATGCGGTCAGATGCTCATAGCACCTCTTTTCCCCAGATGATCCGCGTCTGGCCGGTTTTCACTAAGCCGAGATGATGTCGATCTTTACATCATGCATCTCTCTATCTACGGGGTATGTACTTTTGACCACACAAGAATTTGCGCGTCACAGCGAGCTGGAGTTAATGAGTAGAAAAGATGGCGAGATCTCGTTTGAAAATACCAATACTAAACAAAATAATCACTCAAACTTGTCCTTATTTGGGGGTGGTGCAAATCCATGACAATGGTAAGGAAAGCACATCGGTCTTATGCCGGCATTCACTTCGGAGTACGACTCTGGGATCCGTTCTGTCAGTCAACCCGGATCATCGTGCCGGTCTTGAGTCTCAAGGTCAAAAGGGAACAGATTGACCCCGAATTGCCAGGATGACAAGAAATCGCCGTGCCAATGTAAAATATAAATACATCGCAAATCATTGAAAAAAAGAAGCCTAAGAATATGATTCTTCCCTCAAACCTTAGTCTATCAAAGACCCGTCTAGTGGTATATGTGGAATTCCCAACCATTTGTTCATTTTTAAAAGTCCCCTTTCCCCCTCCTTCTAACAAACCGCATTTGAGCCTGTTGAAAGACTTGTCTTGATTTCCTAATAGCACGAAACGCCATGCTAAGTTGTCAGATATCGCCGCCGACATATCTCCCCTCTTCTATCCTGGCCCATGTAGCAGCAGACTCCGGCCCCTCCCTAATACGGCGCCTTTTCTTTGGGGAGTGGACAACAAAAAGCAATACTTGTACAATTAAATGTCGGCAGTCAAATCTAGATCCGAGGACCATTTATTTCTGCTTCTTGCCTGATTTGGCCGCTTCCCGCTCGCGCTCGCGTTTGGCATAAATACCAGCAGTGAATGGGTCCTCGAAACGCAGGGCGATGATGTACACAACCAGCACTCCAAGAGTCAAGACGATACCAGCCGGCTTACCATAGGCAAGCGCAATTCCCAAAAAGTTCATCGTCGAGCCCCAGTACATCGGGGCCGATGTGACGTTGAAAGGAAAGCCCGTCACCATCTCATCCATGAGGATGCCAAAGTAGTCGCCCAAAAAGGTTCCCGTGATGCCTAGCCTCCATGTCGAGGAGAGGACAAGAACGTTGCCAAAGACAAGCAAGGTATATCCGGCGGCTTGCGAGTACAGGGTCGTCAGGAGCGGATGCGATGGCTGCTCTGACAGGGCCGACTTATACAGCCAATCGCGGAGAAGGCCAAGGGAGAAGATGGTGGCCGCGAGGGCATAGCAGGCGGTATAGCGCTGACCTCCAAACAACCTTGTCAGGACCTTGTTGTGATATTCTACATAATGGCTTGATTGTCAGCTGTTTGTAGCTCCCGAATCGCGAGATCACAGGTGTGCGTATTTGTATTTCGAACCTTGACGTGCGATAATGCTGTAGCAGGAATGCGTTAGTAAACAATCCAATTGCATGTAGAAGACGGGGAGAAAGAGGAATAGTATCGTTTCTTACTTCCAGAATAGTGGGTTGAAGATAATTGATCCTACCGAGACTATTTCGATGCACAAAGCATGCACTGGTCAGCGGCCTATCTCTCTTCGCATCTGTCAAGATAGCCGGGGGGGAAGCTTTGGCCACTTACTCAGCAGGCTCTGCTTGTCCAGATCGACATAGTCGACCAGGTCTGCAACGTTGAATGATGACGCCATCGTGAGTTCTATGCGTAGCTTGGGAAACCCGACGAGAGTAAACAAATAGAGGGAAACGAAGGGGAAAAGGGAAAAGGGCGTCTAAAATGTACACAATCACAAGCGAAGAAAAAAAGAAAAAAAGGGCGAAGGAAACGTGGCGTCTACTCCGGATTCCGTCTCTAGTCGAGAAATTGAAGGTTACAAGACATAGCGTCATGGCCCTGCTCGGGATGGCTGGTATTCTCTATTTCTTTCGGGTGCGGGGATTGGTTCATGCGTGGTCACTTGGATGGGGCCCTCAACAAAATTGGCGTCTGTCACAAGCAAATTGTCAATTCCAATTAAGCCGCCGAGAACAGCCGCGTCTGCCAACATGAAAATGATAGGGCTGGGGAGAAAAAAATAACCACTACTCCGCATAGGCACTAACCTATCAGAAAATCAGGGGGAATATGACCGCTAATCCTAAAAATACACAGGCTACAAGTATGTATGAGGTTGGACAGCTGAACAGCAAAAAAAGCTCGCGTGTCCAAGCATCCAACAAAAACTGCTTTGTCTCTCGCCCCTCTTTCGCGCCCACAGAATCGGGGAGAAAGCCCATATCCATCCAGTCGACAACGCTGGCCAACATTTGGTATCTATAAATCCATTCACGTCCGTCCCTCACAATACAGAAATCGTCATCATCAGCTCATCCACGATGTGTGGCTGGTTTGGTAATACTCCCTCCCCATAAACGCCTGAAAAACGCCGCCCATAGTGACATGTTTACCGCCTGTTTCGCGTCTTCTTTCCTGCCGTTGCAGTGTCTTCCTCTTCTTCATCTTGACCTTTCTTGAGATCTTCTGTCAGGCCCCATTCTTCCTTGTCGTACCAATCTTCGCCATCTGACATGTCTCGATTCGGGCCACAGTGTGCCTCTGCTTTTGACCAATGCAGGACATCTTTGCGGAGCCTTTGAGCTCTCAATAACCCCAGGTGGAGCCTGGCAGCCCCCCGGCAGACCTCTTCTTGTTTCTGCACGTACAAGGACAGAAGCTTCCTCATGTCTTCGGCTTCGTTGTCTGGCAAGCCAAGGTTTCGATCGAGTGTGGCATTTGAGGGAGGTATGAACATCGGGTGGATGTAAGACGCTTCCAGGCCCTGGTTGACCTCTACACCATTATGTGAAGCTTCGTTTGCTGGCTCAACACCATCTTGCATTTGCACATCTTCGCTGGGTAGGCGGCTTCCCTTTTTACGGCCTTGACTTGTATTTTCGTTTGATGGCTGTCCGCCATTTGTAATTCTGGTTGTGTTACCATTGGTTATGCTTTTGCCGTTTTCCTGTTTCGCATCCTCTGCTTCGGGCTGGTCTTTGGAAGCACCGTCATCTGTTTCCATCACCTCATCTTGCTTAGGAGGTGTTTTCCTTTTCTCAGGTGAATCGGCATCGTCCATGGGCACATCAGCGTCTGCTGAAGTGGCGACACCATGCTCACCCGACTTTTTTAATTCGTATGTGCTTGCAGTCTGAGCCCCTGACATGACCGTTTTATTGGTGTCACCATTCAGGTCAGCTGGTGAAGATGCTCCATCGCCTGCCTTTGAGAGGTCTTGAGACTGGCGAGTAGCATTATCTTCAGTATAAAAGTCGATATCGTTCGTGCCGATCATGGTTGAGCATGGCACCCAAGTGGAATCGCCACAGAGAGAGGTCCATAAATGTCGAACCTGCCACAGCGACCGGTTTTCCTTCTGCATTATGCGAGAACTCTGCTTAACTAGTTCTGTGAGGGTATTGGAAGTGAACGGCTTAGAGAGGACGGGGTGGGTTGGTAGGTCGGTTGAAGCCGTAAGCGGCGCAAGGATATCTGCCCAGGTTAGCGTGGCCCTGTCCCGGGTTGCTTGGCGAACATACGTTCTAGACGAATATTTGCATATGGGTTCAGCTCTGCAGCTGAAAGTATGGCCTCCTCGACGCGGGCGTCGTCGTCGTCGCTATCGAATTCGTAGCCGTCGTCGTCGACCAAGGGAGAATTGCGATGGATGATGGACCGTCGCACACCGGCGTACTCCACGGACTGTGTCAGATTAGCCATCGCGCCTCGCTGGGCTGAGATTCAACAAGCAGTACCTCTTTGTAGGCGCCGGGCCCTGCCGTGGGCATCAATTGTCCCTTGTGTGCGAAACGCGCCCTCTTTTTCAATTTGTTGCCTCGATTAGTGAAGCTTTCGATCTCGGAGTCGGAGTCGGATTCTGTAGGCGAGGCCACCGGGTTAGCGTGATTCAGCTAGCAAGAGCGTCGAGCGTCTCTGTAGGGAGCTCACCATAGGCCCTCCGTTTGAACGCCTTCTTCATGCCGGCGATGGTCTCGGCAAAGAGAACCTGTTGTGACGCCATGATGATCGGATCCCGAGGCCGGCCGGCCGCTGACGAGGGCAGAGCTGCGTGGAGAAAAAGAATGTCGGCGGCGAGCACAGGGTTTCGACGAGACAAGAACTGACGAAGCAGATCTGGTCGTGGGAGCGGTTGATGAGTCGTCTAGCGCACAAAATGCGGCGTCATAGAGGTCGGCCTCGCACAGCAGACCCCAAGGCTTGTGTCATGCACCAAAAATGGGTTGGAGGAGGAGCAAATTGGCCCACGACGAGGAGACCGGCAGAAGCGCAGAGGCGCTGGACAAGGCTGCTCTGCTTTGGCTCTGCCCACTTTTTTTCCCGAGCTTCTGCTGCCAGTGCTGCCAAAACGACCAGGGCCAATCAAAAACCGAAACACGGAAGCTCACTTTTGCCGGTGCCGCGCTGGAGGCTTGTGTTTTTTTGGGGCTGGTGACGTAGTATTGGGAAGTTTTGCCGGGATTTAAGCGATATCAGTTGCCGGATATGGTTCACGAACTCATGTGCATAGGTACTCTAGGCATACAGAGACAACATCTTGAGGTAACGATGTGATATTTAATCACTCCGATTCTATATCCAATTATTGTAAATTGGATAACACTATAATATATACTAATAAAGAAGTGTTGGTGTTCAAGTTCAAGCTGGCTAGACCAAATGCTTGAAGGCTGCCTCACACTACAGCATGGCTTGTAAAGTTGAGACACCGCACTCTCTTTCAACAAATATATATTTTCTCTTAGAAATCCAAACTCTTATCCTATCAATAACACTTTGGCGTTTTTGGTGGGCTTGCTGGGCCGATGCTTGAAGCTGCAAACAGTACTGTGAACATCAGCAAACTTGCCCTTCAGCGAGCGAAGAAGAACAGTCATCTCTGTGGTAGAGATTGAAAAGAACGTGGTCTCTAGCAGTCAAATGTATCTGTTTTGATCTTGGATATTCAGGAAACTTCTAGCTAATGTGTATACTCCTCTATTTCAGCCTGTAATAGTAGCATTTTGTATCATGTAGATTCTATCTACATTACGCAGCAAGGTGCGGACGAAGACCTGGACTCAACAAGCAATGGCTCTTGAAGCATTCCCGCCCGTACTCGCTTTCTTCTTTGCCTCAGGCTTTCAAACTTGGCCTTTAACCAAATCGCAATGTCAAACCAGTTTGTCTCCGGCATATCTCCTTCGTAATCCTTGATCATGCATTCGACTTCTGTCCTTGTTTCAGCATCATCTGTCGCAGCCCAGGCAATGCCCAGCCAGAGCGGAATGTGGATCGCACCCAAGGGCCTATGGCTTGATGCTCTCATGGCAATTTCCACAATCTCTGAAATGAGGTATCTTGACTCCACTATGAGAAGCTCATTGTTTGGCTCTAATGTCCGAAGGATGGTATTGAGAAGGAGTGCGATGGAGACCAAGACGGATGCCACACCTTGGATTCGAATGTACATTCTTAACGAAGGAGTATCAGTATCTGGTGTTACCGATATGGCCATGGCCATCACATAGGCACATAAGTTCTTGGATTCGCAGATAGCGGTCTGATAGCTGCTCCTTAGATCATATAAATGAGACTCTGGTTGTCGGAAGTAGTCCGGTATTTTGACCATATGTTCGATTGTTATTGTTTGGGTGCCAATTCCCTTGTGGTCATCGATGCCCCAGGGTTTCTCTGGTCCATAGTATATCTTCTTTAGGTTAACGAGCCAAGGACTTAATTTTATACCAGGGTTAGTGATACTCTCAAAGATCCGAAACGAGAAATGATTAGCCTATCTATTCGTGGAAGAACAAAAGGTAACATATTGAGCTCGTACTACAGCCATGCACACAGTCGCAAGAATCTGACTCTCAAAGGTGCCTTGCCAGTCTTTGTCGGATACTCTAATAAGGAGGTGCGCTATGCCTTGTATGTGATTGACATATTGGTCTGATGATTGAGAAATCCATCCTTGACATAGAAGTATTAGGTATATGGCGCACAGAGTATCTACCGTTTGATCCGTATCGTCTTTTAAGGTACTCCAAAGGCCATGTAAAGCATCGGAGAATTGTGATAGACTCTTTATGGATTGGGGCTGCTTGGATTGTACTGCAGAGAAAACGCTTGCGAAGGCTCTAGATGATGCATCAAGCACATTGCTTGTATCAATTCGCCTAGGTATATCCTTTAGAAAGACAGAGTAGCCAGTAACATCGTATCGAGGATCGTTGACCTCAAGGATCGAGACAAAGGCTCCTACTGCTAAGGTTGCATCGTTACTAAGGGGGGATGAAGGTTGTCCAATGGCTGATAATGCACCACGTTCCTGGCAGTATCTTTTAGAGCTGGCCGACACTTTCTTCGGCTTATTTGCTCCTGTTTGCACTTTGAACATGAATCGGCGCTGACCTGCACCAACGCAAGGGATCCTAAGGCGTGTGCAGCGAGAGCACGCCGGTTTCAATGCATCACACTAAGACAGGTAGATTTAGCTACTGGTATAGTTCACTCCGTCGAACCACTATCTGGAATTAGCTAAATCGTAAATTTCTAACCTTTTTCTTTTGCTTCCGACAGGCATCGCATCTGCGACTTGATGGGGTACCTGCCATATCCTTGAACGAGACTGCAAGCGCATAGTTCTACTAAAATGGGATAGGACGATGATGTAGATTGACGATTTTTTATAAAGGATTTACTGGGACGATTTGGGGCGGAGTCGGTGTTTGATGAACCAGCAAACGGGGGCATCGCTAGCAGCAGCATTGTAGACAGTGCGATGCGCAAGATGACGTAGAATCTGCGTGATAGTTCACGTTTTGAAGGATTCAGCCTTGTTATTCTCTGTGGTAGGACTGGTTGGGTGATAATATTGGATGCGACTTTGTTTAGAGTGTGCTTGTTGGAGATTGGCCACAGCGCATGGTATTCCTTCTTGGGGAAATAAAAGTGTAGATCTAATCGAGGATAGTGACGACGCAAGCCATTGTCGAAATAAGCATGGATGAAATTATCATAGATTAACAACAATGGAGACTTTTATTTATCATAACTTGGAGGCTTGAAGCAGCATATAAGAATCTAATCCGATCCTAATCTTATATCTGACTTTTGGGCACCTCATCTACGGATTCTCACCCTTCGACATATATTCAAGTACAGCCACGGCTATCTTTGCTGATAACAATCTTAAAGTCATTATATAACTACTGATACGATAATGACTTTGTTTTCACGACTTCTGTCTGGCTCTCTCACGAATGTCGCTTCATCTGACTTTGTAACAAATTCCAGAGCCAACGGCTTCAACAATTCCTCGCCCCAAACTCTATGTATCCTCCCGTCTACAGCAAATCCCGGCCTCACAATCGTACAATTTGAAGGTGCTCCACCGAATACACTACCTCTATACTCCATTGTTCCCCACTCTATGTCGCCAGGAATGTTCATCGTTTACCACGGCCTTCCCGATCCCACGGGCCAGGTGGGCCCCATCGGTCACATCACATGCAACTCAGAGTTCTCAGTAGACGAGCTCAGAATGCGCGGCTGTGCCATGAAGCTCAAGATGAGCCAACTAACAGGCGACTTTTCCGTTACCGGCACGCCGATGGGTACACTGAAGTGGAAGGCCAACCAGCTCACGGGCAGCTCAACTCTCACGCTGTACGACAGTTATGGGAAGAAGCTCGCCAAGACGAGGCCTAAAGCATCGGGACTAGGCGAGCAGAAGATTGAGATACTAGTTCCGTATGATGAAATGGTTGTTGAAATTGCTGTAATGTCAGCGTATCAGACGAAGGTGGCCACGGAGCGAGTAGCTAGCACGGCGATGGAGGTGATACAAGCGGTTGCCGGATTTTAGGCGAGACTTATGGTAGAATTTTTTCATAAGTACAGAAACTAGCATGTTTCATGTAGCTAGACTTAGCGTTTTCTTTAGTTTAATGAATGGAATTGACATGAACATCAGCTCTTGACCGTTGAATCCCGGCATGTTGACAATTGATGGAATATGGAAACAAACATGCCAAAACTACTACGAATTTTCTCATCTAGAGAAATATTCTCTCAACTCGTCAATTCACTGTATTCTTCTTCTTGTGTCCATATAGATCCTAGTCATCAAAGAGTTTTTCTTGTATGCAGGCTTCATCCACTCTCGGAGCACAATACGGAGCAATGTAACCACACAAGCCTCCGATATGGAGGACTCCGTGATACAAGTGCTCCGAGGGCAATCTCCACAACGGTCTGCTCCGATACCGCTGCAAAACTTTGTTTCTATTCTTTTTTTTTTTCATCAACTCCTTGCATCCACAAGAGTCCACATTCTAAATGTACGATCCACAGACAATCCACATTGTGCAGTTTTTTTCGGTTCCTTGATTTGCGAATTACGAGCCTGCCTCCATCACCAACAAATCATCATCGGTCTGGTGGTCTAGCGGTATGATTCTCGCTTAGGGAAAACCCCAAGTTGTTTGCGAGAGGTCCCGGGTTCAATCCCCGGCCAGACCCGTTCTTCAGAGGTTTCTCTTGAAGATGTATCTTTTTGTAGATTGTCAACTTGATTGGCTGACTCTCTGTGCTTGAATACCGCCTTTGTCCTTGGTCCGCCGCCTTTTTGCAAGTTGTGAAGTGCCTCTAGTCCGCCGTCATTGAGTTGCTGCTCGTATTTACTAGTGTCCCCTTACTTGATATTTACTTTTGATGATTTCACTTTTATTTCGTTAAAAATAAATGGCATAATTAATATATAATATATACTTCAAATATTAATTTACTCTAGTTAAATTTAAAACTGATAATCATTTTGTGAATAGCTCTGTATAGCCGATACGGCATCCACTTATTGGAAAAGACGATAATAAACACGTTTCCAAGAAGGCAGAGACGCAATATGCGCCCGAGTGGCGCGGATCTCATCCCAATCTAGCTCACGACGGCCAGTGTCAACATCGATCTGTTCAAGCTTCAACCAGCCAGTCCGCTTCCAGATGTATCCACCGATCCAGAAGGCAAGGACAATGGGGAAAGCAAGGTATGACTGGAAGAAGCCCTCAGCATCGTTGAGAGCAGTCTGACCAGGAGGAGCGATAGCTGTGAAGAACTGTAATACTAGTTAGCTTTGGGTGAGATGGACACTGGAAGAAGATACAAAACTTACTTGAGCAGCAAAGACGATAAAGCAAATGAACAATCCGATCCAGGATCCCCAAACGCCAAAAATTGCTCTAAATGGAATCTCATCAAGAGAGTGTCCGTGATATTTCCATGCCGCGCGGAAACGAATGTGTGCTAGACAGATAGCGGCCCATGCGAACAAGACAGCAAGACCAGAAAGGGCCTGCAGCCAGTTGAAAACAGTAGGTCCCGAGGCACTGAGGTTGATGTAGGCGAGCGGTCCTGTAAGAAGCATGGCAATAGTAGAGGGAAGACACCGACCCGAGCGATCGATGTAGGTGAAGAACTTGGGAGCATATCCCTGCTGCGCCATCGCAGTAAGCGTGCGCGAGCCACCGTAAACACTGGAAACGCCAATGGAAATGACGGAGATGAGGATTACGGCGTTCATAAAGTCGTCGAAGCCGTTCAGACCAGCATAAAGTCCGACGAGAACGAAAGGCGACGCCTTGACGTCGGCGTAAGCGGTGTTGGAAAGGAGTCTCGGGTCGTCTGAGGGAACCAAAAGACCAACAAAGAAGAGACCAAGCACATAAAACAAGGTAATTCGCCAGAATACCTGTTTGATGGAGCTAGGAAGCGACTTGACTGGATTACGACTCTCGGCTGCAGCGAGACCGACAAGCTCAGTGCCAGTAAAGGAGAAGGCGGCGGTAACAAAGACGGAACAGAAGCCTCGGAAGCCATTTCGGAACGCACCAGGGTTGTGCCAATAATGAGCTCCTACATACTCGCTGTATCTCCCCTTCGAGGGCCCGCCGCCAAGCACAAGCACAAAGCTGATGATCATGAAGATGACGGTGGCGGAGAGCTTGATAACCGAGGACCAGAACTCTTCTTCGGCATAACCAATGCTTCCAAAGACATTAATCAGGATAATGGCAACCCAGAAGATGGTAATCCAGACGCCGACGCTGATATCTTGGTTCCAATATTGTATAACGAGAGCGCAGACCGTTAACTCGAGCGGCAAGACGACAAACCAGAGGAAGAAGTAATTCCATCCGACTGCAAAGCCAAATGAGGGATCGATGAAGCGAGTTGCGTATGTATAGAAACCACCAGAAACCGGGTACATGATGGCGAGTTCACCAAGAGCATAGACTGGTCCATATTATGAGTATAACGGTCATAAAATTATTCTGTGGGATTATATGGCGAAGACTTACCGACATTGAAGACCATGAAGCCGACGAGAAGGAAGCAGATAAGAACCGAAGCAGGACCCTGAATAGCGCATAAATGTTAGTATCTCGACACACGTATTTTTCCTCAAACATTTCACTGCAACTTACGCCTTTGGACAGCGCACCACCAGAGCCAACAAAGAAACCGGCACCAATAGAGCCGCCGATGGCGATCATCTGTAAGTGCCGGGTCTTCATCGCTCGGTCCAACTCCACCAATCCCAAGCCATAGTGCTTCTTCTGGAACGATTTGGCGTTCAGTCCATTTCTCGTCCAGAAATCCTCTTCATCGTAGGAATTTGTAAAACCAGTATCCGACACCACCCCAGTATCCTGCACAGCGGTGTTGGATTCTTTGTTCGCGCTGCCCTTTTCCTCTGCCACCAGCGACGGTGGTGAGTCGCCCGAACTAGCCCGCCCGGACATTTTGTATGTATTTTTTATTTTTTATCTCTTTTGGGGAAATAAGAAATTTGGGGTATTCTAAGCACAAAAAAAAGTCCGTAGCGTGGGCTGTAATTGGCGGCGGCGGCACTTGGATCTTGGGCGCAGTTAGAAGCAGCCTTCCCGTGCTTCGGGTATGTATGCAAGGCGGAGGCTAGAAAAATTCTAGAAGCCTTCGAGAAGTACAACCCAGCAAAATGAGAAAAAATCAAGGGAAAATGGGATGTCACCAACTTTTATAATTTTGCGGTGATGCTGGGCACTAACACACCATCCCCCAATGCTACACAACATCCTGGCCCAATAATAGCTGGTCGGGAGAGAAACCAGAGAAAGCGGGAACCCTGAGTCAGTTGGCAGAGCTTTGCGATAGCCGGGACCGGAGAGCAAGTGCCAAAAACCGTGTATGATCTGATTCCATTTCGAGAGTCCCTCCGCCAGACTATGGAGCCAGAGCATGGAGTGGTTCTCCTCGTAACATACAAAAGTAGTAACACGGCTCTTGCTGGGCAGCGTTACTACTGCCGCTAGCCAAGCCCCCCCATACGCGAAGACCGTCCCGTCTTATTCTGAGGCAGTTCATTTCGCATGAGGCAACGCTGCAATCCACCATTCACAGCGGTTCGTTGGCCGCCAAGGCAGTCCGCGCGAGGCTCCATGGTGAGGGTCCCATCCTGGCCCCAGATAGGCCGTTGCTAATCCCGGGAGATGTATACTGTAGGGCGCGAACGACGAAGCCCACTATTAGTAGCGTGGGTGGCCAGTCCGCGATGCTGCTGTTAGGTAATTGCTATACTAAGGCGGGATGTTGTGATACTGGGTACGGGCTTTCTCAGGCGATACGGCGCTTGTTTCTCAGAAACTGGTTTTGTATTGGTGGTGAAAGAGAGTTTGGTGGGTTTTTGAGACTGTCTGCCTCCACTTGGTATGGTGATGGCTTTATTTTCGAACGGGGGGGCTTGGAAGCTTAGAACTCGTCAGATGCTGCTTCGTGGGGAACTCCAGATAGTTTGTAAGAAAAAGAAGAAGATAAAAAAAGTAAATACTTTGGGGAAACAAGATTTGGTCTCTTGGCAGCGTTACCCCGGATCGCCTCTCTTTGTGTCGAGGAGTTCATCTCAAGAACCTAATTTTTTTAAGTTTTCTGGGCGTACTCCTCATAATGAAATCGTACAGTATGTATGAAAAGATGGGTCCCCAATATCCCCCATGACTGAAATGCATCATAATTACTTCGTATACCAAATAAGAAAAGCTCAGCTGCATGCACCTAGTTCTAGTTCCGTCAGAGCTACACCATCCCCTTCCAATCCATGCAAAATGCACGTTGCCACCAATGGTTTCATAACGCAAAGGCCAAGCAAAGGAGGGCTTAATTAAAGTTGTTCCTCTCCCCTCGCTAGAAGCCAAAAAGAAACAAACCACAAGCCAAGAGCCCTTACCCGCTAAAAATCCTTGTCCGCGAGTCATGTTCCAGAAACGCCCCCAAAAGTAGCCCGCTTCCCCGACCTGCCCCGGACCCCACGAAGGCGGGCACCCAGTCTTTATGGGCGTCTCCTCCCAAGATTGCCGATGCTGGCCATGTCTCGAGGCCGGTTTTGATTCCGCCTGTGCCAAAAGCGTTCTAATCTTGTTTACTGGGCTTCTAGATCTTCGCAAACCGTCGGGTGGCTAGTCTTGTCAGCAGCGGATGATTGACGTTAACATGGCGCCACGTTTATGTGCGCCGCCAGGTGATTGGTTTGGGTGCGATAAGTTTGCTTCTTGAACACGGTAGATGGCCTCATATCGACAGTTTAGTTCCATGGCTGAACTTGTTAATCTTAGGGCGCGATGTCAATGAACAATGGTGGCTTCTGCCTTTGGGAACTAGCCCAAGTGCCGAAGGTATCTGTCTTGAACTTTGATCGCCTGTCGCCTGCAGCTTGTCTCGTGTTTTTTGTCATCAGCTAATATCTAGTCAGTATGCGAGCTGCAAAAGGAATACGATAAGGTAAATTAGATAAGAATACTGGAGACAGCTTTGCGAATGTTTTGATATCAAGCTGCTAATAAACAGAGATGATTTGTCCTTTATCAGAAGCTACGAAATCACTGCACTCGCGATGAATCCATATTTTCCCCCAGCGTAACCAATCCTGAATCACTGCCATATCTCCCGGGAAACATAAGCAAATACGGAGTAATCTACCTTTGCAATCAATTCCTTGCTCCTGAACCTAGCAGCTGCTTAGACCTGGCCGGGCCAACCACTTGCTCTAAAGCAGAGTTCCGTCGCAAACGCTACACTTACTACATCTTTCAGGGCCATCAAAATTGACGCGTTCTCTTCCATCATGTAGTTCACTAGTTTCGGCTAAAAGATACCCGATTTTCAACAAGGCGTATCGGATCATGGTAGTCCCTGTTGACATGAATGCGTGAACTAGACAGGAATGGATATCCATTGCCACCTCCGCATCTTCAGCTCGATTTTAAAGCCACAACCTCGGATATCTCGGTTCTGACTTTATTTGTCATGGTCAAATATACCTTATTTATCATTTACCGAATTTCACCGCTATAGAGTTGCGGGGTATGCCATGGATGAGGATATCATGGAGAGCCTAGGCCGCCTCAGCTATCAGACAGCCCAGTAATCTTCGACCCTCAAATGGCACACTAGCTACCTCCACCGGAGATGTTTTTTAGATAACAAAGGGGCAGTCGACTATACATTAAGCGCTACTCCGTAGACACCTGCATGAAGACCAGGATAAATGTGTGGGTCGGCCACAGAGCATCATGTCTGCCAAGGGCGCCGCAGTACATGCAATTTTCAGCTACTACGTCACCCGCACCCAGCTCAAGAGACTGGCACTATCTTAATTAATTCAACTCCATCGCAAATATACCATAATAAATAATTCAACCAGAGCAATCACTTTCAATATTTACGTCTTACTACTGGAGGTTTCATAGACTTCAACTTTTTGATATCAATTACCCGTTTAGGAAGACCGGAGCCGAGGCCGGGCCCGATGTGCGGAGGCCTTGAGCTCCGCAACGCTTTGCTGGTGAAGAATGAGGGGAAAACGTTACTCTGCATGAGACGCGGTAGTTATGATCATACAGCCAATGCAACACTCAGTTTAATACCTTAATTAGTGAAAAAAGAAAGCATAATCTTGGCTTCGTATTTGAATCGCGATGGGGTCAACCCGGTTAGAAGATAATGCAACCCTGCGCATTTTGCGAGCGGCCGATGAGGGTCGATATGGCATCCTCGCTGCTGTTGGGTAAGACACCGTGCAACCAACTCTACTCTATGAGAACTTGTAGCTAAGATCATATTGCATTTTGTCGTTGATAGATACAATCTTGAGCAAGTCCTAGGCTTCGTCAAAGCCGCAGAGAGGCGGAAATCTCCTCTCATCATCCAGCTCTTCCCCTGGGCAATCACTTCCTCCAACGGCGTCCTGGTCCACGCCGCCGCCCAGGCTGCGCGCCAAGCCTCCGTCCCCGTGGCAGTGCATCTTGATCACTGCCAAGATGAAGATATGGTTAAACAAGCGTGCCAGCTGCCGTTCGACTCCATCATGGTGGATATGTCGCACCATTCCAAGGAAGAAAACCTCGCCAAGACAAAGGAGCTGGTTGCGTACTGTCATGCCCACGGCAAGGCAACCGAGGCAGAGCCAGGAAGGATTGAGGGTGGAGAAGATGGCATCTCGGATACGCTTGATTTAACTGGACTGATGACGACTGCTGAGGAGGCGCAGCAGTTTGTGGATGTGGGAGTAGACTTGCTTGCGCCGGCGTTTGGGAATGTTCATGGAGAGTATGGACCTCGAGGCATTGTCCTAGATTTTGAAAGGTATTCTCTCGCATCCCCTGCTAGGGTTACTATCTCTGTTTCAGGGTAGTATCGCCTCCAGATCATGTTATTAACCATTGCATCTGTAGGCTTAAACAAGTCAACGAAATCACAAAAGCCAACAACGTCCTCATCGCCCTGCATGGCGTGGCAGGCTACTCCGACTCCCTCCTTCAACAACTCATCGAGGCTGGCGTGCGGAAGATCAACGTCAATAAGGATATCCTCAGGGGCTACTATGCGCATTTGGAACAGAAAGTAAATAAGATACCGTTTACGCAAGTAGTAGATGAGGCAGTGGAAAAGGTAGCAGAGGCATTAGCGAGTAAGATGGACGCTGTTGGCTCGAGTGGGAAGGCGTAAAAGATATAATTTGCCGATTGGCATGTCGTAATGAGTTACGAGAGCGAACATCTCGGTCGTATGTCCATTCCTAATAGGTACCATACAACTTTTCCTCTATATCATAAATCTCACAAGCGTCTTTTTACATAATGTTCTTTCAACAGTCGTTATATCATATAGAAATCACTCTATAGGCAATCTCCAAAGTCTATCTCGCTCTCTATGTCCATCCAGCATCAATCCTTATACTCTGGGCCACCACCGCCGCACTGTCATCCGCAATCAACCACAACGCCAACTTCGCCACCTCCACCGGCTCAATCAACCTCGGGATCGCCTGGCTCTTGAAAAGGTTGTCCTTATACTCTGGCGTCAGCACCTCTTTGATCTCTCTCTCCGTCGCAATCGACCCCGGCATGATGCTGTTCACCCTAACGCCCCGCGGACCAAATTCATGCGCCAGCGTTCGTGTCAGTCCCACCACCGCGGCTTTGCTCGTCGTGTAGGGGACTTGGCCCAGCCCGGGGACTGCCCAGTTGATGCTCCCAAAGTTGATGACAGAAGCGTGGCCCGCAGCAAGAAGAAGACCCGGCAGCAGGAACTGTGTCAGGAAGAACTGATGCCGGAGATTCACCGCGACGCTCTCATCCCACCACTCCGTCGTGATATCCAGCGTCGGCTTCATCATGGCCCTCGCAGCGCTGTTCACCAGTCCGTCAATCTTCGGATACTCTGCCAAAATCTTCGCCGCCGTAGGCTTAAGCTCCTCATCAATCTTGATAACATCGCAGTGGTAGTAGACGGGCTTATGCTTGACGCCGAGGCCGGACACCCTCTGAACTACTTCCGCGGCTCTGTCATCCACCACATCCATAAAGATGACCTGCGAGCCTTGCAAAGAGAACAGCTCGACCATTTGAGCAGCAATTCCCTGCGCGCCACCCGTGATCACGATGGTGCGGTCGACGAGGCTGGGATACGTCGCCAGCTTGGCTTGACCTTCCGCCATGATGTTTGATAATGAGTCTCTTCTTTTTTCGTTATTATTGAGTTGATAACTTGAGGTTCAAAACATTTATCTAACAAAGGTTTTTAACTATATACATCAGCTTAGAATCCGAGATCGGAAAAGAAGACGGGATTTACCAAGGTAATATATCGTGTTGATCGCTTGACTACCTGATACCCCGCCTTCCCCCCAACTACAAGTAAGCTTTTATCCGAAGCTAGGCGTGTGTAACGTTGTTACGGGATTTCTCTAATGTGACTTGTCTTCCAATAAGCTGTGAAGAGATAGATCTAATACGATTTGCATGGCGTCGATCTATTCTCCAGCAGTACTTTCGATTAATTCATCTTTGACTCAATTGCTTGTTTTGATATGTAGATGCTAAAAGATGATATCAAGTCAGACTAACGCATTTCGAATACATAGCCCAAGGATCTCCTTGAAACCATCAGTACACTTCGTTCGAGCTTACAAAATGTTCCATGAAGCAATCACCACTTCATAGAACGATCCCAAACTCAAGCCTCTTTCCCAATACAGCGCCATCATCATTCACCTCTAGGCGGCTTCCCCTTCTTCGGCGGACTCCCTCCACCACTCCTCCCGCCCTTCCTGGTTTCCTTTCCCGGACCCGTATCATGCGCAGCCTTTCCATCTCCCATCGGCTTGCTAAATTCTTGATTCGCTCCGCTCGCATTCAGCGGATTCGTCTTGTTCCCTTCACCCGCCGCCTTTCGTTGCTCGTCCGGGTCCGTCTTGCAAGGGTTAAACGCGGCGTCGTCCTGGGCCGAGACATCCTCATCCCGCGCCGATTTTGTCCCTTCGTTGGAACCCGGCTTGAGCGATTCGCGGTCTTGAGAATTCTTATAGGGGAGCCGAAGAGCAGTAGATGTGTGATATAGGCGGGGGATGCCTGTCGTGCAGCGACATGAAGTCCGCGTGAGATGACGAATTGTAGATGCCATAGTGGTAGTAATAATTGTTTAAATTTTAATTTCAATTCATATTAGAAATTGAGTTCAATTGAGTTCTTTGCACGGCATCTAGCATTTTATATCGCTGAAATGCTTGAGGTCATTGTGACGCTTTGGGAAGCTCCCATGTAGTTGACGTCACCGCGTATCCAACTAAAGCCTACAACAAACGGCTCGACAAGGGCCTGAAGAGATGACCAGCATTGCCTACGTAAATAGTTTTTTACTAGGATGACTATCTGCTACTTTATTTTCTCTTGTGGTTTTTAAGTTTGACATTTAGTGCACATGCAGTCAGATGCTTGAACAGGGCAAGTATCTACTAATCATAAGACGAAACGTGTACTCCATACTTCACAGGTCAATGTGGGTATTGACATATATTTCACATGGGTATAGAGTCATGTATCTTGCCGCGAATAGACACCAAAGTCGCTTTGTAAAGATGGTTAGGTAGTTGGCTTTCTTCGCCATTTTAGCTAAAGCATTGTTGACATTCATCGCATCTTGCCCCTTGGCAACGAATTACTACAGAGTGCGTAACGACAGGTGTTCGGAATACAACAAATGCCGTTGCATGCAGATGGATGTAATTCAACAACGGTATCTAATTCCTGTACTGCTTTGAATAGCTCATGCTAGAGAGAGAAATTCTCGTCCATTAACATGAAGCTATCAATTATGGATATCGCCCCATGTTATACGCCGCACGCTGTGCATGAGTATTCTTCATAATACAATGTTGCACTATTAATAATCCTCCTTCACTTTTCTCGTACTCAGTAAACAAGACCCGAGTTCAACTATTTTAGAGTAGCCTCTGCATCGTTTCCCTTCATCACAGTCATACGGGATACCATACGATCAAACCGCAAAAGGCTCTGTAGAGCCGTCGTAGCGGAGCTCCCGTTAGAGAATAAAGGGGCTTCGGAGGTGCCGCCAGTAGCACAAACAAGTTTGCTCTGTGTGTATGTGTGTGTGTCGCATGCAGATGGATCCTGCAGATGCCCGGAATTACAGCACTGACTGTAATGTAGCCGTGAGCGAACAGACCGCCAAGTTATCCGAGCGATTCGACATCGGAAATATCGACTCGCGTAAATATGAGCTGACACACATAGTACTAGTACCTATGTCTGAGGGTGTGCTCGGACTCAAAACCAGCAACATAGCTCCTTCATTTGCTAGGGAGAGGGACTGAGAGGGCCATTACCTTTTCTTCTAATCATGTTGCCAGGCTTGCCCTGAAAGCAGCATGTTGCATTTTATAGCGGTTGAACTTCCTGATTTCAAGGTAAAGCCAGTCCGATAGCCTCATAATTTTGGACTATGTGAAACAACACTGCAGATCCATAATAAGCACATTTACTTATACTATCAAGAGGGGTATTATATTCACCCCAGGGAGTATAATGAAGGGTAAAATGGCATCCGGTTTAAATAGTCCACTTACAATTCGCTCAACACTTCCTGAAGCTGTGTTGTCTCAGTGGCTAATTCATACAGCTTCCGCTCCAACCTGGCGAGGAACGTGCATCTATTAAGCTCTCTATCTTCAATTCAAGGAGCTGACTTTTCATTAATCCTATCAGGCCCAACTCTTGATATAGCTCTCTCCAAACAAATGAGAAACTTTTTCATACTGAGCCTAGCAAGATCCAGAGACTGTTCCATGGTCGAGGAAGTGAAGTAGAGATGATGCTTAATTTAGCTATCGAAATATGTAGTATTAAGTCGATCTATCTTGATACGTAGGTGGGGAAAGACGAAAGTAGATCGGCCATAAACACGCGGCGGTATCCTTTAGTACTGCCACTCCAATGGACTATAGGGGAGAGACCGTCCAATGACACAAGTACAAAACAGCTTTTCCCAGGTATGATATGACAAGAGGGTATCCCCCGGAGAGCTAAAACAGACCGGTTGCGAAGGTTCTCATCAGCTCCTGGGCGTTTCTTTCAGTCAGCATCTTATCACTGTTTAATTCTCTATCTTCCCATGATCCTCACGGTGTCAGGTAATTGGCTAACGTCTTCCTCTTGGTAGTGAGCCTAGCGGTAGTTTCCATGTCTATTAGCATCCAATGTGAAATTCCAGGCTAGCTATCCGCAGACCCGGCAGTGTTATATGATTCAGGCCGTATCTATACCAGGCTCCTCCCCACAGAATGCGATATACGAGTCATGCTAACTAGTGGCACCTTGATAGTACGTAAACCTTATGTACTTCACAATTACTCCGTATACTTCGTGCGGCTGAGGAAATAGGGGCAAACGTGCTGTGCGTTGATAGCGAGCAGATAAAGCTAGACGGCCCAAGACATGGAGAGTCTTGCTTTGACGCTATAATGAAGTACGTAGTTCTAGGCAGGATGCACAATCAATTGTTCCCCGGAGATAGTACTGTTCGCTGTCGTTGAGGGGGAAGTTCATAACGATCAACCACTAATAGTCAGTCGGCCGAACATGTCCGAAGTATGGAGACTGTCACTTCTTGGTGTCGGCGCCCTTACCAAAACGGTATGATTGACTGATTTCGCCGTGTACCCAGACTGGACAGTACCTAGGCCCTGAGCGAGCGACTATGGCAATTGAGCGTTTGCAATAAGAATTGATCCTATGCTCTCCCTACTTTCTTCTTCTCCTTTTTAGCCTCCTTAGCCGCTGAGCATACTCGCATGCGCTGTCAAGCCACAGAAACTCGTAAGCTGGATGCGACGAAGCGACGGCTGCCGACGGCTGCGTGAGTTGACGCACGACTACTTGCCTTAACAAGCCCAGTCAAATCTCAGGCAAATCCATTACGACTGCTCTGTACGGTGTCTGACACGGCATACTGAAGAGTCTCAAATAGGCTTCAACATCGAGAGCTAAAGTAATCACTTCTCGGATGCCGGCTGGGAGAAAGCGAGGGCATCGGCATCGAGACGCGCGGGAGTAGTAATCAGAAGCCAAAATAATGCGCCTCGTTGCGAAGATGGGCGATTCAAGGTAGATTTCAGCTGGAGTACTACTCCGTACAGATAGAGCGGCTACCGTAATTGCGGTTAGGACGGAGTAGCTTTTAGCCTACCTGTCCGCGCCTGTAACTGTATTGTACAGAGGTACTGCTCAGAAACACGGAGTACTGTTGGTTGCGACGCAGCTCAGCCGGGCCCTGCCGGGGAGATGTACGGAGCAGTTAGAGGCTTACAGCCGTGTGAGTAAGACTTGCAACGGCGACTCTTGGCTTTCTGATTAACATTTGCAGGCGCAAATCAACGCCGGAGAGCTGACCTAGCGTGGCGCCGCGGGCCTGCGAGAGCGTCTCGTGACGCTCCAGATAGCAGCGTGTTTACAACGGGGATCGGCACGACACGTGGGCTAGCAGGGATGCAAACCAAACGCCAGCTAATGGTTATTATTGGCCCTAGTTAGTTGCTAGATTCTGTACAAGTATGGAGTAGTGCAGTATGGAGACGGAATGTGGTGCAAGTATGTATTTCGTGCACCAGGGAAATAGCCCGGATGAAGCAGAGGAGGCGTCTGGGTCAGTACTAGCACAGGCAAGTCAAGCCGAAAGGCTGGCTGGCTGAACTGCAGCTACAGAAGTGGTCTGGCCTCGGCATCACGCAAGAGCTGATGGAACGGAGGTTTTGCTGCTTTGTTGCTCTTATCGAATGGCGGATCAAGGCTTTTGTAACGGGTTGTAGGTCCGATTGAGGGCAGTGGTAGGAATAAGCGGCTTGATTGAAGAGGGTCGGTGAATAAGTCAGTACCTGTACGAAGCAATTACCAGTCACTCACTCAGTCTGCTCTGCTCTGCTGGCCATCGATGACCCAATTCACAAGATGAAGGGATCAAGAAGATCTGCTTCATACGTACTCCGTACTTCAAACCTTACGCACACACAATTACAGAGTACCTAAGATAGGTAGATTAGATTGGGCAGATTAGAGTTCCTGCCAGGCGCTGTGCTCGTACATTCGATACTTTGGCAAGCCCTCGCCCGCCGCTCTTTCCAGCGCGCACAGGGGAGCTCCTTCGCTCACAAAAAGCGAAACGGAAGTAACACCAAGATATGATTGGCCACGAGCTTGCCATTGCCTGAAGATGCTGTTCCAGCGGCACAGTGCATTTGGCTGCTCACAGTACTCGATACATGTCCGCAACACGTCCTGGGCTGGAACAGGCGGGTATAGGTATCACGTTGAGAGTAGCAACAAAGTACTGCTACTCCGTAAAGCCATCAATCCGTTATGTGTCATACGGAGGGAGTCCCCACACACTGGAAATATCCTGGAGCTTCGTACTCCGTACTGCACTTCGTAGATGGCAAAAGATTGGCTCCATGTCACTGCAAACGCCGTGTTTTCATCTACCTCAGACACAGCGAAACAAATGTGCAGCCAACAGCTCCCCCTGCCGTGCAGCAGCGGCACTCCCACCCAGCCATCTGGTTCGCCAATTCGTTGGCAGCTTGCATTTGCCCATTGACTAACGGCACTATCTGGGCGCTCGCTCTTCAGGGTCTCGAACCAACATCAAAGGCCAAGCCCGCCGCCAGCCCCTCTCTCAGCTGCTGTCCACCACGTGTTTCGCATTCACATCGCTGCACTTACAGGTCAATGTCGAGATATCATATGTACTTATACCCCATTAGCACATTAGCCCATTAGCCCATTAGCCCATTAGCCCATTAGCTTGGAGCAATGGACAAAGGCGACAAAGGGCTGCGAGCCCGACACACCACGGCTAGGATGCTCTGAGTACTCTCCTCCGAAGCGAAGAGCAGACCAACGCGAAGCCTCGTGTGCAAGTATGCGCCACGAGCTGCTGCTAGCCGGTCGCTCGGCCCAGCCCCTCAATCAGCCAGCTAGAGGCTCACTAAAGCCTTCGCTTGGCAATTGTAGCCCCAACCTCGACAATCCAGCGTTGGTCAGCTCGCTGAATCCGCCGCCGGACTCGCCGACTATCAGGCTGTTCTTCACTGGTGCCCGTGCTTCGCTCTCCACAGCGCACAACGATTCGTCTCTCTTGGTACGGGAGTATGGGGATGCATGCGATGTACAGTAGCCGAAAAAAAAAGGGCCGGGCCCCCATTAGTGGCAGAGCGTGAAACTGCAAACATGAGCTTTCTCAGTACAAGTACACTTAGGTGTAGATGTGTCTATTGCATCGGCTGTCCGGATCTCTTTCTTTTGGGAGCCGCTAGTGGGTGGCGATTTGGTTTGATCGGACTGTCGAGAGATGGAAATGCGACATGGGAACTGAGATATGGCCAGGGGGAGGAGAAAAGGACAAAAAAAAAATCAAGAGGTTCTAGAGCCCAGCTTCCAACGCCATTCCAGAACTTCCGGCTTGAGGCGAAAAGCTGTCCATTAGCAACTCGGCAACGTGGTACGCGCAGTAGTTCGTCCCCACCACCCTCCATTAGCCAGCTATCGGAGCAAAATGCAGTGATTTGGCTGGCTGGATATTCAAAGCGGTCATATCATAATACATTGGGTCAACGGCGGATCGAATCACGACTGGCCAGTTGCACGCTTGCTTCACACCCAAAAGGCTGCAGGTAGGCGTGGCTATGGTCGCATTGTGATGGCTACGCTAGTGAGTTATTGAACCGCATTGATGCAATGCCATTCCTACGACAGAGTGCCATGATTGATTACCTTGCCTCGTACGGAGCATAGTTGTATACTGCTGCTGACACGAGCTACAAGTCGGTCTAAATGAAACTCACCTCGATAGTGGCCAGACTATCTCTTACTGGCGCATACACATGTAGCGTCTACGAAGTACATGCAGTATCAATCAATATATCACCGTTAGCACCGAGGTACTAGGTAAATACATCGCCGCAGGAGCTGGGGTAAAGGCACCTATGCCCCAAGAGTACAAGTCAGAGTGAGAGCAGAGCCCTCCCCCCATCTTTGAAGCACTGCAGCCAACAAGGTGAGCCCACGCAAGCCAGATGGATTTATCCTGTGCTGTCATGCAAGTGAGCAAGCCAGCTTGATGGACCCAACTGGGTAACATAGAGTAACACGACCTGCCAGCAACAGCAAACACCAACGAGAATCTCACCGGCCCTCCTTGCTGCGTCTACTGCGAATCGTGTGTCTCGTTTCCTCTCGCAGCTGCTGTTTTGTGCTCCCCTTGTCTGCGGTCTCTGCATCGTCCAAAGCAGGCCATGGATGCGACACACCGCTAGTATTACTGCTTGTACTTTGTAATGTTTCCATGCTGCTTCTGTGCTACTCTGAGCCTGTACGACTCCGTAGCGCGCCATAACTGCACAACCAACCCTCAAGTGCCACTTGCAGCGAGGGCTCGAGACATGTCGTGGCCTTGCTATCCGTTCATCTCATCCGTTTGGAGAGAGAAGAGAGGTCAGCCGTTGCAGCTTGTTCCCCCTTGCGTCATCCCGGAGCCCATGCCTACTGCTGCTGCTAGTAGTATCTAGGCCTAGTAGGCCTAGTGGTATCTAGCATGCTGGTATCAAGCTGCATCCTCCGACCTGGCTCCAGTTTATTGACTCGTCTCCCTTTGAATTGCCCGCCAGAGGATACTGCAAGTAGAATGCACTCCGTGTCTACTGGTAAGTACCCACAGGTTATCGCTGGTACAAGTGCTCCATACTCTGGCTCATGGAAGCCTCCAGACTGCCAGCGGCCGCCCAAGTTTGGTGCCCTTTGTACCCCGTAGTCCCAATCTTACAGGTAGATAGCTGGGTAGGTGGTTGTAGTAATTGCTGCTGCACCTGCATGCGTGTACGACGTTGATGCGTCCATCCTAAATATAATCCTGCCACCCAGGCAAACGGCAGCGATGGATGTCGTACAAGTGCGCGATTGTCACAAGTACCGGTAATCTTTCTGGCTTTCCCTGAAACCCCATCCCTGCCCTGCATACAAAGCCGCAGCAGCATTGAATTGAGCCCACCTTTGGCCTTTGGGTGACGGGTCCCTGCACCGCACCACTGCACGGCACAAGGGCCACTGGACGGCCCCAAGCTGCAGCTACCACAGCGCACGCCTGCTGAGGCTCCAGGGCTTCGCGCTGCCCATTGCCGCCGCGGCCGCGCTCTGTGCTGCCTCTACTACCGGCGCATCTCCACTAATACAGGGCGCCCTCGCCCACTAACCTCTCCCCCCCGTTCCATCAAATCTCCCGCATCTTTTCGGGCTTGCTGGCTAGTCTGGGGCGAGCATTGATCATCGTCCTCTACCCTTGCATGGCTTTCTCCTAGACCAGGCCTTTCTTCTCTTACGCATCCTCGTCCACACGTCGTCCACCTTTCCATTCCCTCCTCCCCTTCAACTGCTTCTCGTCTTTCTCCCAAACCATCGCCGTCTCGGGAGCAGCTTTTGTCAATAGCATCGTCGATAACGTCTTCCATCCCGAGAGGATTCCAGCGAACGAGTCGGCATTGGAGCCCCAAGACTCCGTCGTGAACTTCACCACCACTATCAGAATCCGGTCAATTCGCCGCCTATCCACACCTGCTAGCCCGCCCATTTACGACTTATCTACTCCAAATCCCCCCACAGGCCTGCCGACTCCTCGGTCACCGCAAAAAAAGGAACTACGAGTCAAGCATTACAACTGCCATCTCCCGCAAACAGCGAGCAGCATGACCCTTTGCCATCGTTGACGATACCAACTGCACTTTTCGCTCTCCAATCCTCCCTAGATCTCCATCATGGGCAACGGTCAGGGAAAGCCCGTCGACCTGACAGGCGAAGGTACGTTGAAACCCCCGAGCGAATGACGGCCTACAGCGTCCCTCCCTCCTTTTGCCCCCTCCCACGTGTCTGGCGCGTGGTGCAGATGTCGCTGGCCACCCCATGAGGGCCAAAGAGGGCTGTTGCATTTCCATTTCCATTTCCATTCTCATCCCGACTGAGCTGACCGGGCAAACCGCACTGCAGCCAACCTCAACCATTTCCGCCTGCTACGAGTCGTCGGCCGAGGCGCTTTTGGCAAGGTCCGCATTGTTGAGCGCAAAGACACGAACTTGACGTTTGCGCTGAAATATATCCGCAAAGATGAAGGTACGCAAAACCAGGGCGCTTTATAATACTACTCAGTGCAATAATCTGTCTGCCCCTTACAGATGCGCTGGCAGAGGACTGGGAATAGCATAGCTAACTAATTGGCCTCCCTCTAATAGTTGTCAAATCGGAAAGCGTTCGAAACATTATCCGCGAGCGACGAATGCTGGAACATGTCAATCATCCATTCATCTGTAACTTGCGGTACAGCTTTCAGGATATCGAATACATGTGAGCCCCCTCCCCCACCGATGTCGCGCTACCCAAAATTTCTACGTATACTAACGGCATTTCTACAAGGTATCTCGTGGTCGATCTCATGAGCGGTGGCGATTTGCGATTTCACATCTCCAGAAAGACCTTCACCGAAGAAGCCGTCCGATTCTGGATAGCCGAACTAGGTTGTGCCCTGCGCTACGTCCACAGCCAGAATATCATTCACAGAGACGTCAAGCCAGACAATGTCCTTCTGGACGCTGAGGGGCATGTCCATTTGACCGATTTCGTAGGTTTTCTATTAAGCTGTGAGATTAAATGGACTGATAAGCTGACTGACTATTTGCTTAGAACGTGGCTTCTGACATTATCCCGGGGCGCATTATGACTAGCAAATCCGGGACCTTGGCTTACCTTGCCCCGGAAGTCTATTCAGGCAAGGGATACGATATCCGCGCCGATTGGTGGTCACTAGGTGTCTTGTTCTACGAATGCATCTACAACAAGGTATGTTTACACTTCCCCATCCCTCCTCACGAATGGAAGAACTATTTTGACTAAACCGAATCTAGCGACCTTTCGAGGGTAACAGCGAGAACTCGCTCAGCCAACAGGTTCAATTTTCTCAACCAAAGTATCCCGTCACACAACCTCCCGTCTCCCTGACGTGCCTTTACGCCATCCGCGCCGCGCTTGAGCCAAACCCCAACGCCCGGCTCGGTTCCACTTGGGAAAGCTTCATCTACAACGATTTCTTCAAGACCCTGAATTTCGATTTGCTCGAGCAGAAACGTATCGAGCCTATTTTTGTTCCCTCATCGGATAAGACCAACTTTGACGCAACATACGACTTGGAGGAGCTGCTACTCGAAGAGGCGCCACTGGAGGCTCGCGCAAGACGACAGAAGCCTAGAGAGCGGCTAAAGGAGGATGCTACGGACCAGGAGATTCGCGAAGATGAGCTATACAGAATGATTGACACAGATTTCCGTCCGTTCGACTATACCATTGCAGCCTACAAAAAGTGAGTCGTGATGTTTCCGTCATCCCAGCTTAGTCAACCTCCTGCTAACTCTGAAACAGAATTACGGCTGCTCAAGGCGAAGATGCAGATCCATCTGGAATGGAACCGCAGGCTTTCACAACAGACGAAGCTACGCAGATGCCTTCGATGATCGAGCCGCCAATGACTTATCCCGCTCCTCCCGTGGAATTAATCAGTGCCGATAGACAAGGCAATCCACGCATGTCTCCCCAGGCACAAACTGCATATCCCGGACAGGGCCAATACATTCCTCGGTCACCACAAATGAGCAAGCGAGTAACCAGCCCTACTGGTGGAGTGCAGTTGACACTAGACGGCGGAGGCAGTTGGTCTGAGCTCGCTCGCCAGGATGCAACACTTCCCAGGGATGCCAATACCGGTGCAGATGCCAAAAACGAAGGCTCTGGCGGTATGTTTGGGTTCCTGAAGGGCAAGAAGGGAAGAAACAACAGCCCCAAACCCAAAGAACGGGGTGTTTTGGGCAAGGAAGGGGCCAGAGTGGTCATTAGCTGAAGAGTCGAGACTACGGCGATAGCGATGACGCGACGGCTTTTCTCTTGGACAACGAATCGGATGCGATACCCACGATAAGAACGAGTACGCGATACGGGCTAACGGGTTCACGCGGAGTTAACGGAAGACTGATATTCTGAAATTTATACGGCCGGTTTGCAGTACGAGACTTGGGCACGCTGGGAGTGAATCACTCAGGCATTGCCTGTCGAGCCTTGTCAAGCGGGCACTCTTGGCCTACCCTCGTCCCCATTATGAAAACGTCTAAGAGGCACATATATCGCCTCTACGTTTTCATATCTGACGTCCAACATGCCTTTTCGATCGTCGATACCCATCTCATTGTACTATATACTCTCCCTACTGGAGGGAAACTACATATACACGTCCATCCTCACGCTTTCTTCATCTTTCTTTTTTTTTTGTTTTGGATAGAGAGCAATGTCTTGCTCTCGCTTCACTTTTTTGGTCGTTTCTGGCTTTGGCGTTGGCATATTCTAGACGTGGAACAGGGCAGAACAAGCAGGCGGTTTTAGCGGGAATCATGGTTTTATCTGCATCATCCAGTAGTTATCATACTTTGACTCAAAGTATACACCATGATATATTTTTTGGACTCAGTCTAATATTACATAGACAGACGGAGTGCAGTCTTATGTAGCTGGCCATAATTATGATACAAATACATATAAGCATAACAAATACATTAGTATTTCACAATACCACTGATGACACCATTTTGGGGGGGTAATTCCGATGAGTCGTCCTTGTCACACATGCACTGTTATGCCGAGGCAGTTCCACATTCCAACGGTGACGATGTGGCTTTTGTATTTTTTTATGGTAAGTCTCATGATGCCCCCCATGACTCAATTCAGCTACCAAACAATCAGGCAACTTATGAGTAAGGCAAAAAAAAAAAAAAAAAAAAAAAGGAAAATCCCGGGGTAAAAACAAAAACCCCCCAAGGGTGCTTGATAACTTCAATTCCATGACTTGGGACCGTTATGCCGCTGTCACTGCCACTCCGCGCCTCCCGCTGCTGATTAGCCAAGCATGACACCACACATCTGTTGGGGGGTTTTTCTACCATTTCGCCACTTTGTTCACGAGGAGCGTGAATGAACGCCAATGAAGTCCCATTTGGGAAATCGTATGATTTTTTTTGATTTTTTTTTAAATTTATGCATACGTATTGGGAGATGACACTTTAAGGGAGAGGAGTAAGATTTTGATACAAGTTTTCTGTTTGAGATGGATACATTTTTCATCCAACTGCCACCTAGCTTTGCCTCAAACTATTCCGTAGTTCCTTGACTTTCCGCTGCCCCTTTTTTTCATCTTCGATTGCTTATTATTGTATACATGAAAAGAGCAAAGATCCAATGCCTCCAAAAAAAAAAAATAGTCGTTCATTCCATTATCCACTGCGTATATCTCTCTCTCATAAAACAATCCCAAAATGTTGGTTATTTGTTTAGAAATCCAACTAAAATCCAGAGCCAGTTGTCGTGTACTAGTAACTTTCGACGTAAACGAGCGGCTTTCCCCCAATACGAATTTCAAGTTTAATCCGCCTGGGCGAAAGAGCGTGAGAAGATGAAAACAGCACTTTCTGACTGTAAAATTTAAAAAAGCGTAATCATTCATAGTAGAGATAAAACAACCAGAGTCCATAATCGTAAGATCAAAAAAAAATTGCACCAAGAAATTAATGCTTCAAGAATGACGAGTTGTCCTTTCGTCCTATGTCCATCCAAATGCTTGAAAAAGCCCAGGGTCGCTGGCCTTGGCCACGCCCTTCTGTTTGCTCAAAACGCCATAAATCCGTGGATTCTTTGTGTCCTCTTTGTTCGACTGAAATCGGTTTTTAACGTACATGTATGCGCCCAAATGGAATGCCATCAACTCCAGTCAAATTATGGCATCACCAGAGGCTCAGGCTTGGTCTTCTCTAGAGATATGCCCAGCTTTTCAGCCGTGCAGTCGGCCGCCTCCTTACCCATGTACTTCCTGAGGATGCTGTCGAAATCCTGCTCGGCAACAACTGGCCCGCTTCCGGAGCACTTTGCCTTCTTGGTGAGTTCTGAACACAAGCCATCTAGGTCAAACTCGCCATTCTGCGCCTTGGGGCATGCTTGAAGCCTTTCCCTGTAACAAAACATGTCAGTAAATGGGTCACACACTTGCAATTCACGAGGAATATGGCGACGTACCAAAGCTGGTTACAGCTCATATTTGCCTTATTAGAAGGCTCGTCGTCTATCGAGTTTTGCTTTGCATCGATTTCATCGATGAGGTTCATCTTCTTCGGATGGTTCGGGCTATTAGCGATGTTGTAAGGAGTGAAGAAATCGGCCTCAAGTGAGTCATTGAACAGGTCATCAAACGTCGAGTGAGTCATGACGCTCTCTTGTGGTTCGCGATAATCGCCAAATAGCTGCGGGTCAAACTGGCCGCCATTGTTCTGCTGGACAAGCCAATCGAAGCTATTGTTGTTAAAGTCGAGACCGGTAAATTGAGAGAATGGCCCGTCTGAGGTCGACATGGAAGGGTGCTCCTCGCCAATTGTGGTCAGGGTATCAACAGGCTTGAAGCCCATGGGAGATTGGGTAAATGGCTCAGGAGATGTGCCGCACGATGAGCTTGCCCCAACATTAGAATGAGAGGAGGCCGACGGCGAACTTGTGGTGTTGTTCGCGCTGTAATTGGCCGAGTCTACGCTGGCTCTTGACCCAGTCGCAGTAGAGCTGCTCATTGACGGGGTGTGCATGTTGAACGCTCCGTTGTTAAATTTTGCAAGATCCTCCTTAAACTGCGCAGTCCGTGCTGCCGCCTGTTGGGAGAAATGCGTGACTTTGTCAATGCTGTTGTTGTTCTGGCTGGCAGCCGGGCTGGATGATTGATGGGAATTGGGGCTAATAGGCTGAGACATGGATTTTTGATGGGCCTTGGCAGGAGGTCCAGGGAGAGTTCCAAACTTGGGGAACTCAAATTGGAAGCTCACATCATTGATGTTGTTGACAGCTGCATTGCCAAAGGGTTGAGCACGGGCTTGGGCTTGCGTGGAAGCCTTGGGAGACACAAGCGTCATCCTCTGCTTGTAGTGGCCGAGTTCAGCGGTAATACGCTCGACTTGAGCACGAAGCATGCTGTTCTCATGATTGGCAGCTTCAGACGCCTTTTCCAATTCCTCAACCTTGGTCTCAAGGTCCTTCAAGTGCTTTTCCTTCCTTTCTCTGAAGGCACGCTGAGCAGCTCGATTTTGAGCCTTACGCTTCTACAAGAAGATATATTGTTAGTGGACAAGATTTCTTAAGTTTATCACAAAACAATGCGGCATAGACTGAGCATACCGAAGTTGGCTCCGAAGTGAGCGGCTTACGGCCAGGCTTCTTGGGAACCTTGTCGGAGCCTTCATGTCTCTTCGACTCATTGCCAGGACTGGCATCATCATCCTCGTCATCCGGGTGGCTTCTCTTCTCCGGGCTGTCGGTCTCAGTAGAGTCGGATTTGGCACTCATGGCGCTATCCGGCACATCGTCAGTCATGCTGCCATGACCTGTCTCACCACCAGCAAAAGAAAAATCAAATCCGGAATCATCAAAGTCGTAGTCGTAGTTGTCGAGGAAGGGGCTTTCTTGAAATCCAGCGTTGTCAAGGCTCTGCAGGGCATTCGTCTTGAAGGAAGTCGGAGACAAGGAGAGTCCAGTCTTGGCATTCGCTTGCTGCTGCTTGTTCGCGTTGAGAGCCGTGAACAGTAGATTCTGTTGCTGCGGGGTCAAGAAGAAATTTGGTGGCAATGTCGAGCCGCTTCCAGTGCCGGTAGTCGCCATTTCAATACGAGTGCAGAGACAAAGAGATAAAAATAAATTTCAATTTGGATGATATCGTCGCCCCGAGCACGGCAGACCAGAGCGCCAGTCTCTCAGACTCTTTCAACACGATGTTGCTCTGTTCCAGCTCGGTAGCCGCGGGTGGCGGGGATATGATTTGAAATGCCAGACACTAGGCGCCAGAGATCCAGGGGAAGAAGAGTCTCAAGAGCGAAGCAGCGACGGGGAAGATACGAGTAGATAAGAGATGGACGAAGACGGATGACAAAAACGCTTCCTGAAGATGCGTCGCAAGAGATAGGGATGCAGTTTTGCGGCCAGGCAATGTCGTGATGATGATGGTTGCTGGTTGGTGGAAGGGATGGCTGGGAGGCGAATGCAAGAAACTGGTAGCAGCGCTCTCTGTATCGTATCCGTTCCTCAGAGGCCAGAGTGGGGCTCGGCGGATGTAAGGGAAGACAGACGATTTTTTTTGCTGCCTGAGTCAGAAAAAACTCTTCTAGGCGCTTCCGTGCGCTGGCAGACACAGGCTGTAACGTCGGCACTAGGGGTTTCGCACACTGTGGCCTCGTGCGGCAGGAAGAGGGGACGAATGGGCACGCGAGTGTGATGATGCTGGGGAGACAAAATGGCCGGATTGATAGCATGTTTGCAGGCCATGAGGAATCTTGTCGCATTTGTAAGCGGCCTGCGAGGGCGGGGATCGCAGCAAAAACTCGTCCGGCTCTTCAGCCCTTTTGGCGTGCGCCAATAGGGTGTTTGGTTAGCGTCCAGCTAGGCCGGCCATTGGACCGTTCTAGAGGTCCAGCACGGCTTGACCGCTCGCCGCGCTGCCCCGACGGCATGGCGTGGGTTCAGAGGGCCTGCCAGAGTTTGTCGTACACAGTGCTCTTGGCACTGTAGCTTCCCCAGATGGCCTTCTGTATCTTGCTTACGGATACGCTGAGGAGCTGCCCCGGCGGCAATGCTGAGATGAACGAGCAACACCAGGAACAGATGGTCTGCTCCGTTCCTCGTGTCGACTATAACATCTCGTCATCTCCTGTTTGCATACTCGGCATTACATTCTGACGAAGTTCTCCCCTTTGCTTCCGCCCTTCGCTGTTCTTCCTGGTACCCATTTCACGCCAATTCACGCTTCTACCAAGTGTACCAGTATACGGCCATTAGTGCACGATATTAGCAAGCTGCGCCTACTTCGTACAGGTACGAAGTAGGTAGACACCTCCAGCTATTACTCCTTCCTACCTACCTACACTAGGTAGTAGGTGAGGTATAATAGTAGCCAGGGATATTCAGTGCATACGTACATGTCTGCTGCCTCCTTACTTCGTAGCAGGCACGGCACTGTCTTGCGACTCCGTACCCGTCTCGTACATCCGAAATACAGGTGCTATCGAACCACCGTTTACCGGGAAATACAGTGCCAATCCAGGCTTGTCAGCTTGTCCCCTTTCGGCATTTGCGCTTTGTCCGACCCGAAACCCCCAGAAACTGCCGAAAACCAGTGCTCAGGGCCACTGTGTGTCTTTCTTTCTCTTGAGAATCGGCGGTATCACCCCTCATACAACGAATACCCAAGATATTCACACCATCGTCAGCAATGCCCTCAAAAGTCCAACGGCCCGTCGCCCCTATGAGGTGACTTGCCGCAGTGCACGCACGTTACTAGTGCTGCCCACTGGCAAATTTACCCATATTCGTGCCAACATACAAGTATTAATGCCACTTATACGCGGACCCTTTTCTCTTGCAACTCTCGTCAGACAACAGGGGTTGCAGCAGCACCCTACGGAGACTAAGCCCGGCAAAGGATAGAACGAAATGGACGAAGATACACCGCGCGCCCGCTTTGTTAGCTACCAAAGGCCGCACTTCCATACGTCGCATGCTACAATCTCCGCCTGGACTTAAAAGCGTTGGGTGGGGTTAAGGGTCAATTGGTGAAAGTCCCGCACCTCCCATTCCGGAAAAAAGACCCTGGCCCGAACATCACCGAAAATGTGGGGTTTCTTACTACCCTTCCTTCGTGATAATGAGCCATGCCGCCTTGGTTTCTTTTTTTTTTTCCTTACGCTATATGCGCTGCTAATAGCTAGGTTCTCAGCAGTCTATATTGAGACTTTGATTCAAGCGGCAATTGAGGTGAAAGAGGGAGAAAAACTGCATGGCTGCAAGATTTAGGCGAAACATCATGCAGCGATACGCTATCGTTGCCGCTACGCTCTGGGCTATGTTACATACATAAGGACGGCCAATATTACTGCTAATACCCCGCTGCGAAGACAGAGATTAGCAAATGGCTAGCTAAATAAGGCTATTCCTTCGTCAAAGTTTCTATCTTCACTGGCCGTTATCAGCAGTCGACCATTTGCCTATTGTCGCTAGTATATGCGCAATTAACTACTAGGTAGACCTACCTAACCATTAGATACGAGAAACCGACCAACTGAATCACTTTGACGATGATGGGGATAAAGACTACGCTGTCGGCAGTTACTCGTTGCATAACCAGCGGGTACGATATTTACGAGCTCGGCCTTCAACTGGAATGCGTGCAACATCCTTTGGGCATGCTGTCCTCTGCCAATTGAGGGTCAGATTTATATGCGAAGCATCTGCAAAACTTGCAACCCCGTTTCACTATCGAGAAGGAATAACGCATCTTGAATCACCATTGAGAATGAGGGGGAAAAAATGTTATTTGCGAATTCAATTCAATTCATGCCTAGTGGATTACAGGCTCCCTTCGCTTTAATCCGTTTCAACGCCTTTGAAGTCCTTAAGGTCTTCATCCCTCTCTAGTTGTTTTCTGCCAGTTGCTTGTGAGCCTCGGCCTTGCCATTATGGGCTGACTCGTCGAACTTGTCGCCAACAGCATCCTTGGCAGCGGTAAGACTGTGAAATCGTTAGCGGACTGTGGACTACGGATTTTCGGAATATTTGCTCCGGCTTACCGAGTGCTAACGTCGACGTTGTCGTTCTTGGCAATCTCTTTGTTGGTCTCTTTGCTAACACCAGCAGTGGCGCCCTGGACGCTCTCGGCGACGTAGTTGAAAGCTTGCTTAGCGGTCTCCATTTTGAAAAGTGTTGTGGTAGGTAGTGAACCGAAGATGAGTTTGTTGTATTTGAGAGATTAGATGTGATTGTGATTGAAGTTGTAATGATGAAAGAAGTTGTGGTTAACCGGCGAGACGCTGAGGTTTAAATAAACAGCGGCAGGGTCCTCCAAGAAACAACATTTCACGAGGATGCCCACTTTCCGATTCATTCTGGACATTTCCATGTCATGAAAACATGTTCCTGTGGCCGTTGATAGTCGCTGTCAGGAACATTTGAGACGCAATTGGTAGCGAGTCTTTGATAAATGTGGATCAGAAAAGCGCCGCCCACCAATAAGAATTGACACACCTACGTCATTTCAGCGTCCCGTAACAAAGCTTAAATCAATCCAACTCCACAGATTCCACTCTGGGAAGCAATGACGCAAAGTTGAGATCGCAGCATCTTGGATTTTGAGGGAGATCGAAGATGGAGGATGAAGCTGCCTGCGGCCGGTCACTTTGCAAAGTTATCGAGAACAAGGAGAATATGGGGCATCTAGCCCAGGCCTGGAGCAATTTAGATCGTCCCCACATGCACAATGACGGCATAGACTTCTCATCATGAAAGGCTTCTGCAGGATCTTGAAGTGTGATCAGCCAGCAGAACAGCATATGTGCATATGTTCCAGTGAAGTTTGTTGGCAAGTATAATACCAAAGTTGCTACGAAAAAAACCGCTAGTTATTCGTAGTAAACAAGATATTGCTCTTCCAGATCTCATATATACTCTTTTTTAAAGCTACGGGTTGCAATTTATTACTTCCGATCTCCGTAGGCTGAGATTAGTCTAAGCATGGATGCTTCACCGATGCATCGGCTTAGCGCAGCGTAATTGTCTCAGGACAAGCAAAAAACTTGGCACAACATCATTCTTGTGGAGGCAGTCTTATAACAGGTTTTTAGCTGTATGCGAAGCTTCCGATGCCCTGAATATCCTATCATTACATTACCTATGGACGCCTATTCTAGGCCAACCCAATCGATATGATCACGCGGCTGGCAGTGCCAAACCTTCACGCCACGACACAAGTTGACAGAGAGTTGATGCGGCTCTGTGTGTCGATATAGAGTAACGGCACAGGTAAGGTAAACTCCAGTACTAGTTTGTACGATAGTTACAGGATTCATGATGAAAGGTGCGTGAAATTGGATTGAGCAAGCTACTACAACTGTACATATAAAATACAATACTCGATACAAGAAGATTGTTATCATTTGACGTGTCGTCACATTTGAAGATGGGTAGGTAGGTAGATACCTATGCTTTACTCTTATCTGTCACCTAGTATATGTATATGTTCCGGGTACTACCTGTACTAGACCAACGGCAATAGTTCGTCTGATGGTGAAATGCTCAGCGCCATTTCAGTGAAGCCGCGCTTCGTATTTCAACTCTGCACCAAAATCATAGACTTATGCTTTTCTTCAATGTAGCTACTAATGCAGCAATGGAGCGATCCACATGCTCGCTTCAGTTCAACCAGTACCGTCTTCCAGCTTCACGCGAGAACACTTGGTGCTACTAATATCCACCTACAGTTATTTACTACTTTCATCCATGATCAAGTAATAAACAAGCGCACGGTTATTTATTTACATAATTGCTACACCTACCAGATTTAATGAACTGATAAATGGAAAAATGATTAAACTCTGTAAGAAAATATACTAAAGAATACCTCTTGGCATGGTATTTTAATAGTATTTTCAACGTTAATACAGGGTAGGGATCCCGTGAGAGCTCAGTTGTCTGGCTGAAGAATCACGTGATAAAACATACACCTCCCCGCCCACCCCTCTAACGCAGGAGAGGAGATCCGTTAGCCTCGTGAACCAGCGCCAACTCAGCTGCTGACTTCCATGTCCACCCTCTGAACAAGTTCCGAAACTCATACTAGCTCTTCAATAGGGGCAGAGGGCTCAAATATCTGTTTATTCTCCCACACCGTCACCGGCATCGGGGCACTTACACCATGGATCTCGCATATGACCATATTCAAGAAGAATCCTATATCAAGAATGCCGACGAGCCAGGAGAAAGCTCGAAGCAGGACGAGTCGCAAACTTCTCTGAACAATGATATCCAGGAAGCTTACAAGGCATTGTCTGCAAGCCCATGGGGTGCTAAAATTGGAGGATTCTTTGGTAATGTAATCAAGCAGGTATGGCAGCTCGGATGCAACCGCATCACCGCTATTCGTGGGTCGAGACTGATGATATGGTTTCAGGGCGAATCAGTCTACAGCCAAGCCTCAAAGGAGTTTGCAGAGGTTGGCGAAGATGCACAGAAGGGATTTACCAGTCTGCGAGAAACGATCGCCAATAGAACTCGCTCGCTTTCCCTCACTACCATCATCCCCGACTTGTCTAGCAACGATCCCGAAGAAAGCCAGAGGACCCCGACCAATACAACAGCTCCGGCGAGTGGAGATGGCTCCTCTACACAAGACTCCGAAACTGTGCTGGCGCGACTAAGAACCGAGGCCGCAAAGCGCTTAAAGGACCTTCAGCGTGCTGAAGATGCCGCAGACGACGCCTTGCTCAAATTTGGAAGCAATATTCGAGATTTTTTGCGAGATGCGATTAGCGTCGCACCTCCAAATGAGTCAGACGAAAGCAGCCAAGTCATGTTTGAGAGTAAAGATGCTCAGGGAAAACGAGTAATTCATACTTCGAGATTCGACGCCCAGCTACATGTCATCCACACATCGACAGAGAGCTTCACCAAAGACCCATCTGCCTCGGAATACGAACAATGGACCACGGGCTTTGATATCGACAAGAAGACGGAGGACATCAGCGGCGACTTGGCAAAATACCCCGAATTGCGCGCAACTATGGAGAAGCTTGTGCCTGACCAGATTCCTTACGCCGATTTCTGGAAGAGATATTACTTCCTACGCCATGGTATTGAGACAGCTGAGTCTAGACGAAGGGATCTTCTCAAAGGTAAAGTGCTGCTAAACAATGTGTTATATTTGCTTTATTATAGCTTCTATCTATCTGCTACCATTATTGCTAACGCTTTCTAGCTGCATCCGCCGAAGATGAAGTGGCCTGGGATGACGACGACTCTGAGGAAGAAGAAGAGGAAGAAGAGGAAGAGGAAGAGGAAGAAGAAGAAGAAGAAGAAGAAGAAGAAGAAGAAGAAGAAGATGATCATGATGACGACGAGAAGTCCGAAAAGCCTGCTACCGTTAAGAAATCGATCCCTGCCGATACCAAGGGAAAGAAGCCCGAGTCTGTTGCTTCATCAACCACAATCCATTCACCCGCTAGCACCAGGGATCTAAAGCCTGATGAGTCTAGAAAATCTAACGATGAAAAGTCTGAGGCTGAAACCGACGCTAGCTATGATGTTGTCGGAGCGGCCTCGGGAAAGACGAGCCAGCTACCTAGCCAGACGCCAAATAGTCCAAAGGATCCTAAGAAAAAGGAGAAGAAAGATGGTAGCGACGAGGAGGATGGCAGTGACGAGGATAGCGAGGGCGGCGAAGACAGCGACGAGGACTGGGAGTAATTCTGCGCTGCTTCCACTCCCGTGCATCTGTGTGTATAGTTTGTTTCCTGGCGCTTGGGCAGTTTGGCGTTTGGTTTTGCTATCGCCTCTTCGGCCTGTCGAGTCATCACAGCGTTGTGTACATATTGTTTTTGGATTATGCCGAGTGGGATATTTTCCCGCAGCGATAACTTTCCACCTCAGGTTTTCTGCTACTTCAGGTCTACCTCTTCTTCTTGGTGACCTTGGTGAAGCCGTCTTCGTCGACTTCTGGGGCGGGCTTTTCCTTAGGGACAGATACTAGTGGTGGCGCCTCATCCATATCCACATCGCCTTCGTTGTCTTCATCATCCTCATCACTGTCGCCAGACTCCCAGTCTGTATCCTGGTCTTGGTCCTCGGCTTTCTTAAACATCTGATCCACCTTGGTGCCCTTCCGATTTGCGAACCGTTCGCTTAGCTTCTTGATCTCGTCGTCGAATTCGCCGATGGCGCATTGGGATCTTGCCTTGACAATGGATCTAGCAACTTCCAGGGCGGAGTCATCGTCGATGTTGACCTCGAACTCGTCAATCATAACCTGCAGCAGCACCGTTTCGACATCTTCCATATCCGGTTCCTCAGCGGCACTTGTGGTCTTTGCGGTCTCTCCAGGCTGCGCATCGGCAAACTCAGAAAACAGGTCAACGACGGCACCGGCAAACCAGTCCCGTTTGTCAGAAGAATCAGGTCCTCCCCAGTTATTCTGTACCGCGAGGGTCAGAGCCGGCCATAGGTGTAGGGCACATGCGACGGCTTGTTCGAAGTTGGACTGTCGGGTTGCTGTATTATGCAGAGTTTAATGAACCAATTCTCCATAGCTTGATTATTGTCTCTGATTCCACTTACCAGCCGGCGGCAGCTGTGTCGCCTCTGTAGACGCCATGATTGTTGATAATGAATGTATTAAGCGGGGATATGGAGGGGCTCAAAATGGCCATGAGGCTGCATAAAATTTTTGGTGTTTTTTCATCTCGCCCGCGATTTCTGTGCTAGATTAGCTGCGCACGGACCACTAGCATGAAGCCGGGTAAGCTACACAACTAGTACTAATACGGTAATAATCTTTTTCTAACCGACATTCGCGGATTGGGAGCCAAGATCATCCCTTGCCATATATGGCATGACATCATGGGGCCCCTGATAGCAATATCATTCCTTGGCCTTGCTACCCTTTAATACCCAATGTCCGTATTCTCAGGAGGTTCTTCATGAACCAGCGACCCGTACATGTCGATGGACCTGGTGGGCAAACGAGATCGCCATGAATAGGCTTAACACAACATCGGTATCATTGGCTGTGACGCCAACGGTGGTTACCACCTTATTTGCACACGTAGGTTAAGCTCATATGACATCGCTTTGAAGATTATACAGATCTCCTGAATTGTGTTTTGATACGTATAATTTTCTAACTGTTAATTTCTTGGGAGGAGCTTGTAGTACCTCAACAAGAAGAGCTTGAAAGAGCATCCGACCACACACCTGTCGTACGATGAGGGACTGCATCTAATTCGATCGTTCCTCGAGTATGCCTCCCACCACACCGTTGAAGAGATTCAGGGATTTACAGCCCAATGGGTTCCGCACCCACAATGGGTCAAACTGGAAACCGTCACCATTCCCGACGAACACCTCGGCCGAGCAGCAGAATTAATTGAGGGAGAGCTGGGCCCTGATGGCATTCGTCAGGTTGGCGGCAGGAAATGGTGGCACTGGCGAGGACCAAAGGGCCCCTTGGAGGCCGAGTGGATCGAGATGCGGGCAGATGCTAATGAACGGAAGAAGAATAACGAACCTCTGCGCCGTGTGATGCTTTACGTACATGGAGGTGCATATTATTTCGGGAGCGTCGACGAGCATCGATATCAAATACAACGCCACGCGAGAAAGCTAAAGGCTAGAGTCCTTGCGCCGCGGTATCGACTGTCTCCTCAATATCCATTCCCGTGTGGTATTCAGGATTGTTTAGCAACTTATATGTATCTCCTGACGATGCAAGACCCGAGCACGATCATATTAGCTGGAGACTCTGCAGGCGGTGGAATGGTCATGTCCATGTTGTGCCTTCTTCGAGATCAAGGCATTCCATTACCCGCCGGAGGCATCCTTATAAGTCCTTGGGTTGATTTGACGCACTCATTCCCAAGCGTCGCCGGTGATGCACCGCTGGATTATATACCACAATCGGGATTTCATCATAAACCATCAAGAGCCTGGCCTCCACCAAATGATGATGACGAGAAGATGCTGTACGCAGAAGTGGAAAAGCGCAAGAAGAGTAATAAGAAGAGCGCGCCACCTACAGCTGAGCTAGAGCAGAAACAGCAGGGCCCTGTGGCTCCCCTAAGTGATAGTGAAACTGGCGTTCATATCGACAGTGGTGGGATCCATGCTGAGACAGAGAAGTTTCTTACTGTAACAATTGATGGAGAGCTGGTTACCATGAAGGACCAGATTCAAGTGAGTTCGGCTAGTTGTGCAACTACGATGGGATTGGTGTCTAATCTTTAAGCTAGATGTATACGACAAACGCCCTTCTGTCACACCCGTTGGTGAGCCCCGTCATGCAGCCAACGCTTGGTGGGCTACCGCCTCTACTGATTACTGTTGGAGGTGGCGAGATCCTTCGGGACGAGCAGATTTATCTAGCTCATAAGTGCGCTAACCCAGCAAAATATGCACCATCCGATGAAGTCTTGACGGATCACGGAAGGAGGCTGCTTGCCAAATACAAACCTACCTATGCGCAGCTTCAAGTGTGGGATGATTTATGCCACGTTGCTCCAACTCTTAGCTTTACTAGCCCTGCCAAGTACATGTTTAGGTCGATTGCGCAGTTTGGTGCTTGGGCCTTAGCATGTGCGCAGAACAGGGACATTGAGATTATGGACGACGATGCAATTTCGGTGATTACCAGTTCTGGCTCTGACACGGAATCTGGGCAAGAGGAACAGGAAGGGAGCAAGGAAAAGCAGCCGCAGGGTGAAGCTATGCCTGCTGAAGTCGGAAGAGCTGGAGATCCACTCCCGCCATTTAAGAATTACATGATTCGGCAGCGAATAGCCCGCAATGGCACCATTTTACCTCTTCCTCTAGAAGGAGACCTTCCTGGCTGCGGAATGAAGCCTAGTGAGATTGGAGTTATTAAAGAAGGTCCCGTTAAAAAGTGGCTAGAAACCAAGCACTCATGGGATAACAAATATGCTAGTGCAAAAGCCAAAGCGCATAAAAAGATAATCAAGGAAATGATTGCTGGGTATAAGGATTTTGGTGCAGATGAGCGTCCACCACCAAGTGCATTAGCTGGGCGAATACCTGTGGATACTGAGCTACGGGCAGGTAAGAGAAGGAGGAGCTTTGGCTTGGCTATATGGTCTCTTTGGGGATCGAAGCACGACGAGCAGACAGTAGAAAGAGAGCAGAAAGCCAATCACGAGCCCGAGATGCAAGCTGTTACTCCAAATGAGAGTAATGGTGCCCCATCGCATTCCGGAGCTGAGAAACCTGGACATAGCCGAAGACCCTCTCGTCAGCGGATTGTACGAGATGAGCATCAGACTGGTAGTGAAGAGGTTGATGAGGATACACCTGTTGCGCAATTGATCGCTATGCGCCGAGAGCAGGAGGCTGCTCACGACGGGCTCCTCAGTCCAGACTACGCCCCGGATACTGGCGTGGCTGGGAAGAGGCCGTTCCTCGACGGCATTGCTTTGCCATTTAGCATCAGGAATGATGCGGAAACGGCGAGCATGATCACGCTGAACTCTGCAATGACCCCTGGCTCTCGAGCTATGAGTCCAGAACCAGAATCGGGATTTATTAGCGTAACGAACCCAATGGGAGACTTGGTCGATGATAACCCCACTACAACTAATGGGCTGGTTGACAATAACGAGAAGGCTGAAGTGCAACGTCCTGGGATTGAAACTTTTGTTACAGCGAAAGAAGATTTGCCGCAGGTGAAGATAGAAACATGAGTAAGAGATGGGAACTATAAAGGCTTGGGCATAATACGAAGAATTTCATCAAGTGTTGGAAAGACTGGAGAAAAGGAAAGACAGCAAGCAAGCAGCGATATCCGGTCCACATCTAAGGTGGCGCCTTTATTTATTTATTTGAATTTGACTTTTTTTCCCTTCATGAATTGCGTGTTTAGATCCTGTGACTAGTCACTCAATTCCGTGGTCTTATGCTTTTCTCTCCCGTTCACTATTCAGCTTCATCATACATAGTAGTGGTACAATGTTCATAGGGTATATATATACAGCTCCAGCAGAATACCCTTGGCTTCCGCTGTCGGTTTGTTCGTAGAGCCCAAAAGGCAAAGCCATCGTCTAGACATGCCCTTGTTGATTCTTTTCCTTCTTTCGTTTGGAGGAGGGGTATTTCGGTTCATTGAGTTCGTTTTAATCAACGCCGTTGTATCGCTTCCATTGCTCGACGTAAAAGTAAGGATCCTGGGGACCTTTGTTCAGACCCTTGTAGTCACCAGGCTCGGCTCGAACTTCTCTGCTCACGAAGGGGGTGAGCTATATCATGTAAGGTTAGCTGCCTGTTCTTATGCCTCTTTTCTTCTTCTTCTTCTTCTTCTTCTGCGAAGTTCCATGTGGCAACGTATCAAGCCTGGGAGGTTCGTACCTTGGACTCGCTGAGGTTCTGGGGCACGACATATGTGCGCACTTTGTGCCACTCGACAATGTATCCACCGTACTTTGTGTGGCGACCCATGGATCCCGTTCGGTTGCCCTTGTAGAAGCCGCGACCGACATCCTTGGTTGTGAGCTTGAGGTGGCGGTATTTGCCCACGCTGAGGATTTGTGTAGGTCTCATGGTCGCAAAGTTGAGATATCGTGGATGATAGGATCGACAGGGGGGGCGAATTGCACCGCTCAGCGGCTTTGGATTGGCGATCGTGGTTTGGAGAGAGTAGCCGTAGATGTTTGCTTTGGTGGTTTGCGCATTGTCATCTTGAATTTTTGGAGATGCGCTTGTTCGGCATCCGGCGTTCTTCCGACGCCGGCCATCTGGGGCCGACACAGCTAAAAAGGTGTCCCGCAATTAGGTACTGTAGCATATCGTCCAGAAGCATGGAGCTGGTGAACATCATCTTCTGTGCTTATATGAGCTAGTGCCCGTTTCGGTGAAGAGCCACAAGTCAAAATGCACCTTTGTTTGACGATTTAGCTGCTATCCTCGAACAAATATTTGGAATTTCTGGCATTGTTACCAGAGAACTCCTCCGATATCCTCCGTCTTGAAGCTGGCAAAGTGGGCTGCTTTGCGCCGCAACGAGGGGCAGCCTTGCTAAGGATGCTAACGCTGCTCCGCCAGCTCTAGCAAGGGACTCTATTGCGCATCTGAATGCGAAGCGCCTTTATACGAATATAAACTCCTGGCTTATGTCTCCTCGACGCCGACCTAATCATCATGGATGGCTATCCTCTGGGAAGCCTCGATCATAATGTGCCGCTTATCGTGGTGTCGGGGTTGAATTCAGACCCGCCAGAGCAGCCTCCCAAGGGCAATGGCCAGGGAGTCCTCCTTCGATCTGATCTGCCGCCTCTCGAGGGGAAGGAAGCGAACTTCCTGGAGTCTTATTTTGAAGAAGTGGACGAGCGCGGACAGTCATGGACTGTAGTCACGAGGGAGGAGCCCTTCAGGGTTCGCATCAAGTCCGTCGGTAGGGTATGACGAATCCGAGTGAAAGCCAACGAAGCTGCGCAGCGCGTTCTGATTGAATATAGTCTTTTGTACTTCCATCTCGACGAGCGCCGTTGCCCGAGACTATAGAGCCATTGGCTACCGCCCCGATTTTACATTCACCCTTCTCGCCGCTCAGTCCTTCGTCAACCCTATACCCTGATGGGCTGATTAATGCGCCGTGGATCAAGAAGCACCAGGAAGCGATCCCCAGCATGTTCATATGCTTTCATACCTTGACTAGTGATTCAAAGACCGCTACATTGCAAGACAATCGGTTAAAGGCTGATCTTAATGGTATGAGGGCGACGTTGGTGGAATCAGGATATAAAACACGCCTGGTTGTGATAATTTTCGGTGATGAAGAGGCTAAGACTTTGACTGCCGAGATCATCCAAGATCGACTGGAGAATATTCGAAGGGGAACAGGTCTAGATCCCAAATCAATTTTCTACGTCACCCCTCAGGGCTCACCGCCGGAATTGAAAAGAGTGATGGATAGCATTCTCTCTCTACTCTATAATACAGCTATCGAGTACTATAGAGATCTCGGGAGGCATTCGAGAAAGAAACGATCCCGAGGAATCGTTCCTCAGCCAACAGTACCGCCAACTTCTGGAACGTCGCAGACATTATCATTATCGGACTGGAATTTCCGCTACGATTTCAAGTCCGCCATTTTTGCTGAATTTCGTCAAGAGATTGACGCGGCAATCCGATCTTTTGAACAGGCGTACGAGATTTTGCTAGGCCAAGACGTCCTTGATATCATTCCTAGCTGGAGCCCTCGTTGGAATGAGGCGCGCCTTCTGGCAGACATCATCTCTGTCCGCTGTTTACGAATGCACCTATGGATGGGGCAAACGAGCTTGGCAGTCAGGAGATGGCAGGCTCACCGCGATCGTATCAGCGATTTTGTTGACCGCCGAGGAAGGGGTACAAACAATTATGGCTGGCAAGCTTGGGAAGCTCGGTGGGCGATGATGATGGCTACTCTCATTGAGAAAGTTGAAGTCCCTGGTTTGGGACCTTCGACTATGACGATCTTCCTTCAACCAGAAAAGACTCTTTTTGGCGAGCGATTACACCCCTGGGAGCTATTACACCATACTGGCTACTGGTATCGAATAGCTGCACGTCATCTTGGAGCTCGCAAAGCATTGGCCCGTAGGATACCTGAGGATGATAGAGGAGCGCCGGACGCTTCGCCCGCGTCGAGGGTGGCGAGCAAAGCATATCGTTACGATACATATATGTGCCCTCCACCCCACGAAGAGTATCCATTGAGCGGAAAGGGGATCAATCACGCACAGCTAATAATAGATTGCCTCCTTAACGCGAGGGGCCAGTTTCAAGCTAGAAAGCAGCATCGAATTGCGGCAGAGATATCTATAGAGTGTGCAAGAGAGATGGCGACAATTGGGTCATGGAATGAAGTGCTGGGGATGCTTAGGCCACTCTGGGAAGATAGGTCTTTTCGCACCGAATCGTGGCTAGATATCTCTGAAGAAATCCTATGGTTGATGAGACGAGCAGCGGCAGAGACTGGACGGGCGGATATTGTGGTTGCCATTGATTGGGAACTAATGGACAAACGTAAGTTACATCCAGGATTGCCACAGTGCGTGTCTTGATACTGACCTTGACAATTTAGGGTTTAAGAGAAGACAGAACTGGCACTATGACCTTAGCAAGGCATTGGATGGAGTCCCTTTGGACTCCAAGCCATCTATTAGCATATCTGACGATTTAGCCTCATCGTTTCTATCAACTTCATTTGCTTTCCGCACTAAAGAGGGCCGGGCTGGCGAAACCTGTTTAGCACAGCTATCTCTGAAATCCGAAGCACTTCATGTGGCTGCACCGGTTACTTTATCTTCGATCCGAGTTGAATTTGAGGGACATCTTAAACCTATCACGCTTGTACATGACTCATCGCTGCCAACAAATTCTTCGGAAGGACCTGTATCCGTTGCGGCCGTATCGTTGACAGAACTGCTTAGGAGCGATGACGAAAAGAGCAAAAAAGAAGACGAAAATGAAGACGAAGATAAAGATCAAGACAAAGTGGAGGGCGAAGAAGACGAAAAGGAGGGCCAGCTGACTGGTAAATGTGATCTAACGCTGAGGCCGGGACACAGACAGGTGTTCGAGATGAACATACCTTTGCGAGAACCAGGGGAGGCGTCAGCTTCTACTCTGATTTTGTCTTATAAAGCCGATACCTTCGAATTAGAATACACGTTATCATTGTCGGAACTGGGTAAAGTTACAGGATGGTTCGTTCAAGGATCAGCGAAACCACGACTGTCAAGACCCAATGGGCATATTCTTCATATACAGCCACGGCCTCCCAAGATGAAACTGAGGGTAGTGGAGCCTCTGGAGCAGTATTATGCAAATGAGCCGATAGCCCTACGGATTGGCCTATATAACGAGGAGGACGATTCTGCTAATGTGAAATTGGACATTCGAATCATTGGAAAGGGTGTTCCTCGGTTCCAAGTGAACGTTGGAGAGCACAAGCGAGAGGTGGACGCTGCCGAAGAAGAGTCTCAAGTTACAGGGCTCGCTCTTGGCAATATAGGCAGCTCCTCGTCATTAGAGGCATCTATTCATCTTGACCCTGCACCAGCGCCTACGGTGTACGAATTTCAAGTCCGAGCAGATTATCATTTGGAATCAGACGCTGCTACACCGATTGTTCAGGTGTTATCTATTCACCTTAATATTGTGAATGCGTTTGAAGCCAATTACGACTTGATGCCGCGACTTCACCCGGATCCCTGGCCAAGCCTTTTCGACTACGAAGACCTACAAGATGTGTCTGAAGGCGATGTGATTCAGGCTAAGGGACTCGCACAGCAATGGTGTCTTGTCTGCCACTACGCATCATTCACTACGGAAGATCTGGATATAATAGGCCTGGATATGCTAGTTACATCAGTGACGCCTGGTGGACGGTGCCATGTTGTGAACCAGCCCGAATTCTCGGCAGATGGCATGATTGTGGCCCCCAAGACGATGTATGAAGCTCGGTTTGGTCTGATGGCGGAAAAGATTACGTTAGATGACAGGCATCCGGTCGCAATAGACTTGGCATTGGTAGTCCGCTGGCGGCGACGACGACCGATAGATGGTGTGGCTAACACGGTTAATGTCACAACGATGGAAGTTGGGCAGTATATGGTACTTGGAACGGAGCCCAGAGTATTGGCATCGGTGTTTCACAGCTCGCAGGAGAAGGCAGGTTTGGTGCGACTCGATATCACGATTGAAAACCCTTCCAACCACTTCTTGACGTTTGGATTGACGATGGAGCCAAGCGACGCATTTGCCTTCTCTGGGTCCAAACAGACGACGATGCACCTGCTTCCAATGTCGAGGCGCACCCAGACGTACCGTCTGTTGCCACTTGTACGAGGCGTGCATATACGGCCAGGATTAGTGGTGAAGGACAAGTATTTCCAGAAGGTGCTCAGGGTTATTCCGACAGAGGGGATGAAGATTGACAAGGACGGGTTGCTTGTTTGGATTCCTCCAGTGTTGGAAGCTGAAGAGAAAGTCGGGCTAGTGGTCAGGGATGGGGTACCCGAAGAATACGTAAATAGCTACGATACTTGATTCATCTAGACTAGATAGGGGATATGCTTTTACACTGTCGGCCTCCAACGTTTCTCCTTGTCCTAGTGTATCTAATTTGACAGCCAGCCCTCGAGAAAGACCAAGGAATGGCTGTGACGTGCCGAAGCCCTGGAGAGAATAGATACCTAACGTGCGGAGTAGAGAATGGGATGACATTTAGATGGCGTTGTATTATTAAGATAGCATACTCCGTATACGCTCGTCCAATAGTCTGGCTGTTCTTGCAAAGTCGTGAACAAAAGGGGTTCGATGGGTGCGGAGATACGCCGTATCTCGTTCTGCGGAATAACGGGCCTCGCTGTGGAGGCAACACCGAGAAGAAGTGTCCGAGCAGAAGCGGTTTGCAAAAGAAAAAAAAACGGGGAATCCGGAAACGATCGACACACAGAAGTGAATAATACACACCCAAGAAGGACAAGGGTTACTCGGTACTTGGTAGAGTTGTCTTTATTTCTTCAGTGTACTCCGTATGCACGTATTCATTTCGCAGTCCCCTAAACCGCTTGCCGAGATTCGGTAGGTAGCATCTAGATTCAAAAGGTCCGCGTGAGTGAGGTTGGGCTAAGCTTCTTAGGCTGAAGCGGGTTGGATTGGTAATAAGTGGGAATGAATCCACCCGCCCCGAACTCCTGAACTTAAACTTGTTACTGTACGCAGGGCTATTGTATACGGTATACGTGTATTTGATCGTGCAGAGCATGCTGATATGGAGTATGTACTTCCGTATTATGGATCTGTTTACATGTGAAATTCATGATAAGTCGATCCTATTTGCTGTCTTCTTACCCCGTTCTCTTACTGCCTTATAAGTTGCATGTTTTGATGCCTGATGAGGAAACCCCAAGAGCTTCACAACGTCTTATTTTCTAATGCTCTCAAACAGCCTCAAACAATGTACTCAATAAGCACTCAAAAAGCAGCTAGCTGTTTCCAACAAATCCTTCAGAGCCCCATTAGCCTCTCAAATCCTCTCGGACATCGGCAACGCTCCAAGTCCGCGGCTTACCGCGTCTGGTCGACCACTAAACCGTATCAGGTGCCAAAAGCCCCTTGACTCATCGCTCGACTCATCTCTCATGCAGTATTTGCCTTGGGGATCAGGATCTGCCGCAGAAGGGTGTTCACTGGTCCCCTTGGACATACGATACGTGGATAGTAGCCCCGGTGTTAATCGCCAAGAGAATTGCGAGTTTAAGCTCGGGATTTCCACCCAATCTCCGCGTAATAGAGGATTTTTTTTTGTAAGCTGCAGCTATCTATTAGCCGCTAGGGAAGCATCGAAAGCGGGTTTGCCACGTATGTGGGGAATTGATTCCAATGCCACCTGAGCAGGCTGTTGGACGAATGGGCGTCTTTGTTTACTATTGCTTTATTAAAACTATTTTGCTTTTTTATTTTATTTTGCCCGCAATGCGGGTTTAGGAAACAATGGGTTTGACTCCGACGACCGAAAGAGATTGGGCGGTCTGCAGTGAGATGGCTGTGGGGTGGTAAGATAATAGGCCAACCGGGGGTTAGATCCATACATAGAGCGCTGTAAACTGTAAGTGTATAAGGCTGAAGCGATTTACCGCTTTTGTCCCTTTTTTTATTCCTTTGATTTCTTTCCCATCTTGTATTGGTTGGAGATAAAAAGGAAGGGTAATAAAGAAGAAGAAACAGTTGCGGAAAAGGCAGCCCAGCTCGCGGCGCTAGTACGTAAATTCGTGCATACAGCCATTGTATGGAGAAACCCAACTCTAATTAAACCTTTGGTTGGAAGGGGAATAAAAAAAAAACTAACATAGGCAGCCGTTTTCCTTTTTTCTCTTCCTCCTAACACATACCGATCTTCCTATATACCGGGAAGAAACAATGTCTTCCACATCGCCAACGCCGCGTATTTCGTCAGAGAAAACAGAGCGCGGCTCGACAGCGCCGCCCCTGACTCATGACAATGAACTCGATACCGAAAAGGAGATTGCCGTAGCGGGTGATGAGGTCAAGAGCGATGAGATGATGAAGGATGAGGGCGTTCTGGAAACTGTCACCAAGACGGCGACGGCGGCCACTGACGCCACCGTGAGCTATCCTAAGGGGCTGAAGCTTGTTGCAATCATTTTTTCTTTGTGTATAGCGATTTTTCTGGTTGCGCTGGATCAGACGATTATTGCCCCGGCACTGGGGACGATTACAGCGAGATTCCAGAGTGTTAAAGACATTGTGAGTTTATACCCTCCTTTCGCATCTTTCTTCTTCTTCATGATTCTCTTAAAAGCATCAACTGCTTTTGCATCAACACGTTAGAACGAACGAATTAGATTAAACTGACCGTTGATAAAAAACAAACAGGGCTGGTATGGTTCCGCCTATCTGCTCACTACCACGGCCCTGCAGCCAACGTACGGTGCTATATACAAATACTTCAACGTCAAGTGGTGCTACCTCGCCGCCATCTTCATCTTTGAAATTGGAAGTTTGCTCTCGGCTGTGGCGCCATCATCCAAGGCGCTCATTGTTGGGCGGGCTGTTGCAGGAGTAAGCTCTTTAATCCATTCATTGACGCTAGAATATCCAGGACTTGGGCTGACTGAGACGACTAGATTGGAACGGCTGGCTTATTCTCTGGCTCCATTATCATCATCTCTCTATCAAGTATGTTCCAAAACGTCTCAATACTCAAAACAGACCTAGCAGTTTACTAAACGTATTGTTTGTACAACAGTGCCCCTTGAAAAGCGCCCTCTTGCCTTTGGCCTCATCGGCGGTATGTGGGGAATCGCCTCTGTCGCCGGTCCTCTCCTTGGCGGCGCCTTTACCGAGAAAGTCTCCTGGAGATGGTGCTTCTACATCAACCTTCCCATCGGAGGCATCGCCATGTTTCTAGTCGTTCTCCTGCTGGAAGTCAACCGAAACACGAACGATACGCTAAACATGACCGTTGTGGAGCGCATCCTCGAGATCGACATCCTGGGTACGGCAGTATTCATTCCCGCCATAGTGTGCCTCCTGTTGGCTCTGCAGTGGGGTGGTGCGGAATACCCTTGGGGCAATTCGAGGATTATCGGCCTGTTCGTTGGCTTTGGTCTTATGATTGCTATCTTCATTGGCATCCAGTTCTGGAAGGGAGACAAGGGAACGCTCCCACCGCGAATGTTTAAGAACCGCAATGTTCTCTGTGCCATGCTCTTCAGTCTCTTTTTCGGCGCTGCTTTCTTCCCTCTTATCTTTTATCTTTGTGAGTGGCTTCTCGTCAATGTCCAGATTGCGATTCAAACAAATGCCGCCCATTACGAGCCTTTGCTAACTATATGAGCAGCTCTCTACTTCCAAGCTATTCAGGGAGTCAGTGCTGTCACGGCCGGAATCAAGATCTTGCCGCTCCTCCTATCTTGCGTGTTCACCTCTATCCTTACGGGTGGCCTCATCTCGGTTATTGGCTACTACAACATCATCATCATTCCATGCATGATTCTGTACACCGTCGGGTGCGGTATGATTACGACTTTCGCCGTCGACACCCCGGTGAGGGAGTGGTTTGGGTATCAGGTCATCGCCGGCTTGGGTCTCGGAGCTGGTTTTCAGGCTAGTATTTTGGTCGTGCAGACCGTCCTCTCCCAGGAGGACGTTCCTGTTGGCACTGCTTGTGTGCAGTTTTTCCAGGTGCTGGGCGGCGCAGTATTTGTTGCCGTTGCTCAGACTCTCTTCCAAAATGGACTTATCAACACGCTTGTGGCCGACAACATTGGTATCAACCCTGAGCTTTTCATCAACAGCGGTGCTTCTGAGATCAAATCTGTGCTTGCAGGGATCAACCGCTTAGATGCACTTGGTGCCGTTCTTGAGGCGTACAACACTGGTTTACGCCATACCTACTACATTTCTGTAGCGTGTGCCGGCCTCGCGTTTTTGTGCAGTCTTGGTTTCGAATGGAAATCAGTGAAGAAGGGCGCCAACGGTAAGAAGGCCGAGATGGCGGTGGGCATGGTATAAAACTGGGAAGCTGAATCACCACCCCACTCTTTTGACTCTTTTTTCCTTTCGAGCTTTGTATTTTTATACCCACATCAAGTTGGACATATGACGATGGTGCCGTACATTTTTTGGAACTGTACAGCGTAATGAGCCATGGAAAATAGATGCTTGCTATAATTTAATAGAAGAATATGAAATATTTTTTTGCATTACTGCGTATCATCGGGAGGCTGATCCCAAGATTTTCGACTGGACCTTTTTCTCGTAGCCGCTCCTGAATCTCGTCCAACAAAGTGAAGAACCCAATCTTTGACGAGTCTCGTCTTTTCCTGCTGAGGATGCCTCGCTGCGGCTCGCCTGGCGAGATCTCTATTATGATAATACCCGCCTCCTTCGCTCCGCCACAGGAGGTTAACCCGAGTGAGGTTCTTGCGTAGACTTTGGCCGTAGACCTTGCCACGGAAGACGTGAAGTGCCACATTCTCCATTAGGACGACGTCTTGTCGTCTTAGTTTACTGACCTGGCCGGTCGTAGCCTGGTCGCTGGATAGCCAAAAGGTTACGGCAAACCCCGACTTGGTCTCATCGCCAACCAGCACTTCAACTAGTAGCAATGTCGTGCCCCAGCGCGTCGTGACAGTTCGGGGCTGGGCTATGGATATGACGGCGACAATCAAGTTGAGCGTCACTGTCTGGGGGCTTAGAGCGAGAATACGAGCCGCTGAAGGGATATCTTCCAAGTCTGAGAGATGCAATGGTACAGGTGATGGCAGCGGATGAGTAGGATCTTGTAGAGAGATGTCGTTTGTATCATTTGTCATGAACGAGGTTGTGGTGTCCTCAGTCGTGTCCATGCTGAGGCTGCCTATCTGGCTAGATGGCATGAAGTTGTGAGCCGCCAGCGACTCTTCGCAAAACTGCGTAAGCAACGCTCCTCCATCTTCACCGCCGTCGAAAAATCGGGTTTCATCTCCAGAAAGAGCATCAGCAGTGGTGAAAAAGTCGCGATGAGCCTGAAAGGAGCCGTCTAAGATGCTGTGGTTCTGGCTTAGGCCGGTATGAAGGGGCCGGCGATTCAGCGGCACAGACCGCCAGACGGCGTGTGGTGGTGGTTGCGATGCAGATTCAATGCCTGAAGCTGGGTCCGTGTGTTGCTGCTTCTCGGGTTTGCTGTCAAGGCGCCCAAAGAATCTTTGGAATGTCTCATCGAAGCAGTTTAGAGTGCAGGATTGAGAATCCACCGAGGTTGGAGACGGAGCCCCAGCGAATAGAAGAATGCGCGGCGTTGGTGTTGGTGCTGGTGCTGGCATCCTTGCATACGGTTAATGATTTTGATGAAGTATGAGGCTATCTCGTATTATCTAACTGTACACTGTACTTGTAAGCTGCTGCTGCTCGTATACAGTGTGCCTGTTGTCAACGCCAACCTCCTCCACGCAAGATCCCTGTTATGCCCCAGATTCGGCGTCTACCGAGAGGAAGAGCAAATCTTCGAAAAGTGCTGTATTTCACGTGTCACCTTTTAAGCCACAAAAATACAGGCGTTTCGGACAGCAACTAGACAAGCCACTGTGATCTGCTTCCCGCTTCTCCATTTACTACTAGTCAGCACCTAGAACTAATAGTCCACTGACCTATCATACTATCGTTACCAAAGCAAGTAATTCTCCAAGAAAACTGCTAATCGGCTCTTTGAAGCAAATCCCCTGTGCCGAGGCTCATCTCCACCCCACCCCTGCGAGAATCGCCATGCCGAGCACAGCACATAAGTTGCAACTCCCCATAGGATCCGCATGCTGTTCCTACCTATTATCTGCAGCTGATGTCCAATACTACCCCGTACAAAACCTGCCTGCCAAGATAAGATTCAGCGCTGGATTTGCGGGGGGCTGACCGACGTCTCGGGTTCCTGGTATCGCGTATCCTTCATCGGATTCGCCTAGGTACCAAGATTAGGCCCACACCATACGCTTGATCGACGAGACTCCACGGCCAAAGACGCTCTCTTCCCCATCTTCTCATAGTCTCTGCTATATGAGAACCCGGAACTTGTATACGGATAGGACAAAAACCTCCCTGGCCCTTCTATAGTCAAGGCCTACCGTCGAAAACACTCACAATGACTTCCATCTCATCCTCATCCTCAGTCTTTGACATCCGCGAGCACACCATCCAAGCGTCGCATATACGGGAGTACTCTCGCGCGACGGCGAATTCTCAAGATGAAGCGCTTCTGCTTCACGTCAAGCAATACACTCCAAAGCATGGCGGTCCTCCGCGCAAAGGCGACATAACCATTGTTGGCGCCCACGCGAACGGCTTTCCAAAGGTAAACGCCTCATTCTCTTTACTTACTGTCAAGGATGTCGACGTCTGTTTTTGAAGGCATAACTACTAATTGAAACCAGGAAATCTATGAACCTCTCTACGAAGAATTCCTCAAGGAGCTAGAGAAGCAAGGCCTCCGTCTTCGCGCCATCTGGATCGCCGATGCTGCTCACCAAGGCCAAAGCGGCATCCTTAACGCGGCCAACCTGGGTAATGATCGTATGTTCTCCCTCATCTCATCTCATATTACCCTATTTTACACTACAATAGACCTATCATTAACATCACCAAATCCAACAGCCAACTGGCTCGACTACGCCCGCGACATCGCCCACCTCATCAACACCTTCCGCATGCCCCGGCCCATCATCGCCATGGGCCACTCCTTTGGCGCCAACGCCCTCACCAACGTCGCCCTGATGCACCCGCGTCTCTTCACCGGCATCGTGATGCTAGACCCGGTCATAGCCCGCTTCGCCGCCTCCGGCAAAAAGATTCCCAGCTCACCAGAAACTTACGTCCCGCCGGCCTCCCTCAGCGTATTCCGCCGCGACACCTGGCCCTCACGCTCTGCCGCCGAGGCGTCATTCCGCTCCAAAGAGTTTTACCGGACCTGGGACCCTCGTGCTTTGGACCTCTTCATCCATTATGGCCTTTATGATGTCTCACCATCATCTAGTAGCCCCTCAAAAGAAGATGGAAGCCAAACCCCTGTCCGCCTCACCACTACCAAACACCAAGAAGTCTTTACCTTTATCCGCCCCCTCTGGCCCGCTCTGGACCCTACCACCAACCTTCTCATCAACCCTTCTCTCGTGCCGGACCACGACCTGGACCCAGATATTCCCCCCTCACTCCCCTACTATCGCCCTGAAGGCAACAACACCGCAGTCCGCCTCCCTCATCTCCGCCCCTCTGTCCTCTACATCTTCGGCGGTAAAAGCAACGTCTCCCCTCCTCATCTAATCCGCGAGAAACTCGAAACCACTGGCGTCGGCGTCGGCGGCAGCGGCGGCACTAAAGCAGGCCGCGTAAAGAACATCATACACCCCGATAGCGGCCATCTCATCCCCCTGGAAGAACCTCTGTTTTGCGCAAAAGCCGCTGCTGAATGGGCCAAGACGGAAATTGGCAGATGGTGGGAAGAAGAAAAGACGTATGAAGAGTGGACGAAGAAGCCAATAGAGGAAAAATCGACAATAAGTGAAGAGCTGAAGAAGCGCATTGTGCCGGCGAACCGTAAAAACGGTAAGACAAAAGCGAATTTGTAGAATAGACATCTCTCATTCATGTTTGCCAGCCCTTTGTTTTAACTCTTCATGCCTTGATCTGGATCTAGGATATGCGAACTTTCTTCTGCGATTTAATGGCATAGACACACAGCGTAGCAAGCAGCTCCGATTTAATATTAGAAGTTATGTGTCACTTGATATCCCAACCTTGACCACCATGGCCATGAAATCCCTATTGTCGTCGTAAAACACAACTATTCTTGATACTAGGCCAGCATGTTATATCACTTGTTTTTTAGGACGGTTTATAGTTGAATGAGTGTGACACATAAACTATCAAAATGTAATGCTACCCTAGCAATGTACCAATCTGAGTACCACCTTCACTTCGCATACATATATTCAAGCCATGTGTAAAAAGGTCGCTGCATCTCCATTATAGCTAGCCCATGTTTTATGAGCTTTTTCTTTCATAAGAATAAACATCGCTTAAATATAGTACATGCTATCCCTGAGATTGACATGTACTTGTCTCCCCACGGTGCCAGCACCACCTCCAGTTGCTGTTGTCAAACTCTCCGAGTCGCTCACCTCAAACCATTCGGGACGATGTGCGCGAGCACGTTCGCAGACAATGTCTGCATAGTACGCTGGTGGGCAAATGCTGACCGCCTTGGTAGCGCGTCCATAGAGGTAGCACAGCTCGTGTGTCAAGCGCTCTAGTTCGTTGGCTGCGCTGGTGCCGAATTTCGAGCGGAAGATCTCGTCGAGAAGGACAGTATAATGCGCCGGCCGAGCGGTGCCCTGAAGGGCGTCATGGGCCGTCAGGAAGAAGTCCCAATATCGAGTTTGTGTTACACCCCGGTCCACTACCGTTCCATTGAGAGTGTTGCCGGACCTAGACATCTCATCTGTCACAGAAGGGTAGAACCGGGTCTGGTGTCGCTTCACTGACACCACGATTGTGAGTTTTGGCTGGGACTGGGGCGAATACTTCTTGCGGCAGGCCTCCCTGATGCATGGGAGCTCCTTGTCGAGCACCTGGGAAAATTGACCCTCGGAAACGCCGTCCCTGTAGATGACAATATTTTCTGGATATCGACCTCCGTTGTGTTTGCTCCAGGTATCTAGCCGCATCATGAATGCGTCTACGAGCTTGTCACTGAGCATCTCTTGCCTCGAAGTTTGCTCCCACGCCAGTGCAGGCCATTGGCCGAGGTCATTATCAATGCTGGAAACGAATCCGACCAGACTGGGAGGCTCATTACCCTTCTTCAGGGGCATGTTGGTCGGATGGGTTACGTCGTAGCCAACAATCATGGCTTTGCCGTCTTTGAGAATGCCAAATTCCTCTCGTAGCTTGTGGTTGACGCCGCCAGCTTTGAGATTGATCTTGAGCCCGACGTTGGCGAAATACGCCGGGCTTCCTTTTCCAAATGAGCGTCCCACCACGCAGCTCGTATGAATTCCATATGTACAGTCACCCAGTTGTTTGATCTTGCCGTACAATCCTGTTGAATCCTTTTCAGACAGGATGATGACGAAGAGCTGAATGTCGTTCTTTTGCATCCACCCAAAGATACTGTCGAGACTAGGGCTACTGGGGTCATTGAGATCGATCGCCTCTTTCGGGGCACTCATGGGGATTTTGTTGATGGCAATGCCCATATCAGACAAGAACGCCCCGTATCGCAGGACCACATCTTTTTCGACAGGTCTGGCACGTGGATTCATCAAGATATTGAGCCAGCTCCAACGTTCAATCCTTTTGCCTGGTTTAATAACCCTTACAGATCTCATATTCCACGCACCGTTTTGTGGTCTGACATCGACGTTCTTTCTCTTGCCATCCGCGCTGAAATAGCTCACCGTCGGTGCGTTGAGGACTCTTCCATGTACAGTCAGCAACTGCTTCTCGACAGAGACACCAAATTTATCCAGCGATGGATCGTCGACTTCAAGAACTTGGCGGCTGGAGGTGCTAATAGATAGAGCGTTGGAATATGGTGATCGGCAGGCAAAATCCAGCATAGCCGTCGTCTCTTCCACAGAAAGAGAGGCTTTGATTGCCTGACCTGGCTGGATCTCGACCATCTCAGCCGGGACATATGTAAAAGGCTTTTGTTCAGAGCCCATATCAAGCAACGGATAATCCTTCAGGCTTATCCCGTATTCTGTGGCTCATGTTAGCTCGATGACTTGACCGTGTAGAATAAGAGGAATAAAAAACAAGAAAAGGAAAGGAAAGGAAAGCTTACTCTGCTTGTAATAGTCAAAGACTGTGGTGTAGCGTCCTCCCCCTCCTTTATCATTGTCCATCCAAAACTGGACATTCTTTGGTCCGCCATACTCCCAGTTGGCGTCAAATTTGGGTGGATGGGGCAAGCTACGGCCTTTGCGGGCTACGTCTGACGCAGTGGCCAGGCCTCGTATAGCCTTGGATCGGCGAACACTTTTGCCTTCGGCAGTCTTGAAGTTGACCCAGACGCGAGTCTTGGGCAGGAATTTACTAAAAGCCTTTAACTTCCGCATGTCATAACTTTCACTCTTTGAGGCCGCTCTCATTTCTAGATTGTCGAATATCTCCGTCATGCGACCCGAGATTCTAAAGACACCATGAGTGACGTTGGCGTTTAGCAATATTCGGCCGGTTGCCAAGCGGGCGGATTGAAAGTAGCCTCGGGCGGCAGTTAGAGCGCGCCAGTTTTGAGTGAGGTTCTCAATAACTTTGTCGTTGCCAAAACGGAAAAATCGAGATGAACCAATAGCTGCGGTTTTGTTAATATCACTCCTTGGCTTATGGCCCAAAATGATATTGATCGCATCAACGGCATCGGGGAAGCGTGGGAAGGAGACAGCGTCAGCACCAGCCAGTCCATCCGTCATGGACGTCAGATACTGTCTCATGTCGCCCACCTGAACTTCATTAGGGCCGTGAATCTGGACAGTGTACGTGTCCATCTCATCACTCCCCTCATCTCTGGGAACTTCAACAACAATGGGGTTTTCGACGAGATTGATCTTCTTCAATGTGATGAGCACGTCCTTGAACTCTGTGGCGGCAACAAAAGTTTTGTCCTCTTCTAAAAGTTTTGCGAGGACCGCCTTGATGACGAAAAATAGTTCTCTGCCCTTGACCTCCTTGGGCTGCCCTGTGCCCCCGGCTCCCTTAGAGCCAGCCTTACCACTCTTTTTGGATTCTGGCCTCGGAGCGGTGATTTTTTTGGGGTCCATTGTATACTTGAAGAACGAGTCAGACTTGACGTTGACTTTGAAGTAGTTTGCCCAGAGGACGACGGGCCTGCCGCTTGAGCCATAGGCTGGTCTGGGAGGAAGATGATCGTTCATAACTGACGGCTGAGCAGGCGGTTGAGGCTTACCGGCCTTTCCGCCTCCTCTACCACCTTTTCCCTTGACGCTTAGACCGCCCATCTGAGAGGTAAGAGCCGTAAGGGATGAGGATTGTGTAGCGACGATCTGATTTTCCAGCTTGGCAATTTCAGCATCAGGAGCAGGAACTACACCGTTGTAACTGCGACACATGTTAGCTGCAAGTTCACATTGATTCACAGCGTCTTGGGCTAAATAAGAGATGGAGGCTTACCTGAAAGCTTTTGTTTTGCCAGGAGATTCGTCACGGCGAGGACCTCCGAATCCACCGCCTCCACCTCTGTCTCCGCGACCGCGGCCTCGTCCGTCTCCTCGGAAGCCACTGAAGCCACCTCTATAGCCTCCGCGATCTCCACGAGGGGCACCACCTTCACGATCATAGCCTCCCCGACCACGACCTCCGCCATAGTCTCCCCGATCGCCGCCTCGTCCACGGCCGCCGCCATAGTCTCCACGATCATAACCTCCCCGACCACGACCTCCGCCATAGTCCCCACGTTCGCCGCCTCCTCTTCCACGGCCGCCACCACCACGATCACCACCTCGGAAGCCCCCACCGCCACGGTTTCCTCGGGCTCTATCAGCCATGAGGGAGCTTGGTGCAATGAGTAGGTAGGGATATAGAGATGGGTATTAAACGACAGATATCAAAGTCAAAACAAAGGCTGTATAGTAGAATACTTCCAAAAAGTAATGATGATGAAAAGCGAAGGTATAGTTATTCCAACAAAGAGTGTAAAAAGAGATGCTATCGGTAGAGCGAAAGACGGTATATGATAAAAAAGTGGAAGAGAAAAGAGGAAAATAAAATGGGCCGTGCTGAAAGAAAACAAAGAAACAATGCGAGGGGCCGCGCTTATCCAACAAAGAGCAGCAAGACGTCAAGACAGGAAGTCGTTCAGGAAGTCGTGATAGCTGAAATACAACAATACTGTTCAGCTGCCGGAGCTGCCTCCTCGCGATGAGGTATCAATGATGAGCCCAAGGTCGACGTAGACAGGAATGAAGCCAGCTTGGAGCTCTCCACCGAAGCTGCCGTTATCTTAGGGACCGATCGTGGCGCTGACGGGTCTGCGGGGAAAGCTCTAGTCAGCACGGGTAGGTTCCATTTTTTATGTTTGGTTGGTTGGTTCGTTTGTCTTTTCTTTCTTTCAAATGGATATGGAACAGTAGATAATACTTGCAGCTTTTTATTCAATGCCACCCTTGAAGGAGGGACTCAGTCGATGTCGGTGCCCTTGCGGGAATTTGTACTTGGTGGGGGGGTCGCTTAACACGGAATGTGTTGCTTTGTCGAGATCAACAATGAAACGAGAAATAAGGTAGCGATGTGCTGTTTTAGTATTGTATATTTGGTTGCTAAGACGCAGCTGGGTCAAACTATACAACGATCAAGAAGAAGCGACGAAGTGTGAATGACACGAGATGAACGCGCCTGTCTGTCAATGCATCCATTATATGGCACTGGAGCCTACATAGATATAGTAGGCATACACACACTCTCTGATACACGCCCACTTCCATCACCAGATGGACGCCAGCCAAACAAAATCCTTTCCTCCCACCCTTGCTCATCGCGGGCCTCCCACATCGCCGAGCTCTAAAAGAGTCACTGTTTACGCGCCAGCACAGATCAGGCTGATTCGCCATTTTTCTGCCTCGCTAGCACCATCTGTACATCCGCATGGAGTCCTTCGTGGAGTCTTTCGTGGCCGATTGAGGTCCTCAGCCTCACGTTTCACAGCATAAAAGATTGGGGGTCTGGTCCTAGTCCTAGTCGACCTATGGGCCAACCTCTGATTGTATCTCCGCTTCGTGCCAGCTCATGGTGCATCAGGCCATCGGGGAATTATGATGCGCTGCTACATCGTACTGTTCTTCGCACTCCTTTTGTCGAGACGTGCTGCCGATTGCCGGTGACTTGATCGAGGGTGAAGGGACGCAAATGACGATGATCATGGCGGGCCTCCCATATCGTACAATCTCCGTGGAGCTCTTACAGTCACGGCCACATACTTGATGATTCTTAAACCATTGGCTTAGTTGAAACTGGCGGTGTCTACGTATCGAATTTACTTAATGGATACAGTACCATGAATCACGGCTTTGACGAGTATTCCGTACCCCTCAGAGGATCTTTTCAGGCTGCGAATTGGGATGCCGTATTAGTGCACTTACAAAGTACAGTACATACGAAGCATATCATCATCTAATTGGACAATCGGCCATGATTTGAGAGGCAAGGTCAGTAATTCAACCACTCGCACCTATACGGAGTATTTTGCGCATAATCAATAGAAGCAATAAAATAAAAGATTTGAAGCGCAGAGCATCAGGCCATTCCCTCACACACTCCCGGCTATAACTCACACATGATATTCTCACGCCGACACAATCGCCAATCGTACGTCATCCATTTTCGACAGGCAGATAGATCATCAGGGTCTTTACATTTTGAGTTTGCTGCACACTGGTTTATTCTGCATAGTATGCTCTATGACTGGTAAATAAAAAATAAAACATGTATAGATTAGAGAGCAACTGAAAAAAATAAACTAAATTCCGGCGCCGGGAGTCGAACCCGGATCGCCGCGGGACTTTCACTAATGAAAGCGCGGTATGCTAGCCACTACACCACGTCGGATATCTTTGTTTGATGACGGAGATTGGACTAAAAGTTATCTATATTAGCGGAATTGTTAGCGAAAATCCTGATGTCACACAGTGGAAACTCTAATATTGAATTTGAACAACCTCACTATTTTTAACGGCAGGGCCTGCTCTTGTGTCAATATTCATTGAGCTGATTGTATCCGATGCACATTTATGACTTACATTCACTATCAGTTGGTATACAGTAAAGAACTCTAAACTGATTTCATGGTTTACATTTCTTATGCAACGCACAACGTCCCATGATTCTGGGCTTCCCTTCAGCTCAGCTGTCTACTAATCTAAGGACTACGTATGTGCGGCTACGCAGATCAGATTGCCGGAGTACAAGCTCTCTGTTGGCCCTGAGGTATCAAATTTATTCATATGGGTACTTTACCATTTCTTCAGAGAAGCTTTCTACATTTAGGACGAGACTGATTCGGCGATGATTCGGCACGTATTCTCGAGTTATTGCTAGGGCCAAAGGTAGGCCGCGGCGATGAAGACTGCTATTAAACACGAATCATCTAATCCGATCAGATTCGCCAAGCTTTATATTCAAGGGCCTAGGTTCAGTGAGACTGAATAGCGTATATACATGCCAGTATTTGTTGAAGTATGAGCATAGGGCTGGCTAATTTATTCAATGCCTATTCAATGAGATGCACGCGATTCTCTTGACAATCTATCTAATGCCTTTTGGAGTATGGAAAGTCAAAAGTGCGACAGAACTCTATATCCATTTGTCTTTAACCTCCCAAGGCCTCACGATATCTCTTGACAAAGTCCTCCACCGTCTCCGGACGACCCCCCGTGATCTTCTCCACCACGTCGTTTGTTCCGCTCATCAGTCCCTTTTCATGCATCGGGGCGATTCCTTGGACATGCTGAGAGAGATACGGTATCTCTTGGCCGGCCACGTCCTGAACCCATTGCTCGCCAGTGATTTGCTCGTAATGAATCTCTTTTCCGAGTGTCTTGCCAACAATATCGGCGATCTCGGGCGGCGTCAGCTCCACTGGCCCGAACAGCTGGTAAGTCTGCCCCACATGGGACGAAGGGTCGGCGAGGATCTCCGTGATGACGGCTCCTTGGTCCTCGCACGAAATCGGAGCAAAGCGGCCCTTCGGACCAAATGGGACTGCATACCGTCCTTGACGGATCCCCTTTTGCATAAAGGTCAGCCACTCATTGAATGCCGTCGGTTGAAGATGAGTCACTGGGATGGGAGCCCAGTCCAAGGCTCGTTCTGCAAGCCAGTGCTGCATCGCCGAGTTGCTCGTGGCGTCCGGGCGCGATGTCCGCTGCGACATGTTGAGGATAAACTCAGCTTTAACCTCGACAGCCGCCATCGCGAAATTGACGGACGCTTCCACTAGCCCAGGCCGCATAGGATATACAAAGTAGGCGCGCTTAACTCCCTCAAACGCACGGCGGACGGAACGGAGGTCGAGGACATCGCCAACAAAGATTTCAGCTCCCAAGTCTGCTAGTTTTCGCGCACGTTCGTCATCTTTACGGACCATTGCCCGAACAGGATACCCTCTTTCGAGAAGCATCTTGGTAGCAATGCTGCCGGTGCGACCTGCAGCTCCTGTGATCAGGATCTTGGGATTTTGTGAGGACATTTTCATGTATAACTATTCGAGTGATGGTGTAGGCTAGAAGAATGTATTCTTTCTGTCTTCTTGAATGGTTCTGATTGATGTTATATATAAAATATCTCCAGATATCACCCCCTGAAGTTGCGTTGATAGTTGTCGTGTAGCCTATGCGATCCAATGCTCGGTTATCCATTTTATATATCACCAGGGGACCATTCGCCCAAAAGGCGATGGTGATGCAAAATGTACAGGAATCATCCAGTGATTAGTATTCAGTAACAGAGTGACTGACGCGGCAAATCGTATATTCGGGCAGCGATTCGGAAGTTCCGAACCCTGCCAAAGCAGAGTGTATTCACAGTCAGCACCACATGCTGTGTGCATCTAGAGGCGAAACTCGAGTTCAAATTCATACGGTCTTTCCTCCTAAATGGCTATTACCGGTGCTAATATTTGACTGTATTTTAATTACTATGTTCATATGAGCTGATGACTGGTAAATCTTCATCTCATATTATGAAGTTCGGGAAACATCCATAGATTGTATACTATTTCTCAATATTCTTCATTTGAGACTCGTTAGCTGGATGTATTTCAATGAGCTTGGCTTTTTTTCAGATAAATTCCATCGCTGTTCTTTGATTTAAAGCAATCGCCATTAAAAGTTTGCTCTGCAAAGAGATATACCTATCGCGACCTTAGTATGCTGCATCAACCTCCTTCGATAGCCAAGCATTGTATTTTCACACGTACCAAGTCATGTATAACTGTATTAGGAGGAATTTCTCAATAAACAGGCGGACAATGGCTACACTACAATGTTGATAACACGGCCAGGGCACCATTTTCCGCATTCGGCTAGACCTGGTATAGTTTGATGTATGCTAGAAGCTTTATATGGGCCGAAACTTCGTTGTGCTGATTGCCGAAGCCAATACGGGACTGAGACTTCAAACCCGGTTTGGAATCTTATTGAGCGGTAATAGTGAACATTAAATCCTTTCAAGAAGCCTATGAGATAATCAGAAATTGCCTTTTACCGCGGTATAAAATAACCATTCTCAAGGTATATAAAGCTTTGGCCAAGCTAGAAAGACTTTATATACAGCACCATCAACGATCTAAAGAAATCAATTATATCCTGTCGTATCTTGTCTAGCATCGAAACATGGCTACTTCTCTGATTGATGAAATGCTTGAGCGCAACAAGTATGTGAAAACTTTTCACTTCCGTGTGCGTGGATATGTGCTTAACAAAATCTGGCTGCAGAACTTTTGCTGCGTCTCATAGGCCGTACAAGTTTTTTTCTGAAAGTATTGGGCAACCAAGACCTTCTATTCTCATGAGTACGTTATATAGAGAACAATCTAGATATGGACAACATTTGCTGATTTCGGACCTCAGTAACCTGCCTCGACCCAAGATGCAAACCTGAGGAATTCTTATGTCTAATGCCTGGAGGTACAATCAAATCATAGTTTCGCCTTATATATTTGGCTACTAATACACGCATAGAAGCTGGTATTTTCCGAGTCGGAGGAGGCAGAGTTGCTCCAATCATCACTCAAATTGCTACTTTGGACTGCTTCATTGGTGGTTTTAAAGAGATCATGGTCATTCATCATACAGGTTCGTCATAAGACACATATTGCAATAAATGTCGGCTAATGATTTTTCTCCCTGGATACAATAGACTGTGGAGCTACTTATATAACAAAAGAAAAGGTTCACGACCATATTTTGAAGGAAGAGGGCGTTTCTGTTGAAGATGTAAACAAATTGGTGCTACCGGTTATCACAGAGTAAGTAATCCTTCTTTATTTCAATTAAAGAACCTAAGCTAATTGCCTCAGCCTTGAGCAAAGCGTTCGCGATGATGTCAAGCTGCTGAAGGAGTCGAAAATCGTTCGCCGTGAGCTGAGGGAGCGCATAACTGGCTATCTTTTCGATGTCAAGACTGGACTTGTGCAGCGTATTTGAGAGCCTTGTTCGAGTGTTCAACAAACATGTTGGAATTTCTAAGAGTCTTTCATATTTATTTTTAGTCTAGCGAGTTTTTCTGTTTGAAGTGGTTCGAGAGAGAGGGAGCCCCAAGCTTTTCGAAACTTTCGCTTAAATACAGACCTTTGATCTATTAGCTCCTCATGATCACTTTCGTTCATGAATCAGTATAAATAACTTCTAATTTCAAGCACAGCCCTTTTATTTTATTTTAAGGGAAGGGGGACTCTTTCGATCGCGATACTGAATCTCAATACGTATGCTGGACTCGCGCCTGCGGGTGTCAAATCTTAATGTGAGTCATGCGTAATTCTTGCGCATTAGTTGTAATTGCGGTACACATTCAATAAATTAAAATATCGATACTACTGTTTGAGCTGCATTGTATTCGTACAGCTTCCCAAATCTTGATATAGCGTTTATGATTGGGTGACCTGTCTAGCCTCTCGTAATAATTAGACTCAATGTCTTATTAGCTGACCCAAGAGCGAATCTTTCTATGTTCTAAACTCAGACGCCTCCTTTTTGGCCAGTGAAACAATGTACCGAACAGAGCCCGTATGAGCTCTCACGAGATCAAGGGTGAAAGGCAGAAGAAGAGGGGGAAAGGGAATACATTGTACGTGTTAAATCAGATGATTCACCTGAATCCACATCCTTGTACGGAGTGCAGCATGGATGGAAATGCTCTGGAGGGTTTACCACGTATCATCCACTGAAGCTGTGCCCCCTGATAGCGATGTGGTATCGTCGCGTGGCACCATACAGCTATGTACAGTATAAATACGTCTCACAGCTATAGACTCTAGTTTAGGAAGAACTCAAGACATCACAACGTTATCATTGGTCCTGAGCTTACTATGATACGTAACATCTCCGGCCGTCTGAATAAGTCTTGATGCTTAACACAAGCCATGGAAGCCCTCTTCAATTATATTAAAACTTAGGCCTTCAAAATAGCCTCTACTTCTAAACTATTCGCCAGGTCTAGTCTACATTATCTTTTGTATCATGAAATAGTTCTTCCTCCGTGCGCGCATATGATTCATATGATTCATGATTCATATGCGGGTTCAGTTTGTAATCGCCACATATAACCTTACACCGCTTTTTATACAAACCTTAAACGCTGAGGTGAGTGATCATTATAAATCTAATTTAAGAACTGATACTTATTCACATATTTACCTGCTATTAGCAATGCGATCTTTCGTGAGGCGAGTAATGCAACTTTTGTTAAGCTATGAATATTTTGCAGCACTTGATCAAGGATGGAGTAGGCCTCGCATGCTCTTCAGTTCAAAGGACGATGAACTCGATATCAATTGACTTAAAACTCTGTTTATCGGAGACTTAGACATGTCTTATGGGAGTTCGACTATGATTTACTTTGACCCTGGGTAGCTTCAACATCTGTCTTGTGTTACAGCGCTTCGCCGGTGGTACTATGAATACGTGAATATCCGTACAATCTATACATAAAAGACTTTAAAATACATAAGGTGGAGGTTCCCTATAAACTCTCTTTGATCCCTCATCGAACCAGCTCAGGTATCTATCTGGTCTTTACATCCAACTCAGCAGCTATTATTCTTCAGTATATCCTTTCAATATTTTCTCAAGAGCCAACTCCAAATTTATTTCATCTTCCAGTCTACCATGAAGTCTTTATTTATGTTTACCATAATCATTGGATCATGCTATGCTGCCGAAAATGTTCTAAATATACCAGCCAAAGGGTTTTTCAGATGCATTAGTAACTATTGTCTACCTAACAGACGAGACTTCGCTAATCACAATAATTAGCGGCCAACACAACTGATTTTTCTATCAGCGCAATTACTGATGGCGCAGCTACAGCGGAAGGCTACATGATTAATGGCACCTATGCGAGTATGTAGCATCAAATCATGAAATACGTTACTTCATCATTTGCCTCTTCCCCGGATCCTCTTACTTCCCAAGGTACTAATTTGTGTTAATATAGCTGGGCCAGACTGGTCAAATTACCCTCATTACTTTAGGAATACAGAGGGCTTCACATTCGCAGCAGCCTGTCAAGGTCTACCTCTTTTGGAGCACCCAGTGAATCCAAGAGTGCCGTATGACTTCACTGGGGGCACCCCGGGTGCATACAGACTCATTCTTGCATACAATGACCAGGGAAATCAGGCAATGTACGTTCAAATATGGCTATCTGATACAAAAAGACAGCTAACTGACTTCGCGCTACAGCTTCTGCGGGATGGTTGCGCACGCCCACAAAAATACGAACGATTTTGTCAAATGTCCGTACCAGGCGTCATAGGAAATCATTTCTTGAAACAGAAGCCACCACAGTTAGATACTGTAATGCTGTAACTATCTCGGCTGTTGTTTTGAGTCGGGTATTTGGATGCACTACGTGAGCAGTGGTCAAATATTAGAGAGGTGGCTGAGATATTTTGACTACAGGAGGGGATTTGTCTCTTATTGATCCAACAATTTCCAACATCTTCATCTTTACAAGTAGTATTTTACTGTAGCCACTTGATAAGCCGCGGCGCGACCGACAAGGTTGCAATAGCTTGGAAATTGCAGAGTACAAAATGACAGACAAAATAATCTTTATCGGTATAGTATTATTATTCAGCTTCTTGGCTGTTGGTGGCCTTATAAATGCCTATTTTGTGGCATGCGGATTTGTAACCGAGTTAGTGGCTTTTGTCCAATAAAGGAAGAATTGTGCCAGAAATTGCCTGAAAGAGCACTAGCTATACTCTCTTGCATTGCGTTATGAGATCATCGCATGTAGATTGATGGAGCCCGCCGCCCTTTCTCGCATTATATATCATCCAATTAAAAATATATCTCTTCTTAATTGAGGAAAAGGATTGTGGAAAGCAATGCGACCTTTGCTGTGCATATTTCTAAGCAGTTGTTTGCGGGTAGGTTGGCTCCAACAATACTTGTCCCTCTCTGAGAAGTACTTATAGGCTAGCCTCTCTGCCCAGCATTTACAACATCATTCACAACAATATCCACCAAGGCTCAATACAACAACTTGCTTCAAAAACGCTCAATTCTTCATCATACCAAGAATTCAATAGAATATAATTTCTCCGTCATGGCACCTCAACCCCATATCAAGCTATACACGGACTCCACTCCCAATGGAATCAAGATCACCACAGCACTGGAAGAGCTCGGGATCCCTTACGAATTCGAGCATGTTGACATTAGTACGCTTCGCCAGAAAGAGCCTTGGTTCCTCGAAATCAATCCCAATGGACGTATTCCCGCCATTGTAGACACATTCGATGATGGCGAGCCCATCAGGGTATTTGAGGGCGGAAGCATCTTGCAGTACTTGACTGATCGTTATGATCCTGAGCATAAGCTGTCATTTCCTAAGGGCAGTAGGGACTACTGGGAATGCAACAATTGGCTATTCTTTCAACATGGAGGTGAGACATGACTCGTAGTCTTTTTCTTTCCTTCTGTTTCTTTCGATAACGAACATATTAGACCTGTTAACTAATTATTCTGTTTTACTTTAGGTGTCGGTCCTATGCAAGGTCAGGCATCTCATTTCCTCCGCTATGCCCCCACCAAAATTCAGTATGGCATTGATCGATACGTGACTGAGACAAAGCGACTCTACAATGTCCTCGATATTCAGCTGTCGAAATCCAAGTCTGGATTTTTGGTCGGAGACCACATCTCAATCGCGGACATCGCCGCCTTGTCTTGGGTGATTTTTGGTGACTATGTGGATGTCGACATGAATCTCTTCCCGCACCTCAAGGAGTGGGAGGCTAGGTTGAGTGCAAGGCCTGGTATCTCCAAAGGATTCCACATCCCCAAGGTATTAGGCATCAAGAGTGGTGACCCTAAAGGCGCTGAAAAGTACCAGAACCATCACTCGGATTGGATATTTAAAAGCATGCAGGCTGAGAAGGAGAGCTTTGGCAAAAAGTGAACCATGCCCCCTACGTAACATAGATAGATACCGCAGATTTCGAGCATACATGTATTAATAGCGAACCTAATTGTATCATTGATTCCATATAATGAACTCATTTAATGGCTTTCGAGAAACTTTACGCCATTTCGCAATTCCTTGCCAGCTTTCTTTTCTTCTTAATGGATGTGCCATCACCATTACAAATACATCTGCTTCACTTAGATTAGTGACACAATATGAATTGCTTGAGAAGCCATCACAACGGTGGTATCTCCATTTTTTTCCTGTTTTGATTGGCGTCTACGGAGAGCACTAGCACAAGGCGATCACTTCGAAATTACCCAAGGCACGCTAGTAACGCAAAGACAAAGGTCTTGCTTCGTGGAAGCACGACAACATGGAGCAGGATAAGGAGTAATATGCGCTGTTTTATCCGCAAACAATGCCCAAATTAGATGACTTCGGCTCATAAACCTTTTGCTGAAGCCATAATATTTGCCTTAGCCCCTCGCCCGGGCAGCGTGGTTTGAAGAACTAGATTATACGAGCAGAATACGCGCATTTCGGATCAGACGGGAGCCCCACACCATCGCGGGACGAAATGTGAGCTTTCCTTTCTTGGAACATACCGTGTGGCATATTATTTCCTATTTTAGCAATAGTGAGATGTCCATGTCCTTTCGCATACATGAGGACGACTCTAACTTTATATTGAAGAAACGGATGGTTTCTTGTGGCCGGCCCTGATATCTGTAAAACAATTTTGGTAATCCGGGCAGGCATCTGGACTTTGTTAGAAGTAAAGAGGCGAAATAAAGAAATCCCCTGAATTGAAGTGGCGATGCACAGGACGGGGGCTTAATCCTTTCTCTGTAATTTGATAATGAAGTGTACGTATGAGGCACACAGAGGCTGTAGAAAACCACGTCGGTATCGCAAACGAGTTTAAAATATTAATTAGTATCTGCTTACGTTGAGTAGCAGACTCTTCGCTCAGCCTAATAGCTGTGTCAAAAGATTGAGACTTCCTAAATATTCTTTACAGAAATTGTAATCAGTATATCCTTTAGATGACTTGGAGTAGATGAAATTCTGTTGGTTGTATGGAGTAAATTCCAGATTCTGCTGTATCCTAAAAACGAGATCTGGATTTGATGTAAAGTGCCTTCCAAACATGACCGCAATGTCTTTGTCTGGGTGCTGTTCGTCGACAAGCTTCCGTGCCAGCTCTGATGTATAGCCACCAGCAACAAGGATCGGTCCCTTGAAAATGTTATACGCAAACTCCAATCGCCCATTCTCTTCAACGTCATACCAACCAGCGACGCGCGATTCGGTCAAGTGGACGTAAGCGATACCCAGACTGTCTGCCTTTTTTATCACATCTATATACTGTGGAATGGTATCATCATCTTTCATTCTCATCCCTTGGTAAGTGCTCCACGGGCTCAAGCGAAGACCAACGCGTTTAATCCCAATTGCGTGGGCAACAGCTTTCATAATTTCGTGTGCGAAACGGGCCCGATTCTCAATGCTGCCGCCATATTCATCATCACGTCGGTTGCTGACATCCTGGATAAAATTGTCGATAAGATAGCCATTTGCACCATTGAGTTCCACACCGTCAAAGCCAGCTTCTACTGCATTCTTTGCAGCTTGTACAAAATTCCGTACAGTATCCTTGATTTCCGCTGTTGTCATAACATTTGGCGTAGGAGCCTCTGCATTCCATGGAATGGCACTGGGACCCCTGAGAACCACATCTTTTGCTTCACCCACTTCTGGATACGCTGTCCGACCCATTGCGTATAACTGAGCAAAGATGAAGCTTGCCCTGACATGAACGGCTTCGACGATGGATTTCCAAACAGCTATTTGCCCTGGCGAATAGAGCCCCGGAACATTGCGTAGTCCACCACTTTCCTTTGATATCATATTAGCCTCAGTGATTAGAAGGGTTCCTGGTACTGAGGCTCTCTGACAATAATATTCTTTCATCAGGTCTGTTGGTACATGCTCATCGTCAGCTCGAAAGCGGCTGAGCCCTGCCATTCCAATTCGGTGCTTGACTTCGATGTTGCCAATCTTCAAAGGCTTAAATAGACGGGACTCTTCCATCTTTACCAAAATAGGAATGTTGTGTATAAAAGGTATAGGTATTTTATAGATATGGTCAGTTAGAGGAGTCCGACAAAAGATGTTATGCTAAAAAAGCTGTTGATTTATATCAACATGAACCCCATAAGGCATTTCAACTGTGTAATCGAAGATAAGAGGGAATATAATAAAGATCGAATTAAAAGGGAGATGGATTGATGAGTAAGTGGATATGATGACGGTTGGGGTGTGCACCGTTTAGTGAGACAAGGAGCCTAAGTGAACGTTTCCCGAAAAAGAAATAAAATTACCAACAATCGCCTGCCAGGGACGTCCCTGATATAACCTATTCCAGGTCCCGGCTGACTGGATGCCAAAGGTGATGCGGCTCTTGTCATTAAATCTTGCAATTCAGATCTAGTGTAGCGTGGAATACTGCTATCCGTCCACTGCGAGCTTCCCATCCACTGCGAGCCTTCCACGGCGAACGCTGATTTACGGCTTGAATGCTTCGAAGAGAGAGGTTATTGCAGCACTTCCTTCACAATCTTAATTGACTCTTTCCTGTCTAGTTACTGGGTTCGAAGCTTACGTTTACGATTACAAGAGGATATTCTCCGTAGTCAGCCGTGAATTCCATCTGCTAGCCTCGGTTGGATGACTTTCTTAGCCAACTTTTCCAAGTGACCGCTATATTTTATGTGCAAGATTTGAAGAAACAACAGTAGTTTAGATTTATGCGAGCACGGGAAAGGTTGAGATGGGGGCTACTAAGTCAAAATTCCCTTCTAAGATCTAAGCGTTGGCATTCCCTATAACAAAATGAATAGTTTTTGAGTGGAGGAGGATGAAATGCACAAGGTTATCGCGCGCTAGGCTTGGGCCAGCGGAGAGCGAGTTTTAGATTTGTATCTCGATCTTGATGTCTTAAAGGTATTCTGTCTGTATCTAACATATGCAATGCTACAGCTACAAATATTCATGCGAAACCATTGGCGCTTTCATAAAGCTTCTTTATTTTCTGAATTTACTGAAGGGCGGCAATTTCTATCTGCCCACAGACTCCAATAATCCCAACCATGATGTAATACCCAAATTATCCTCTATTCCTCTTGAGAGAATAAACTCTCTCCTGAGTTTGAAAATGATTCCATAACTGGTTGACAAATCAATGCGTCATCATCGCTTAACCCCCAGAGGCCTCGCGACAGTCCTGCTACGAAGTCCTTGGCGTGTAGGTAAAACCAATACGAGTAGATCAACTAGCCAATCATCAAGCTCAACTTGCCTCTAAGCTAATCCTAGAAACGCGGGCGATTGTGGAACTATTAGCTCCCAAATGAACCATCAGCGGAAATAGGGACGAAAGTTTCCCCGCAAAAGTCCGCAGTTATCCACTTGCCGAGTAGCGTAAGTTGTCGGAATTAACTGTTTCCTACGAAAGAGAATGGGGAGGTAGCTTTATATGGGCAACAGAGTAGATATTTTCCAGCGTACCAAAAGCCGAAAACGCCGTTAGCCGCAATTACCATTCCCTTTACGTATAATGGATTTATCATCCTTTAACATCTTTTCTTGAGTCCCCTGGCAAAGGGATACAAAGTCAATCTACCACGTATGCCATCTTCGCCTCACTACTTAGCAATCAATTTGATGTTAAATTGGCTGAATAAAGTCAAGAACGATAGGCTATGGTGATGATTGTTGAAAACATGAGAAAATACAGGATGATTTAATAGCTTATAGACATTACTATACTGGGTGGATCACGTAACATGGTATATTACTTTGACAAACTAATTCATTTGTGAGAAAGCGCTTGCACATTATTCAACTTAATATACTAAATGGCATATCCCTTTTAGGCCACAAGGATTGGTCATGATATTATGTAATACTCGTCCTTTTATTATTAGTGTATTAATTAAATGCTATTGTAAGGTCTGCTGAATCGTTATAGATTTAGCCTACTGTACAGCCGGGCGAGTAAGAGCCAATTTAAAGGCATCTAAGGGAAGAAGTCGAAGGGTTTTCTAGCTCAGGCCTGGCCCGTTGTCAAAAGGCCTTCCCTCTGAACAACTTATTAAAATTTTGTAACGTTAGCCACCGCCAACCCGATCCTGTATCACAGCGCGCGTAGCTTACTGCACGCAATATCGATCGACTAGTAGGTCACACGTGTGTGATGCCTACGCGTTTTCTCATCACCCTATTCCAAAGTCAAGTCCATATTCACTGTAAAAATCTTGCGCGACACACGGCGGATAACAGTTAATCAGTATTTCGGTATAAGTCAAAGATTGATGCGTCTTCTCTTCACGGTATTAGAAAGCAAATAAAGCCATGGTTGCTTGGTAGCTGCATACATCAGGCCATGAGTGAAGCAGTGATATCCCCGGACATATCATCATACTTCAGAGTATCTCATGGATTATTTAGTTCGAGCAAACATCCGTTATGCTATCCAGTGTCGTATCCACTTATATAGCACCCAAAAAGTATCATCTGTTCTTCTCACAAAAGATATTCTACTTCAATGTGCACTAGAACACGAATATTTCATATCTGCCCCTGCAAGAAACTCACTTGCGTTGACAATGGGTCCATCTGCAATGGAAATGGCCATATCATGGGCGTTGATTATACCAGCCGAACAGTCTGGGATTACTGCAATTGGTGGTTCGTGAATGGGCCACCAGAACTTGTCCTGAACAGTTTCGTCACACCGCAGTGCAAAAATCTTGCTTGGGAAGATCTCAAGGTGATGGCACTGGAACTCTGTGACAGATGTAAAAAGGAATGCTAAGATGCTCAAGAGAGTGGTTGTGGAGCGCTTTCCCGTTGTCCAAGCTTTCTTTAAGCAATACAAGGCATAGAAATATCGGTAAAGGGTCATATTTCTCAGAACGGTATTATTTCTACGATAATATATCCAATTACATCAGCGCTTAGCAGCTGCACTTGGTTGATGCGAGTAACGATATTTTTTCTTTCTTTCTTTTAGATAGCCCTTCTCATCTTCCTGTTACAAACTGCAGGCTTTCGCATAAGAAAACCCGAGAAACATCAAGGGGTTTGTCAATCTCGAGTGTTCCTGAAACCAACATCTATACTACAAACTACACACGCATGCCGGAGTATTCCATACCTAGTGCCCCTTTCTAATAGCAGCCGTTATGCTACTGAATATTTATGGAGAGCGATGTCCATGAAATTGAAGCTTCATCACGGTAGCACCCAGGATGCCAAATAGCATTGAGATTGCCGGAAGATGACATAGCATTACATAAGAAATAGCAATTCGAAATGTTAAATGAAAATTAAAGAGTGGATAAACAATTTCGTCCTATGTACGGTACAAAATACAGCGCTCTTGGTTTACCGTGGACTTGTAAACGTCGGAAATAACCAACGCAGCTGACAAATTTGCTATAATCATCTTGCATATACGAAGTAGTGGTCTATTTGATTACAAATATTAAAGTCGCGATCATTATAGACTCCAACTTTTACCATTTCAAGCGTTGTTATAGGACGGTGCACCATTGGCCGGAACAACCCGCTCCTCTTTGATGTTATCCAACAGCTCTCCGCACGCCAGTTCTATTTCCGAAGTGGGGCTTGTTGTTAACCTCTCACACAACCAAGTTAAAAGAGAAGCATATTGAAGTTGGTGCCCAATAGTTAAACAGCGAACTTAGTCCAAAATCCTAGCTCAATTTTATACTCAAAGCTTTTGTAAGTAGCCCTTTCATCACTTCTAAGTTGTCTTGGTATGCACGCCCAAGATTTCTGGGTTTCAGTTCCTTTCTAACCTCTACCGCAAGTTAGTTCTCAGTTAAATATCACCAAGCCGCCAATATGAAGGAGCTATTCATCTACGCTAAGCCCAAGTACGGCGGAGTTATAAAAGAAACAGAAATTCCGTAAGTTGCTTCATAAAATAAGTTCCAAGCTATTATTAACTAGCTGGAAGAAAACCAGGACCAAAAGAAGTTCTCATCAAGGTCATCTATGCGGGACTGAACCCAAAAGATTGGAAGGTATGGGAGATCAAATAGGATTTACGCATCAGCTGTTTATTTACAAGTTTCTATTTTAGGCTACGTCAATATATGATGAATCACAAGCATTCAATGCTGGAGACGATGTAGCCGGTATTGTCGAAGCCGTGGGCTCTGAGGTATTCGAGTTCAAGCCAGGCGATCGCGTTGCCGGCTTTCACCAGATGCTCAAGCCTCACGGCACCTACGCCGAGTATACCATCGTCAGGGACTCCACAACATTCCACTTACCACCCAACATCTCTTTCGAGTCCGGTGCTTCATTTCTCTGGCCTTCATGACAGCCGCCATTGCACTATACCAAGGTCTGAGAATACCTCTGCCAACGACCCTTCCCGAGGCAGGTAGCGAAAAGACTCCAATATTGATTTGGGGCGGCGCGACAGCCGTGGGAGCATTCGCGCTTCAACTCGCCAAGCTGAGTAACGTCGGGCCCATCATCACGGTCGCCGGAAGCGGAATCGACTTTGTCAAGTCGCTCAATGCTGCGGATCACATCATCGATTACCGGAGAGGAGATGTTGCGCAGAAAATCATTGCCGCCGCAGGATCAGCCAAGATAAAGCTTGCGTTTGACTCTGTGTCTGATCCTCGCAGCTACGAGCCTATCAGCGAGGTGCTTGCTGCCTCGGGAGGGGGCACCATCAACATGGTCGACCCTGTATCCGACAAGAACTGGAAATTCCCAGACAACGTTAAGGTCACAAGCACAATGGTTGGCTCTTCCCACGGCGACACGTGGGGTAGAGTCAGCGATGCGCAAGCACAAGTAGACATTGACTTTGCATATTGGTTCTATAGATACCTGAGCCGTTTGTTGGCAGAGGGGAAAATCAAGCCTCACCCCGTTGAGGTGCTTCCAGGTGGCTTGAATGGCATTGTCGCGGGAGTTCAGGTGCTGTTTGACCGAAAAGTCAGCGCGAAGAAGCTTGTAGCACGGTGAGTTGATCATTAAAGTGATAAATTAAGATGATAAGCAGCGAACTAATCTCAAGTTGCAGCATTGGCGAATAAATATTGGGTGCTGGCTCCCCGTAGCCAAGCCACCATGTAAACTATTTAGAAACTTCAATGTTTCGTTCATTGTATTCTACGAAATTTAAATTGCTGCATAAACAGCCTCAATTGAATTGGTATCGGGCCTTCCAGACAAATAAAAAATAGTTTATTAGATCCTAAATTAGTTCATATGCGCAGATATTCCCACTAAAAGCCCAAATCAATCTCCAAGCTATCCAATTGCCCAATAACGCTTACATCTTGGCTCTCCCCCTTCTTAACGAAGTCACTCTGCGGCGGCCCCAGATACGTGTACCGCAAATCCCCAAGATCAAGAATCAACTTCTCTAGACATATATTCTGGCTCCTGAGTCGCACCTCAATCGTGTGGCTGCCCTTCTTCACCGTACCCAAATTATGTCCTTTCTTCCAGACGCAGTCCATGACAGCAGGTGCCCAATTTCTAGGAACGTCGTCGGGGTTGGATTCATCTTCGGTAAGACGGTATGTTTTGATGGCTCCACCATCGAAGCGCACGTCGTATTGCATCCTGCTCGTCTTTTCGGTCTCGAGAGTCATGTTAAACTGAAGCTCGAGATTGGTATTATCGTGTTGTGAGAAGACATAGATCGAGTACCGAAGGAATGGAATCTCATCTGGCTTGCTAAAATCGGTATCGAAGGGGAGAGAGACAGCTCCAGCAATAGGTCGACCGAGAGCAGGTAGTTGGATGTACGGTTCTGTGACCAAGTTGCCGGCATCAATGGCTAGATGACCACTTTCTTCGACGAAGCCTTCAAAATCTGCCGGAACGCGGCTATTCCTGACAGTCAAATGAACTTGCTCGTATCCATCACGAGTACCGACGATTTCAATCATGACTTTGGCATCGAAATCAGCGGGTACTTTCGCCCAGTCAATGGTTATAATGACTCTAATATCATCATCTCGGGGATTGAGATGGCCTTCATACTGAGAAAGCTTTATCCACTTATACTGTGGCCTAGCCTCCCACGTGAATTCCTTTGTACCACGATGGAAGACCTCAAAGTAGCGAGTCTGGTCTCCATAAGGAGTAATGAAAGGAAGAGTCAACCCAGCTTCGAGGGAACCACGAGATGGGTGAGTTCTGTCAGAGTCCTCATTGATATGACCGGCATTGATACCTTCATTACCTTCAACAGCTATTCCCATATGGCCAACGCTCGGGTTCGAGTCTTCCCTAGTTTGCACATAGCAAAGTCCGTCAATCATGTTGCGTGACGGTTCCGCACCGGTATCACCGTAGCCATAGTGAGGTTGACGAAGTATGAGATTCCATTTCCCATCGGAGATGGAATTGAACTCCTCGAACAAATCATGATCAGCATCCATGAGGCTGATGCATTTTTTCAGTAGGACATTGGTCGTGTTTCTACGTTGCTTGGCAAAAAGCTGATTTGTGTACTGAGCCACACGTACTTGAGTAAATATGTAGGTGGCTTTTACGGGATGAAGCACGAGCTGAAAGAAGGCTGACTTTTGTTCCTCATCAATATGTGAGTAAATGGCTTGGACCTCTTCCATAAGCTTCCGCCATCGCGCAATTATGTTATCAGATTCGTGATATTTCTGAATAACAAACGTAGATGCATCAATGTGATCCTGCTTACGTATCGCCACCAGCTTATTGAAGTCATACCAAGACTTTGCAATCTGGGTTGCATATTTTTCGCCAAATTCCCGAGTAGCGAGGTGCTCAAAGTATTGCGGCAGAGTAGTAGCCGTGATGGAGTTGACATCCCATGCCAAGTCAAACGCAAAACTCATAGGAATCTCCACAGGCTTCAAATCCCCAACATTGAAGACCCATATACGATTGGCGCCTCGGTGGTGAGCTAGCTGGAGCTGATGAAGAGCCTTACCCAGAGTATTGCTGTTGATCCACCTGTAGCAGCGTGGGTAGCCCGTATATTGGAAATGGTAGTAGAAACCTGAGCCACCAGATCTCTTATTCTCTTCCTCGGTTGGGAGGCGGCGAAGTGTTCCAAAGTTGTCGTCTCCGAATAAGAGGGTCACATCGTCAGGAATAGCGAGTCCCTTCTCATAATATCCCTGGACTTCTTTGTATAGAGCCATGAGCTGCAAAACTCCATCTTCCTTTCCGTAATTCTTCTTGATAATGTCTCTCTGCACACCTAGCACTTCGGTGAGGATCTTGACAGGATCGCCCCCCGTCATGGGCACATCGCCTTCACCTCTCATTCCCATAGTGAAATAGGATTCATAAGGTACCGCCCTTTCCGCACCCTCTTCAAAGTATTGGGTAACCTTTGCTTTGTTTGTGTCCCAGTTCCAGGTACCTCCTGGCTGAGTGGTAGACCACTCGTTCATGGCTCTCTGCATTGGCTCATGGTGTGAAGTGCCCATCACAATGCCATACGTGTCTGCGAGCTCCTGGTTCTTGGGATCATCCACGAAGAAAGATCGGCCAGGATATGGGTATCCCCGCCACATTGCGGGCCACATAAAATTTGCTTTGAGTCGCAAAAGCAGTTCAAAGATGTAATGGTGCAAATTGGCGTCAAATTTGGGACCAAACTTTTCGTGGACCCAGCTGTCCATCCCTGGACACTCGTCGTTAATAAAGATGCCGCGATATTTGACACTGGGCTCTCCATTGAAAGTGGTTACAGGCAAAGCAAAGATCTGCTGCTGCTTTTTTGGAGGAACATCGGCCCACCAATGCCATCTGTGGTTTGATGCCTAATCAGCTTGAATATCTTCTCGTAGTTGGTTTCGTATAATTACTTACGGTGATACACCAATTTGTTCCGAGAGAGAATAGGTACCAAAGATAGTTCCTCGTTTATCACTTCCAGCGATGACCAAAGCATCATCATAACCATCAAAGGGATTGTGCACAATTGTTGTCATCCAAGATTCCCAATTTCCTTCAATCCGACTGGGATCGATCTTCCCTTTCTCTCTCAGGAGCTGGATTGTCGGGGATTTATCGAGAGAGCCAATAACGATACATGATCTGGCGGGAGGAGCCGAAGGGCGAGTCTTTACAATGGGATTGCAGGGGCGTCCAGTGACCTTGGTAAAGTCTTGGGATAAATTGTTTGCCGCAATGAGGACACCTGGGGAATCTTGCTCATCGGCAAAGATCTCAGCACCAACGATGGCGAAGCCGTCTCCTGGCTCGAAAGACACCACCTTTTGTTCAAGCATGTCTAACTGGCAATTGCTAACCGATGGAAGAATTGAAGCTGCTAGCGAGCAGTGAGATAACCTATGAGTTTGGAACGCTGTAGGGGAAGATGAAAGCTATTTGTAACAGGTGAGGCGCTATATGAAACAAATGTTCAACAAGGCGTAGGTAGTGTATCAGCTCATAAACAGTATCTCACTGTTGACGACGTCACGCGGACATGGGTCAAAGGTGTCGGGTAATACGAAGTCCTTTCTCCTCATTTACCGGACGCCACGGGATCGGCTAGAAACCCGATGGGAGACCGGATATTATATCGAACAGGGATTCGAGAAGGGCGTCTGGCGCTTGAGCTCCTGATCCACTAATCAGATGGTAGTTCGCCTACCGGTGCTCGTCCTCTTGGCGTTGGTTGTCTAAGATGATGATCAAGATGGATGGTGGAGCCGTGAGCTTTGGACCACCCTTTCGGTTTCCATCAAAAGTTGGGCCAAAGATGCTAGAATGGAATTAAAATTTGTATATGGGCAGCGTTCCATGTGTTAATGCCCTTGATGTAAAGTGTATAGGTAAGTAAATATTCTAGGTACCTATGTAGTCCAGATGTTCAACTGATATGGGTACGATACTGTAGATCAGTACTTGGAGCTATTATTAAGGGGCTCTCAGCGGCCATCAAGTATTTCCTTCAGCGGTGCAACCCCGCATTATCGTCCCCACCCACATCTCCAGCTCCCATTCAGAACCCCACCAATTCGTCCTCAGATTCGCTATTTGTGTCCCCCAGTAGGGAATTGTCTATACGAAGTACACGAGTTTCTATTCCGTATGATGGCTTGTGCTGCTTTTTCACAAAAAAAAAAAAAGGAGAAAATTCCGTACTTTCAGTATTTCCTACTCGGGAGATCTCAACAGACCATAGGTGGCAAGTCAGCTGGCCATCCATGATAGATAATGATGGTAGCAGAGCTGTTCGCCTGACAGCTTCATGACGATGTGTGACCAGCGGCGGCCACCACAATAATTTCTTCTTCAAATCCAGGGACATAATGGACTTCAACACCGGCATCCTCAAGAAGCTGGCGACCGGGATTCTTTCCAACAAATGTTTCCGGCTCCAGGACTCCAACGTAAACCTTTTTAATCCACGACTTCTGGCGAAGAATGCGCTCAACACACGGCAGCTTGCCGCTGAGACGCTTAAAGCAGGGCTCAACCGTAGTATAAAGGACGTGAGGGCTCTTCATGACCGCTCCTAGATCTTCCTCGCTGGTCGAATGCTCTTCCGCAAGCTTTAGTAGACAGCATTCCTCAGCATGTGTGTTTCCCGAGAGCTCCAAGGTGTAGCCCTCGGCAGAAATGTGACCATCTTCCAGTCTCATCAGGATAGCTCCGACACGGAAATTAGTTGGCTTTGGCGGGGATTTCTTTGCTAATTCCAATGCGTGCTGCATTGACGTCTTGTGATCTTGGCTCGCTGGTGAATCCATGATGCCGTATTTGCAATGGTGGCGGAGGATGCAAGAAGTGTGAAGTGCGTTGCATTCAATGCTGCGCCGTATGAACCGTCAATTTGATATGGATGGATTCTCTAGCGAGCTCAGGCGCCGAACATAGGTCGGCAGTTAGTGGATCCCGGGCGCCGACTCCATTAAGCTTAACGGGTTCCTGGGCGCGTTGCGACGCGTGACCCAGCTAAAGAGCATCAGCCTACCCTCCTCTGAGTTTCTGCACCACACACTCTGGCTTGCAGCGTTCCATCGATATTTGAAAAATGTCGGACCATGAAGATTTTGTGGACAGCGAGCCACCGACGATAGACCCTTACGAGGTCCTGGGGCTGGAGCGCACCGCAACCGCTGACCAAGTCAAGAGCGCATACCGCAAGGCAGCGCTCAAGAATCATCCAGGTGGGTTTCACAAACGACTCGGAGAGGCTATGGCTCGCGATTGCTTACGTTTATCGATGCAGACAAAGTTCCCGAGTCTCAGAAAGAGGAGGCTCATGAGACCTTTCAGAGCATCGCATTCGCTTACGCTGTCCTGTCGGATCCCGCGCGACGAAAGCGATACGACACCACTGGATCAACGGCTGAATCTATTGTTGATTCTGAGGGTTTCGACTGGAGTGACTACTACCGAGAACAGTTCAAGGATGCAATCTCCGAAGATGCCATTAGGAAATTTGCCGAAAAATACAAGAAGTCCGACGAAGAGAAGGATGATCTCCTCGTTGCCTTCGAAGAGTGCGAGGGCGATATGGACCAGGTGTACGAACGGGTAATGCTTAGTGACGCCGTTGAGGATGACGAGCGATTTCGCAAGATCATTGACGAAGCAATTGAGACGGGCGACGTCCCAAGCTTCGCAGCCTATAAGAAGGAAAACAAGCGGAAGCGTGCTGCCCGTGCTAAGGCAGCTAAGGCTGAGGAAAAGGAAGCTGAAGAGCTGGCCAAGGAGCTTGGTGTGCATGACAAGATTTTTGGCGGCAAGACGAAGGGCAAGAAGGGCAAGGGGAGCTCAGAAGATGACCTGGCAGCTCTGATTCAGAAACGGCAGAAAGATCGGGCTGAAGGCTTTCTCGACCACATCGCAGAGAAATACGGTGCGAAGAGCTCTACTGGAAAGAAAGGCAAGAAACGCGCCGTGGAAGAAGAAGAAGAAGAGCCGTCGGAGGAAGCATTTCAGGCCGCTGCGGCCAGACTCAAAAAGACGAAGACTTCTAGTAAAGAGGAGAAATCTGCTTCAAATTCAGGTCGCCGTTCGACGAGGTCTCGCCGATAGAATTAATGAACTTTATTCTCTTGAGAATGGGATTGCAAGGTGGACTGTTTGCTCCATGGAGCTAGGAAAGGGATTCGGGATTTGGGTTAAAGGCGTCAAGCGGCACATGCTATTAGGAATATACCTTGGTAATTTACAGGAACAGGCAATGAGAAGATCTGTCTGGTTTTAAACGGTGATAATAAACTCATGGTTAATTCTGTTATTTGTGTCTTGTCTTATAAAGCAACTCGTCGGCGAGGTTCAATTGTTACTGGTCGGAGATTCTACAGCTTATGTGAGCTTCCGTAGCGATAGCGGGGCCTACGCTGTGACGCGCCACGAGCAGCTCGACCTTTCCCAGAACGCATCTGCATCAACTCCGGATTTTTTCTTCCCTTTGCCGGCATCCTGGATGATGAAAGCGAAACCAATTGCGCGAATATGGACGTATGCCCTTGATTCGCCTTGAATCAAGGCACCAAGATAGACATCCCATGAGTGAGGCTATCGAGGCTACACTTTATCCGCGATACTGCTTCCACCTATCGCCAACCGTGAATACATGGTGCCTGTTGCACGCTGCCGAGATCCATGCTCTAGATCAGCATGCCGGCTTTGAAGGTACGCGCATACGAGAGAAAACAAAATCCTACATTAATTGCGACAACTAAGGCTTACTTACTTAATTTAAGGGGAAAACTTTTTTTTCTACAAAAATCTCCCGATAAAATGGGTGCGAATTGTTGGTATCGTCGTTGCTATCGAACAATACTTCAACCGACGACTCTATACTATAGATGACAGCAGTGGAAGAAATATTCTAGCCCTGACTATACCTCCAGCTCCTGCAAAGCCAAAGAATGACTCGACAGCCGGTGAACAACGCACGGAGACCGATACACCAGCGGCAGATCCACGAGAGTTTGACCTTTATGCGGATGTTGATGTTGGCTCGGTAGTTGACGTGAAAGGAGGAGTGTCGGCTTTCCGCAACGAGCGACAGATTAACGTCGAAAAGATGGTCATTGTGAAGAGTACGGCTCAGGAGGTAGTGCTCTGGGAGAAGCGGACCAAATTTCGTCGCGAGGTCCTAAATGTGCCTTGGTTGCTTCGAGAGAAAGACATACGTCGATGTCGCCGGGAAGCAGAACGGTCCGAGGCAGAGAAGGAGCAGAAGAAGAAGAAGGCGAAGAAGCAAAGTAGGACAAAGGAGGCTAATGAAAACGATACGAAGCTGCCCGTAAGGGACTCAAAAAGCAAAAGCTCTCGTGGCGACAGCGCGGCGGCTAAGAGAGTACAGGCGGTTATTCGGGAGGGCGCATCAACGGGAAAATACAGTGCTCTTGGATTATAGCACCGAGCACCAAGTTAGCTGCTCCACAACAATCACCATCGAATTTCCCCTCAAACATTCCATGTTTGTTTACTCCAACGTCTCAAGCCAGCTCATGCCAAAGCCAGCATTCCCACCCAGGTAGCAAAGCAACCCGGGCAACACAATAGCACCTCACTATATCCACTCACCAATTTTTACCAATAATTAGGCCTATCCCCACCCCTGACTGAGGAAAGACAAACGGCGCCCCGTGACCCACTCACGGATATCGTTTTCCAACACACGCCGGCCGCCGGATCGGGGTAAGCCAAAGGGGTGACACGGAGCTTGTCATCGGGAGAGGCTCCTCCTCTAAGACTTATCACTAGGTTATGTCAAGTGGCAGCTGACAAAAAAAATAAAAATAGATACCAGACAAAAGTGAAGAAGGTAGAAATCGGAAAGGCTTCTCCTCTTGACTTTTTTCCGGAGCTCTTGCCAACACTGGCTCAATTCTCGTAGGTGTAGAGTAACCAAAATTGATTACTTGTACGTGAGCCATCTATTTTTCCTACTCCTAAGCATCTGCAGGTTTCCTCTCCCATAGTCAACAGCTTCCTCTCCGAACTCCTTCATCAGATCTTTTCGTCCTACAAGCGGCTCCTATTCAACACCGCAGTATATACTCTTTTTTTTGGTTATTTTCTATACTTCGTCTTTTTTTATCTTATATCCTTTCTGTGATATCAGCCTTCCACAAGTACAGCTTCGTACCACAATCACCATCATTATTGCTTCATCCGCACCATCGGTCATCTCTGAGGCTCGCAGTTAAGCCAGGAAAGGTCTGACAAAGGGTATGTCCAAAACAACAAACTCCACCGCTGATTGTCTCGGTGGTCAGTCTACATTCCAGGCCTTGGGGATTCGGAGTCATGCGTGGGTGTGAATCATTTCCCCCACAAAAATGTTCTTCTTGGTGTTCATTCCTCTGTGACTATGGAGCTTTTTATTCCCACGTTGAGGACGTTTCAATGCTTTTCTCCTGTCTTGCACGAGTTCCAAAATACTTTGCTCCGAAGCAAAACGCTTAAAGTACACCTGGAGCCATGTATACTTGGATATATCCAAATCTTCATCATTATCATGACTTTATATCACGTTATAATATGGATATGTTGGCTGACATTTGCTCAAGGAACTCTCGCTTTACCTGGCGTAGATATTGGCCAAGGTCGCTTCGGCCCTTTGGGAAAGACCGTCAAGTCGAAACGCTCGATCAAGACTCAGTTACATCTTCCCTTTGGAAAGCTCTTGTTGAACGAAACATCAGTATCTGGCAGCTCCTTTCATAATACAACTGCCTTCAAGTCCATTAACACCGAGGCCAAAGGTTCTGGCTGCACTAACAGCAACCTCACGACGACCGTCACCGTGACTGCGGGTTTCTCTCCAATCAAAACCGTAAACTCACCTCAATTACATACTAGTTCGATAAGTGAAGGCAGACCCAAGATTCCCGAAGATCCACTCAAGCTGCCTCAAGTGCCAGCTGCAGAGACTACGGTCCAATTCAATACGCGGATAGCCTCCTGGAAGACAACAAAAGCTAAACCAGAAGCCACCATGGTATCAAAGAACATTTTCTCGGAGCCCATCGACGTCAAGTTACCGCCTTCTCAAATCTCAACTCGAAAGGACCATCCTGTGCCCCGAAAGGGAATATCAGAAAATGCACCGCTTCAGACAAACAAGTTTTATTCCAATTTCTTTCTGGAAGACCAACGATGCCCGACCTTCACATTTCCTTATTCATTAGCCTGGGCTGGAGGAAAGGGCGTGACGGCCAGCTGGGGAATGGCATGTTCCCACACCGAAGCCAGTCAGCGGGTTTTTGGTAAAGAGAAGTTTAACGGTGCTTCGTCTTTCTATCTCAACCCCGTGGGCATACATTCTCTGGTTCTTTCTGCCAAGGAGCTCGGAAAAGAAACGACTCTCAGCATCGACAGCATGACGGCTTTCTCAGCACGGGTTCATCTCAGTAAAGACAACGAGTCTTCTCCTGCCATATCGTTCCCCTTGGTGCAAGGAATGGCATATATCACGGCACAGTACAGTGGCGTGACCCCTATTATTCAGACTGGTGTATACTTCAAGACTATGACTCGGGTAACACGAAACCTCAAATCAGACCTGGCTAAGTTCACATTCAACCTAGAAGACGGATCGACTTGGCTAGTATATGCTTGGAGGACAAAGGGGGACCCGCTGGAACTTAAAGTGGTCAACAATGGCCTAGCTGAATCGAAGAAGCCCTTTTATGGCATCATTCAGGTCTGTAAGTGCCCGAAAAACCAAGAGTCTGAGGACCTCTTGGATGATGGTGCGGGCATTTACCCCGTCACACTGGAATTGACTGGTACGGCTCGCGGTTATGAAGGCAGCTACTCGTTCAATTTCGAGATAGACGGGCACCAGACTGGCAGTCTCTACATGTACGCCCTTCCTCACCATGTCGAATCCTTTGATAGGGAGACAGAGAGGCGCATACAAGAGGAGGCACAGCTACAATCTACCACCAAGGGCCTTGCCACCTTGGTGAAGGGAAATCGGTGGACCATGATTGAATCCGCGATGCCGATTGATATGTCATTTGCTCCCTGGGACCCAAAGAAAGGAAGCGTCAAGAAACTATCCGACCACGCGAAGAGCATCATCCGTGCGGCGGCCGCGAAAGAAGTGGCACAGAACATGATTGCGCAGAGCAATCTAGATTCTATGTACTTTAGCGGAAAGGTAGTTGAAGTTTTTTTCTTGTTCTATTTGCAACGTGGGATTTCCACTAACAAACTACTTAGGCCTTGGCCAAGTTTGCAACAATTCTATACGTGATCAAAAACATGCTGGGCGACAAGGCACTGACACAGACAGGCTTAGGGCAGCTCAAAGCGGCGTTTGCCACGTTTGCGGCCAACGAGCAAAAGTTTCCTCTTGTTCATGAGAGTGAGTCAAAATCTTCTCTGCGGTGCTACTATTCTCCAAGCCCATGATGCAATGCTAACCACTGGCTACAGCTGCTTGGGGTGGTATTGTATCATCCGCAAGCTATGTGACGGGAAACTCTGGCGCTGACTTTGGAAACACCTACTACAATGACCATCACTTCCACTACGGCTATCACATTCTTGCTGGCGCAATCATAGGCCATCTCGATTCAGACTGGTTGAAGCAGAACAAGGACTATATCAATGTCCTAGTTCGAGACGTGGCCAATCCCAGCGCCAAAGACAAGCTCTTTCCCATGTGGCGCAACTTTGACTGGTACCACGGCCACAGCTGGGCTCACGGTCTCTATGCCGCTATGGACGGCAAGGTGATTAGCATTGCTGAGCTGGTGGTAGTGCTTCCTTGTTTGCTAACAGCCAGCAGGACCAAGAGTCAAGCTCAGAAGACATGATGCATGCGTATGCCCTCAAGATGTGGGGCAAAGTCAGCAAGAATGCTGATCTGGAGGCAAGGTAATGAAGAAAGACTTCCTACGCTCATGTCCATGCCTTCTTGTTCCCCCCCTCCCCCTTCATTTGAAATGAAAGAACAAGCTTAGCTGATAGCAAGGATAGGGGTAACTTGCAGCTTTCCATCATCGCCCGTAGCCTGCAGAACTATTACCTGTACACAAACGACAACAAGGTACAGCCCAAGCAGTTTATCGGCAACAAGGTGGCAGGCATCCTATTCGAGAACAAGGTGGACCACACGACGTATTTCGATCCCAACATCGAGGCCATTCAGGGGATCCACATGATCCCTATCCTACCCTCGACGCCATTTGTGAGGACCAAGGACTTTGTGCAGGAGGAATGGGAGGCCTTTTTCAGCGAAGGACGAATTGATGACATTGGCAATGCTTGGAAGGGCATCATTTGGGCAAGCTATGCGTCGGTTGAGCCAAAGAAGGCATGGGAATTCTTTAGCTCGCGCTCGTTTAGCCCCCAGTGGCTGGACGGCGGAGCTTCGCTGACGTGGTTTATGGCTTATTCTGCCGGTGAGTTCTGGGCGCGCTGGGCGACGAAACAAGCGCAACTCGTAAAGCTGGTGAACCTGATGCTAACGGGCAGTGCCAGCTCTTGGAGAAATATGATGAGTAAAGTAGGATGCCTTTTTTTGATTGATTCAGCTGCATGGCGACTGCTGGCCGGGGGCTGGAGAGAGACCGTGGCGAGCTAGACGTCGAAGCTACCTGTTTAGGTTGTCTTGGCCGCTTTGACTATTTGACGACGTGGACTAAGATGCGAGGCTGAGCATCTGGATGACAGGAGCGGGAAATGGAATCGGGTGTTGCCATGGAATTGTCTGTTCCCGATGTTCCTTTGGGGCGTCTTGGTACGCAGCTGACTAAGGACGGGTTGATATCTTAGAAGAGCTGTTGACGTCGTTTGGCATTGCTGGCGGGAGCTTCGGAATCGCTCACGCCGTGACCAGCTGGGCTTGACACAATGTGCTGTCATCTGATTATCGTTTATATCTCCGTTCAACAATACATGTACATTTTAGAGAGTAGACTTTTGTCATGCGTCGTGTTTTCGGTCTTCCTGCGGCCTCCTCTCAAAGGGAGCTCCCCGTCATGCGGCGTAACAGCAGTCAAGAGGAGATCTACACGTGGGTGCTTGGCGATAGTACTAAAGTGCAATTGGCTATCGATAAGATCCGTTTTGCAAGGGGCACTGCGCCTAGTCAATGCGCCAAGAGCCCATTCTGCTACAGAGACGAGACAAGCTTTTGTATGGATGCGATTAGAATGTAACCCTCCAAATATGAGGCATCGGAGACGCTGCGGTAAGAAAGCGGGTTAGTGGTTGGGGGGCTTTTTCTAGAACTGACTTGGGCTAAAGTCAATTTGGGGAAAAAAATTAAAAATCGAAAAAGAGTTAATAAGGCTTGGGGGATTTTTAAGACTTTGCTTAGGCATCGAAGATGTATCTGATGGGGCTGATTGGGGGGGAAATAAGCTTAATTGGAATATTCGCCATTAGGAGTGGTTGGAATCGGGGCTATGATTGAGGCGAAGCAACAAGAGAAGGCTGCAGGGAAGGGTTTGGAGACTCATGGGGAGGTTAGTAAGGATATTTGCCTATTTAGTGCTTGTAGGGGGCACGTGCCTTCGATGTTCCAGTAAGCGGGCTGGCTGTGCGTTGTTGATTTATCTCTTGGCTCTTTGATTTTCAATATTGGTGTTTTGGCTTTGAGATGTCTTTGATATGATGATAGAAGTACCTATGTACCTTGGTACCTAGCCTATGTACCTTTTCTTGACCGAGGTACCGGGACACATGACAGCAACGGGATTCTCCGTGCCTGTATCTACGTACCTACCTCTTCAAGCTGGGCCTAGACAAACAGGCCCGGAATCCCAGTTTGCTGCTGAATCGTGCATGACGTCGTCGGTACCATGTTAGTCTCTCCTCCCTAGGTACCTTACGTACAAAGGCAGTCTCCACCTGTTTCTGTGCAGTACTTCGTAGCAGTACCAGTACTTTCATCACTATTTTGTCACCCAACAAGCTTTTTTAGGCTGGAGAAACAAGCGGCGTCAAAGGTTTTGAATGGATCCCCCCCCCCCTGCGCATACAAGTTTACTGCGGGAAACGCTAAAATCGGAGTTAAAGGCTTGCGTGTTGAACTTTTCCTCGTTCTTCTCCCAATACTGTACTATGTGGAGGGAGAAACAGTGAAGGCATCCCTGGATTGAAAGTACGGTGTATTCTTTGGAGCGTATCGTTACATACATGGCTACTTCATACGTGATGAGTGAGATACGAGAGCGCCAGGGTCGGTGTTTCTGTGCTTGTAATACAATATGCACGTTTGCGCAAGACGCGCGCTTCTAGAGGGGCTTTCAGGAGGCCTCCCAAGCGTATTTGAATCCAGGTCGAGTGCCAAGACACGTTTATCCGTGCCATGCGCCTATCACGCCCGGCGCCCATCAAACCATCGTTGCTGAGCAATGATCAGTGTAAATCATCATTTGTTTGTTTGTCAAGGCATCTGAGCATCCAGGCATCAAGGCATCATCGGTCTTGTCTTGTTAATCCATCGGGCCTCGGCCGCAGGCGAACCTCTTGAGCCGGGCAAAGCGTGTCGTATCATATTAGCACTACAACCTGGAACCTGATACGCCACAAGCTTGCAAGTACAGGTACCTACCTAGGTACGCAGTTACAGCTGCAACCCTCGCAGCTACCCGAGCGCTGGGACCCCTGTGGGCCGCACTAGCCTTGCTCGGCAAATCCATTCGCTGATTCAAACCTGCGTTCTTTTCCGTTCTCTATCCTCTCTCCATTACCACCACTTGCATTTTCGCGTGCTCTTACTCGTGCCAATAAAGAAGGCCACGGAGGGTAGCAGAAGGAAAGAAATCTCCGTTTGTTCTCGTGGCCACTGCACGGTACAATCTTCCCGCCGTCTCCGGCTAAATATCGCCTGTCTTTGTGTTCCGGAGCTTCCAGCCATGACCAGGGGCGCTCGTAAGTTGACATGGTTTATTATGTTCTGTTGTTAATGGGCCTGTCGTCCAGACGATGTGTGCGATCCAGTCCGCAAATCGAAGACGTTCTTTTTTTTTGTCTTCCCCCCCAGCTCTAATCGGTGACATTATCCCTAAGACAAAAAAATAACGCCACGCGCATTCTTATAACAACCTTGAACCAAATTTTCCCTTCCCCCTCTTATACCTACGCCCACACCCCCCAAAATTCAGCCAGCCTTGTGGCCTCGCTTTTATTACTACTTCATCCCTGCCTTGTTGCCTTGGCCAATTTTTGTACTCCCCATCCTATTCTACATATTACATATTAGTCCCCTCCTAAGCTGCAATCCATCCTGTGTGTCAACGGGTTGTGAGAGTTTAATATTGTGGCTGCGATCGCTGTTCCTGCTTCCTACAACTTGAGCTGCGGATAGCCCCAACTTCCAACTGTCCCTTGCTTCACGCGCCTCACTCCTTTGACCATCTTTCTCTCTTTATCTCTGCACTGACGCCAACGACTTCGCTATTCTCTCTTTCTAAATTCAAAACTCGCTCGTTGTCACTTATTGTGAGCTAACCGCAACCCATTGGTACCATCGACTGCAGCCGACCTCAAACGCTCGACGAGCATCCGACGAACAATGAGCTCCAAACCAAAGGCAACCAACGCCAGCGAGAGCACGCCGCTTCTCAACGGCGAGAGCGCCTCGTCCAATGGCAACCAGAATCATATTCAAAGCGATTCTCAACATGGGCGCTCCAATGCCTTCAAGTTCTTCCTTGATTCTAAACACACGCCGGGCATTCACAGCGAAAACATCGCCGTCCGGAGCCTTGCCTACACTTGGCACGTAACCAAGGTCACTATGCTGAGCAGTAAGTTCGGACCAATTGGCTCTAGGCACATTGTTATATACTGACAATTGCTTTTCTTTCGCAAATAGACTATGTCAACTTCCTACTTATCATGGTCCCCATTGGTATCGTTGCCGGTCACCTCGGCTGGAATCCAACCGCGGTTTTCACGATCAACTTCTTCGCCATTATCCCGCTTGCTGCCGTCTTATCTTTTGCGACTGAGGAGATATCTCTCAAGCTAGGCGAGACCCTTGGCGGACTGCTGAATGCTACCTTTGGAAACGCTGTGGAATTGATTGTGCGTTGCTCAAAGTCTCCCATTTGCTATAATACGGCATGGCTAGGATAAGATACTGACTGTTTGCAGGTTAGCATTGTGGCTCTCAGAGACAACCAGATCGAGGTTGTGCAGTCTTCCATGCTCGGCTCCATTCTTTCCAACTTGCTGCTTGTAATGGGAATGTGCTTTTTCTTTGGAGGTATCCGACACCGCCGTGGTGCCCAGGGTGAGGGTATCGAGCAGACTTTCTCCGCAGCTGTTGCTCAGACCACATGTTCTCTCATGACGCTCTCGTCTGCTTCTCTAGTAATCCCTGCTGCAGTATGTTAATTTCCTCTGGTCTAATCCGCCATGGCAGTTTCCCTCTAACATGTACACTGTAGCTCTATGGTGTTCTCGACCAGAGTGACCCTCGTGGCGACGAAAAAGAACGAAGCATCCTTGTGCTATCTCGCGGCACCGCTATTATTCTACTGGCTCTATACGCCCTCTACCTGGTATTCCAGCTTCGTACGCACAGCAACCTCTTTGATACCGAAAGCCAACTCGAAGAAGGCGAGGAACCTGAAGAGCCCACTCTCGGCCCAATTGCTGCGGTGGCAGTTCTTGTCGTTGTAACCGTCTTGGTTGCCATCTGTGCCGATTACTTGGTCGGAACCATCGATGACCTTGTCGAGAGTGCAAATATCAGCAAGGCGTTTATCGGTCTAATCCTGATACCCATTGTTGGAAATGCTGCGGAACACGTCACTGCTGTAGTCGTCGCTCTTCGCAACAAGATGGATTTGGCTATGGGTGTAGCCATTGGCTCTAGCATCCAGATTGCGCTTGGCGTCACTCCATTCCTTGTTATTGTCGGCTGGATTATCGGACGGGACATGACGCTCCACTTCGAGACTTGTGAGTTAAATTACTCCTTCGATTTTTTTTTCCTTTGTTTGGCCAAAGTAATGCTAACCATCATTTAGTCGAGACTGTTGCTTTCGCTGTGTCCGTTTTGGTCGTCACATATACCGTTCAGGACGGCAAGTCCAATTACCTCGAGGGCGCCATGCTTCTCGGCCTTTACATCATTATCGCCGTTGCTTTCTACGCTACGCCAGGCGACTTGTTGGACAAGGCAACAAACCTCATCAGTGGCAGTAGCTAAATGCGGCAAAACGAAATTCGTCGATTATCAACCGAATTGAATTTAACGCCCCGACTGAAGAAGATATTCAATCAACTACTAACTATATGGCGACGAACATGCGGCTCGCTATAGTTTGACAAAACCTAATTCTTATATTATGGATGAATAGGCTGCTAAAAGCAGATTTACCGAAACAAAGAAAACTCGAAATCAATATTACCATGCGGGCTTTACCCCCGACCTTTTCTATCTGTCTGATTATCCTGTACTATTATTTTCATTTGATGCGCCGAATCTGAGGGGACCACAAATTTGAAAGAGAAGCTGCGAAGAAAAGATGTGGCGAGGCATATTGCTAAATGTGAGGAGTCAAAATGCTTGCCCCGAGGGGCGCAAGCAAGTTTTCTATCTCCTTTTTTTTTTTTTGTCTTTTAGGGATCTACGGGGGACAAACTGGGCTTTAAGGGATGGTTGTGAATACCTGTGTTGTTATTATACCGGTTTACGAGGTGCTTGCATTGCGAATTTTAATGATACCTATTAAAATGAAAGGTTTTGTGTGCTTCATATTTGCCGTGATGTGTTTTTTGAAATAATGCTATTGCACTCCTTATGCATTGGCTTGATAAATTAAGAATCGTTCAAGTTGGGTGAAAAAAGATACCCAATGAGTACATATATATTCATAATAACTCGGTTTCAGCATCCACGCCGAGTTTGTCTATTTTAGCCTTACAAAATTAAAGAAGATGAAAACAAATCTATACAGTAGGCTTCGACATGGGCGTAATAATGCCCTGCTTCATAATAACCCGCGGCTTCGTGCTGGCCTGGAACGTCTCCTTGGTCATCCATTCCGGTCCGACAGGTAGACGTAAAGCCCGCTCGTACTGCTGTCTTGACTCGAAGGGAAAGGGAAGCTGGGAGGCGAGATAGCGATCGTTCTGTGAGGGAGCGAGAAAAGTTAGTATTGGGATGTTCACAATTCATTCTGATCAGCGGGAGAGGGAGAGACGGTAAATTCTACTAACCTTTTTGATGCGCTTCTCGTTGACAATGACCTTGTCTAGTTTGGCGTCCTTGCGGTCCTTCTTGTTGATGCCTTCCACCTTGGTGAGGAACCGGCCTTGGTGCCTCTTCTTCTCGCCGCTGCCGACGCCGTCTCCCACCCAGGAGCCCCATCCAGGGAGGGTGTTGTCAATGACCTTGTCGTCGTCGGCCTCGGCGATTTCGTCCTTTTCGCGTTGAAACTCTGCGACGACGTCTTCGCCGGCAAAGGCACGCGCTACGAGGGCCTTGTCTCGAATGGCCAAGGGCAAGCGATTCTCTGATTCTGAATCTGAGTCGGAATCGAATTCGTCATCGTCGTCTTGATCTTGAGGTTGTGTCTTTTTGGCGGTGGTGATGGTAGAAGATTTGGGTTTCGGTTTGGAGGGCTGAGATGCGGTTAGGATGTTGGCGTTGAGATCGAGGTCGTCGGCTCGGGCTGAGGAAGACTTCTTCCGGCGAGACTCGCCTTGGGACCAGGCTCCTGCAATGGAAGTCGTTGTCTCGGCGGGGGTCGACCAGGCGTGGTTGATGGAGCCGTTTGTGATGTGAGGGGCGCCATCGCCGTTTGCGAAGCTTGTGTTTGATTCTTCTGCAGAATCCTTGACGCGGTTCTTCTTGGCTGCTCGGGCGGAGTTCTGGGGCATGGAGAATGGGTTGGCTGCTCCGTTGCCGTATTGTCTTCGTCCGACCTCTCCTTGCTTTTCTTCTTCATCGTCGTCGGAAACCTCTGCATCTTCTCCGTCGAGTTCTTTGCGGATTTCCTTGATGAGATCGTCGTTTGCCTTTTTCTTCGCCGCTTCGGACTTTTGCATGAACTTCATCTTCATTAATCTCGACTGGGGCCCGTTGTCTTCTTGCTCGAGCTCATCTAGCTGTCGCCGCAGGTCTGCGTTGTCGTCGTTGTCGTCGTCGTCATCGGATCCAGAGCTGCTAGTCTCGTCCGAATCGTCTCCTACGCCTCTTGAGCTCTTGCCCTCCTTCCTTCGGCGGAGGTCCTCGTCCTTGCGAGCCATTTCTGTCAAGCCGGCCCGGAAGTCGTCATCCCAAACTGCGCGCTTCGCCTTGGACCCCATCTTGGCCCATTTGCTGTCCTTGTGGCGCGCACCCACTCGCTCTAGCGCACGTCGACGATCCTGAGCCTCTCTCTCCTCTTCGGAATCGATCTCGCCAGCCTCGGCCATGGCCTCTCTGGTGGCCATGTCGTCGCGCTCTCTTTGTCTTCGGTGCACTCGGTGATAGGCTTTGCTCTTGATCTTCTTGATGCGCGCGGCGCGTTTCGCTTCCCTGGAATGTAGCTCGCGCTCGAGGCGCTTCCTTTCCAAAACTTGCTTCCGAGTAAGCAAATTGCCCTCTTCATCAAACTCCTCTTTCTTGGGCTTCTTTTCCTTTTCCAAAGACAATCCGCTCTGCTCCATGATTCCCATGATCGTAGCCTCCAATTCATTCGAGGCACTCTTCAGCGAGAGCGGCTGGAGCTCTGTCCGATCGAGTCCAGCTGATTCTGAGTTTTGAGGCAGAGGGAATATCAGGTGTTCGGCTCTGCGGTTCTGCTTAACAGTCTCTGTCCATCGATCGAGAGTCTCGTTTGTCTTCTCGTAAGCTGCCGCTCGGTCTATACGCCCTTGTTCTCTTCTTGATAGCGGCACATCTAGTTTCTTCGTCGATCCGGGCCGCTTCTCCTTTGATTCCTTCTTCATGAGTTTTACTGATTGCTTCATGAAAGGGTCGTTTAATCCAGAAAGTCCCAGATCGCCAAGATCGATTTTCTGCTTCTTGGATGCTGTGACATCCTTCTCATCGCCATCATCCTTACCTCCGAAACCAGATATCAGACCTTTAAGTTCCTCCAGTTTCGCGGGATCGGCTTCCTCGTCGCTCTCATCATCAAGGCCCTCAAACTCATCAGATTCATCAGAGTCCTCCTCTTCTTCTGATTCTCCAGATTCAGATCCTTCTTCTCCTTCTGGCTCTTCCTCAGACTCCTCCTCGTACTGATCTAAGGCTGTAGCCAGGTCGATGGCCTCTTCACCAAGAGTCTCGCCTTGGTCGTCATTTGAATCGTCAGAATCATCCGAGTCGTCGTCCTGTACTGTGAGTTAGCACCCTCTGTATCAGTGTTTTCACAATTGTAATATCTTACCTTGCGCTGGCCAGTCTTAGAGCCGCGGAAGGCATAGCCCTGAAACATCTCATTGTCGCTGTCACCAAATGCATCGTCACTCTCAATTTCAGAGTCGTCGTCGTCGTTTGCCATGCCACCTAGTTGCCACTCATTGCCCTCGCTGTCGCTACCAAACTCCACGTCGCCATCCGCACTCCGCTGGGGAGCCTTGGCCTTCTTTCGTTTAGGGCCTTCTTCTTCTTCGTCTTCCTCATCTTCGTCCTCCTCATCTCGTGCATGCTTCTTCTCAATTTCGGCATCCAGTTCTCGTGCTCGTGGCGTCTTCTTCTCTTTCGTGGGAAACCTCTCCTGCGCAATGTTGAATGCATTCAGCGCATTCGTCTGCGCCCTCGACTTGGACTTCTTGGGGCCGGACTTGGCCTTTGGCTGGGCCAACAAGGACCTTCCATGCGACTGCCGACCTGGCATCTTCACTGATTTTGTATTCGAAATTGAAAGGCAGTTGTTGCCAGCTGTTTTCGCGACCACAGCTATCGAAAGTGCTCTTTTTTTGCTGCTAGCCAATTTGCTGCTTTGCATTTTTCTGCCATGTAGAAAATTTGGCGGTGAGAGTAGTTTGACAGCATCCCACCTATCAGCATCCTTGCAATTCTTTTAGCTCCATTATTGGTGCCCGCCTCGGCGCTCTCTATGCTCCGACCGCATGCCGTATAACAAACCCAGACCCGAAATATCGTGCCATTTTCGCTCTCCCGTTGTCACATTCAAGCGCCCTTTGCGCAAAACTACAAAAATGGTGCTTTTTGCAGCTGGGATGCGGAGGGCAGCCCTCCAGATGCCCTCCAGATTCTTCGTCTGCAACCAATGCCTTCGACAAACTCCTAGACGCTCTCCCTCATCTATTCTGAACATCGTACGATCTCGAGGTTATGCCGATGCGAAGCCATTGGAAAGCTTGGCGGCCCAGAGTGCTTCAGCACAGACAGCACAGGCACAATCTCAAACCGCAAAGGCATTCCCGAAGAAAACTACTAGTAAAGGAGTTGCAATTTGGCTTCTAGGCAGCGCTGCTAGTGTCTTCGGTATCGTTGTCTTCGGTGGACTTACAAGATTAACCGAGTCTGGGTACGGTTCACCCGGAGCTGGAATAGGCGCGAATATTATAATGCTCAGTTACTAACAATGGCGCATATAGACTAAGCATAACGGAATGGAAGCCTGTTACGGGTTCCTTGCCCCCCATGTCGGCAGCTGATTGGGAGTCTGAATTTGAAAAGTACCGTGCTTCTCCAGAATTCAAGCTCCTCAACCCTCATATGACCATTGAAGAGTTCAAACAGATCTACTACATGGAATGGACGCATCGACTGTGGGGTCGCTTCATTGGTCTCTCTTTTGTACTGCCGTCGCTATATTTTGTCGCCCGCCGCCGAGTCTCTCCCAAGATGGCCTTCAACTTGCTCGGCATCTCCAGTTTGATCGGTGTCCAGGGCTTCATTGGCTGGTGGATGGTCAAATCTGGTCTCAAGGATGATCTCTTTGCTGCTGGCTCGCACCCGCGCGTCTCTCAATATCGATTGACCGCCCATTTGGCCACTGCTTTCCTCTGCTACTCCTGGATGCTTGTGTCTGGTATTACTATCCTCCGCACACGCCGTCTGCTCGCCGACCCCGCCGCCGCCTCTGCTGTCATCAAAGCGATCCAGAACCCCACCCTTAACACTTTCAGACGCTCTGTGTTTGGCATTACCGGTCTCGTTTTCCTCACTGCCATGTCTGGTGCCTTAGTCGCCGGCCTCGACGCAGGTCTCATCTATAACGAGTTCCCCAAGATGGGTCTTGGTTACGCTCCTCCCAAGTCCGAGCTGTGGAACAAATTCTACTCACGCAAGGAGGATGGCTCTGACCTTTGGTGGCGCAACATGCTTGAAAACCCCAGTCTCGTCCAACTCGACCACCGAATCTTGGCCATCTCAACCTTCTGCACCATCTTGACCCTCTGGACATATGCTCGCACCGGAAAGATCGCTGCCGTACTCCCCAGGAACGCAAAGAAGGGCACCACTGGGCTTGTTCACCTTGTCACTCTCCAAGCTCTTCTTGGAATCTCCACTCTCATCTATATGGTCCCTACTCACCTGGCTGCAACCCACCAGGCTGGTGCTCTTGCTGTTCTCACGGGCGCTCTGGTGCTATCTCATCGACTGCATGTTCCAAAGTCAACAGTGCGGTTGATTGAAAAGCAGTTGAAGCAGATTAAGCCATGAAGAGGGCTACTTTTTCTTGTATAAATAGACGCTGTATTAAGCTGTACGAAAGGACAACTGCCAGGGTACTGGCAGAAGAAGAAGAAAAACTCACTTGTAAAAACTCAACTCAAAATACCTAGACATACTATATGTATATATGGCGGGACGAGGGAAAAATATTATCGGAAAAAATTGGATGTAAATTTGCCTATTAACTCCTATTCCTTACTTTCAATTTCCAGCAAGCAATGCCCGACAATAATTCCACAAAAGCTTCTATCTCTTTCCTTCACTCAACCTAATGCCATTCTACTAATAAACCAGAAACAAGACAATGAAAAGGCCAAAAAAAGAGCAAAATTCTCCCAGTTCCTCCTATCCTTCCTTTCCTCCCCCCATTCTATATGTATGCTTCTTATCCTGCCCAATGCTGCGGTTCGTATATTAACACATCATAGAGGCGCGCAGAAAATGCTGAAAGGTTCTTTTTTGTTGGTCAATCGTGAGATTTGTTATATCGCATTGAGAAAAAGAAAAGGCTTTTTTTGGTAACAAAAGATAAAAGACCGTCGCTGGAAATGAATGCTGGTACGATGACGACCAGTGTATAGCCGTATAAAAAAAAAACGTCCCTTCTATTAACCGTCCGAAAATACGCCCTCTTCCAATACCCTGTTTTCGTCGACATTATTCCAAATACATATCACCGCGGACCCCTTGCATTGCTATGCTCATATCTGCTCCGTGCATAGCATTAGCTTGCATTGCTGCCATATTCATGTTCGGCATTGAACGATTCATAGTAGCCATGGCTGCTCTGCTAGCTGGGCTACCGGCCCCGTTTTGCATCATGAAGCGCATATCTGCTGTCGCATTACGCTGTTGAGCTTGCTGTTGCTGAACTTGCTGTTGCTGAACTTGCTGCTGAACTTGCTGTTGAACTTGCTGCTGAACTTGCTGTTGAACCTGTTGTTGGACCTGCTGTTGGACTTGCTGCTGGACTTGCTGTTGGACTTGCTGCTGAACTTGTTGGACCTGCTGTTGTGGCTGTTGTTGTTGCTGGGCAATGGGGGCCCGGGCTCGAGAAACGTCAAGCTGTGCTTGCTGCGGTATAGGCAGGTGCGTTGGCTTAATAGGAGATTGGCTCATAATAGCAAAGCTGTCATCATCTTCCATCTCGGCATCAGCATCTTGATCGCTCGTTTCCTCGACTGACGGCGGGCCCGTATTAGTCGCAGATGATACACTCTGCTCACTTGTTGGACCATTCGTGCTTGCATTGGAAAGTCTTTTATCAAGCTGTGGCGGCGGCGGTTGAGTCAACAGTGGTGTTTGAACGGTGCTCTGAGGCTCTGACGGACTATTCTGGCTGTTCGCGGCAGGAGTCTGGACTGCCGTCTGCTCAAGAGGCCGCTGCGCAGTCATCCCGCTAGCTGCAACGCGGCTCGACACAATAACACTCTTCCATCTTTCTATTGACTTGGCTACGAGGGTACTCAAGTCTAGGTGCCGATCTTCAAGCTCAAAGCCAACAAGCTTTGCCCCCGTAACACTCTGCTCATAAGCATACGCAATGACGTCTCGTTCCAGAGGGATGGTAGAAGGTGAAAGCACCTTGTACTCTCTCGGTTGTTGTAATCGGTTGAGTTGGTCGATGTGTGATTTGAGGTTAGAGTTTTCTTGTCTGAGCTTATGCTGTTGTTCTTTCATCTTCTCCATGTCCTTATACTTGCGGCCCACTCCACGTGCCAGCTCAAGGAGCCAGAGTTCACTTCTCCGCTGAGCAGGCAAGGATTCCCAGACTACATACGCAGACTGCAAGTGTTCATTAATATGCTTTTCAAGCATCTCGGCTGCTTTCTCAGCCTTTTTTACAGCTTCTCTCGCATCTCCATACGGCCCACCAATGGGAGGATATGTCATCTCCTCTATTACCGCAGTTGTAGCTGAGGCGCATGTAACCTTCCATGTCTTGAATTCCTCTTGGAAGAAAGCTTGAAGTGCGACATATTCACGCTTACTTGGTGACTGAACAGACCAGGATGTTGATGTAGGGTGTTGGGTTGAAGAGAACAAGGTGGGGGGTGGCAGGAGACACTGAAGAGTAAGGGCTGGGAAGTCCAGAGCAAGAGGATCGAAATCAAAAGGCGTTGAGTTGCCATCAATCTGTTGTCTGGGTCGGTGTCAGCCATTTCCAGGTATATGTCATCCGCTAGCCCCAGAAGGCAAAACCATTGGAAAGAGAAGAAAAGAAAAATACTTACTTTGCCGCTCGCCAAGAGCTCAGCAGTTCTCTGAGTGCCAACTCAGCAGCCTTCGCATTGTCCATTGTGTCTGTCAACTTTTGCTTGATATCGAATTGGGCTTTCTGTGCCATCTGTTTGCTAACGGTCCTCGGGAGCCCAGAGCGCTTGCTAGCATCTTGGGATGCATTGCCATCCCAGGTATTCTTGCCCGGAAGATCGTTTATAACGCCAGTAGCTTCCCAGGGAGTAACATAAGGATATTTGTTGGCGGTTGAATCAACAGCGTATTGTCCATCTTTCGACAAAGCAGAAGATTTGAAGCTATCTGATTCTTGCCCAGGCGTTAATTTCCTAGCTGTGGGCTTCGGAGTGCCAGCGGGAGTTGAATTCTCCCTTCGAGCACCTAACGAGCCTCGAGGCTGGCGTCGAGTGATGTTGCCACGAAGCTTCCGAATAGCATCCACATCGTGAATGCCATCCGGGGGCTTGGGGTTCTTTTCTTTGATATAGAGATCAAGATGTCGGCCGAGGGATGACGAGGTAAAGGCTTGGCCGCAGTATTCGCAGTTTTTGTCTTTTACAGCCTTGGGCTGGCTGCCGTCGGCATTGGGCACCGGCGTTTCAGACATTCTATAGCAATTTCTAGAAGAGAGTGTGTGTGTGTGCAATGCTCGCGAGGGGAGAGACGGGCAAACGGAGGCGCGGCGTCGAAAAGTTGGACAGAGTCGGTTGCGAAAGCGATCGATCGGTTGGAGGACGGCTCTCGTATGCTACGAAACAAACAAACAAAGGGTGATCTGATGGGAAACAACCAAAGCCAGCAGCTCCTTTCGTGGAGCAGGAGCTGCGAAGATCATAAGGAGCGTGTGAAGCGAACCAGGGGCGATTGAAAAACGAGCGAAGGTAGGCGATTCGCCCTCAAGGGGGAGGCCGTTCACAGACGTGGAGTTTGCTTATTCAAACCAGAATCCAAACAGGACAGGGAAATGTCAATGCGGAAGCAAGCAGCAGAAATCCTCTCGACGACAGCCAGAAACAGCTCACCCAATTCCCCTCGTGACAAGCTCAGAATCAGGAGAAGTCGTGGGAAACCTTTAATTGTTTTTTTTTAGTTGTCCGGCTCAGGGGTGGACCTCGAACGGGACGTCTGCCATGGGCGAAAAGGAACACTAGAAGCCCCCTCCCCACCAGGGACCAGGCCCAGGCTCCGCAGCGCACTACTTCCAGGCGCTATAGGCGGCTCATAGCGGGCAGCTCTGGCGCTGGCACTCGCTGTAGTCGCCCACCGCTAGGCGCCAGGTGGTGTGGCCCCCCCCCTGTCCACCGGCGCTGCGCCAAAAACCCGGCCCCCAGAGCTGTCAGCGAGGGCCATGAAAGAAAGACCGTCCACTCGTGGTGCGGGATAACGGGGGGGAGAGGCTTGCCGATCGTGACCGCGGTTTGCTGGCGGTAACATGGGCTCTAGTGAGTTGTTCAATTGTTCGGTCAGGCCATCTGCCGCTGAAGCCGGGCTGTGAGAAAGCTGAAGTGAGTCGGGCACCGACAGAAGAGATACCAGGCAGATACCAGGCACGTGTGGGCGTCTGTACTTTGCAGAACAAACGTACTGTAGCCCTGGGTACTGGCTGCACCTACGAGAGTCGACAGCAATCACAGAGCCAGGCAGTACATAAGGTACCTAGTAGTAGGTATAGAGGTAGTCTATGGTGTACTTCGAACGAACAACACTACCAGGTACCCAAGCCGTTCACGGAGCACGATGGAGTAGATGGGCTCGTACGGAGTACTCCATACCTACCTGCCTACCTTACCTTACCTTAACTTACGGTGGCATTAGTGGTCGTGGTCTACTAAGGTACCTAGAACTTACATGGCAGTAGCGTCGGTACGATGCAGGAGCAACGGAGTATTGCACAACGAATATTGGCCGTCTAATGGGGCGGCGCTGAAGGAAGGAGCCTTGCAGGAGATTGCCATGGCACCTGCCAACTAGTAGCATCGAGGCAATGCCTGCTGCTGTTCGTGTATGTACTTTGGACGGAGTAACTTATATCATGGCCCGCATAGCTGGCAGCTCCTCTTCCAATGCTGCGTCTGCATACGGAGTACCAGCACAGGCCTCGTACGGGCACGTATCCGTCAACCTACGCAGATGCCTGTCCAGATACCTGTCAGGATGCTTGCCTGGCGCTGCCTTATGGGCACGGAATACGGAGTACGGAGTCTGGCATCCCGCTAGGAGCTGAAGAGTCCGTAAGACAAAGACGAGACATCACTAGGCTACTGTGACCTCTCCGGTCTCCAAGCGGCTGCGCCAAAAGAGTCTGGATGACGCTCGACGGGCTTGACGGACTCGATCAACACTCGTCAACAAGGGTGGCAGCGATTGGAACCGGAACCATCTCAGGAGTAACGTGGACGGATCCTACCTGCCATTCAAAGAAGCTGTATCCAGCTAGTCGAGTGCCAAGGGCATAGCTGGCTGCTTTCTCGTGGCGTCTTTGAATCCAATCGCTTCATTCTTGCAGGCGAACTGCACGCGATCCCACCTCTCCTGCGCCCGTACCAGCCACCCTACTTCGCACCGGTCGAATTGCAAAGGATCCAGACCAGCTGAGCGCCGTCGGCGGGTGAATGGTGTGGCCATCAGAGGCAAAGGCTTGGGTGTCTGGTGTGCTTCATCGCAGCGGCCAATTGCTTGAATTCGAGGCAAGTTAAACGAAAGAGAAGCATCAGAGCTAGTTAACCATTTGTTGGTTCAGGCTATTACTTGCAACTTCGGCCCTTACATGGAGTAAAGGACAGGGCTGCCAGCGTCGTAGCAGACATTTTCTTGCTCTGCCAGAGGATACTCGTGGCAGTCTTGTCTACGAGAACCGAGTGCTCCTCAGACACTAACACTTCGCCCTCCGAACACAGGCCAGATTAAAAAGATCCGAGGCTTCAGGGATGGTTAATTCGGGAGATCACCCAGACCGTCCAGGGGTCGACGCTGTGGTCAAAGTTTAACACCAAGGCGAGGCCGTCCTCCTCCTTAGTTGAGCCAAAAACTGGGCGCTTGCTCCGTACTAAGCACTGCTACAAGTGCTACGAATACTACGAGTGTAGCAGAGAATGAGACGACCCAGAGTTGTGTCAAACTGGCGACCAAGGATTGCTTGCCATCTCATCGAGGCTGACCCTTGTCCATCCCGGGAGCTGTCATATCACTTCCGCGTCGCTATTCGACCGTTCGTCAACAGCCTAACTGCGTGTCCTACGAAGTACCTGCTACTACAAGTACGATGGCGGGTCCCCTTGTCGCAGACCCAACCATTTTCGGTGATCTCTCGTCCAATTAGTATTTCGCGGCGTCGTTTCGTACAGGGAGGTGGAATACTGCTGAAATTATCGCATCATATGGCGAAGTACCGCGTAGGTCTTGGCCTTTCGTTCCGACAGGATAAGTCCGCCCTACGAAATACGTACACGGGCCGGATGGCCTATGATTGAATACTACCCCCTTAGATACCGGGGTACTTTGTCTAGTGGGAAAGAGCTTGACTTGAGAATCGACCAAGCCGCCCTTGGTGCGATTAGCGTAAACTCGTGGAAATTTAACCAGCATGGGTTCTCACAGCCAGTATGCAGCAGTCCCAAGACGGCACCTTGGCCTAGCCGAGGAAAGTGATGCCTGCATGGACTCCCTACCCACTACAGAAGAATTGGCCGTTCCAGGACAGGTGAACTCCATCCAACAGCTCCTCTGCTGTCTTCTGGCCACATGCAATGGCTACAGTCATACTTGTACTGCTCCGTTCTTAGTGGGGAGAATGAGAAAACTTCAGTCCTACCTGGACAGACGGACAAGAGCCAGCCGGAAAGCTTCCGTGTACCGGCGCCGTTTTCCAAATCTCCTTTTTGAAACATTGTCTCAAGTCATTTTGTGGCCACGGGCCACATTTGGCTGCTTCTCTATCCCTGGACTGCTGCGGCTGAGAGCTTTCAATCAAGGAACAAAGTCGCCTATTAGTGACTGCCATGACATCTTGTTGGATACGTGGTACGTAATCGCCGACGGTATGACTTGGTCTCGCACTTGCTTTGGCGGATTGGCTCAGAAATATCATCTACGATGCATTCTTTCATCTGCGCGCTGAGTCCCTTCAGGCCAAATCGCCCCACGCCTCGCATTGCATACTGCTTGTTGAAGGGCATGAGCAGGCTAGATACCTAGCGGATACGAGGTATCAGATGCTCTACGAAGTATACAGGCTCAACAAGCCGGCAATCAGTGGCTGCTAATACGGTGCTACCACGGAACTCCAATACTCCGTACACGGACTATTAAATCGCTGTCTCGGGAGTATTATTTGCAAATTAAGACGTAAACGGTTGTTTTAACTGCTGCTGTTAGCTAGAAGTTAGTAGCGCCTACTACTGTAGTGCTAGTCGGAATGCCTAAGAGCTAACACTGCTAGCTCCAGGTGTTGGCCCGGGGGGGTGTTTGTGTTTTGGTGTGGTGCTACTGAAAATCGTTCATTTCAGCACCCTATCTCGCCTCGAGATCGCATCTCGATACACCCATACACCCATAGCTGAGCCGATCTATTCCGTGTTCCCGCAAGGAGCTACTTATCGCAGCGTGCCGACTGGCACATGAGACACCAAAGCTACGCAGGCAAATTACACACGTCTAATTAAGTACCCTCCATGGCCGACGTTGCAACAGCACTACCACGGAGCAACAGAGTAGTATTTCAAACTAAGATATTCCGGCAAAGATCCATGGAAGTCTCAAGCGATCTTACCCCTGGCTAGGTCCCTTGTTGCCGGTTGTGAGTGTGGTTGCGTGCAGTCTAGCAGGCAACAGGAATGACAATCGGCCTTCTCGAATCGGCAACGTTTCGCAACTTGCCGCGCTGGTCTCTTTTTTTTGGGGTGTTTTATTTTGGTGGGCTCGGATCCCCGGACCGTGGCACTTTTGACACTCTCGAACAACGAGTTACGCCGTACACGTTACCACTCAAGGCTTTTGGCATTTGACCTAAGTCAATAAGAGATGGCTTCATAGGCCAGCGATGGGCGTTTTGGCTAGCACCGCTAGCTGCCCGCAATAAAGGCCCGTCTCCCGCTCGATATTACTGGCATGTGATTCCGTCAAGAGCTGACGCTTGATGTCAGTACTACCCGTGCTTACATGCCTACCTGCAGCATTTAGCAAACTACTGAGCCTACTTACTGCTACCTTAGTATCTACAAGTAAGAGGTAGGCTTGGATCAGTACTGCTTGCAAGATTTTACCAAAGAAGTTCAACACGCCGGCTAGACAAACAGAAAAAAAAGGTGCGTGTCTGCGGGACATACTGGCATATGCGTGTTTAAATTAATACGACGTCCTGCCAACAACCTTCCACGACGGGAACGCGCAAATTTCGCAACACCAACATCCTTCCGGCCCTTTATGCAGGCCAAGTTGAACGTAGCAGTTGGTGTGGTGCGGCGTCCGCCGATTCATGCCTTGATGTTTTCCCGACGGCTGCTCTCATCACCCAGAATCGGCGTAATTGAGAAGACAAGGACAGCCTGGCCTAATGTCTGATTTGTTTCAGGATATGCTGCATGTGGTAGTTTGCCTTGCCGCCAGTACGAAATTGCTACATTGGTACTACTCAGCCTACCGTACTCCTGTTTGTCCCGGCTGTCGAGGCACAAGTGGGCGTGAAATAGTCCGCAGCCTCGGCTTAATTCACAAGATGAACAACGGAGTATCGTTGCAGTGCGCGAGAGAGTACTGATAATGTGCGGCTCTTGCGACACGCGTTATTCCTCATACAATGGCGACATGCGGCCAGCGATAGCCAAGATGCCGGATATCGCCTTACGAGATAAGATAATAATGATATTCAGCTAGATGTACTCCGTACTACTACTTTGCATTAAACGGCAAATATTTAAAAGCTTTGTTTAATAAAATCAACCAGTGAGGCTCAGAGGCAATAAGAATACAAGTTATTTTCTGATATTATGCAGCGAAAGGGAAAGTATAATCAAATCAATGTCTCAGAATAAGCAGGGAAATCGTGACAATGCTACGAAGCACCAGTAGATTTCTTTTCGCTGACTGCGCGCGCACAGCTAAAGCACTAATTCGGTGTTGGATGACATTCACTACTTGCTATTCTTTGTCTAGCAAACAACAGAAAGTGATACTACTAGACTTGTTTGCTAGCGGAGACGGATTAGCGGCACGATCACAAAGGATGTTTATTCACCAAGGCGACCAAATCGACAAGAATTCAATATGTCTGTCTATTATATCTATTATATCTATTATATCTATTATATCTATTATAAGAGCTCATTGAGCTTCAAATCAAATAATAAGGTAGGGCCTACTAGGTGGCTCTTGTTGCTGGCCAGAAAAAGAAAAAAGAAAAAACGACGCACGTGATCGAGCGTCACTCTGGTGGCTGGGGCAACACCCAAAGCTTGAGAGCCGCGCCGTCTTGTCGCGTTTGCTTACTGGACAGCGTCAAGTTTGCGACCCGGCTGCGCCGCTTTGAATCGTAAATCGGATTTTAATTTTAACAACTTGTCGAATTGGTCACTCGCGACAATGCCTCCAGGTACGTGCCCTTCGCAGGCTTTCACTTGGCTCCCTCGCCCCTTCCAGCTGGCCTGCACCTGTAACCCCAGGCAGTCAGAACCAGCTTAACAACTCCTGCATTTGGAACTTTCACTTCAACATCGCCAACCATTCCCTATTGTCGCATCATGGTGCCTAGAGGAAGGCCATCTGCTAAGAAGAAAGCAGCACTCAGCGATGAGGAAACCTCGGACTACGAGAGTGCACAACCCGTCAAGTCGCCGCGCAAGTCCAATTCGATATCCAGCGATACAGGCGACGCGACTGCAAAGCCCCGGCGAAATGGGAGAGCTAGCAAGAAAGAAGAGAAGGGGTCGGTAGATGTAGACATGGACGTGGACGAAGACGTATATGCGGAGGTGGACGCAGAGGAAGATGAGGAGGACCAGGGTGATGAACTCGACGAAGATGTGTACGACGATCTAGTTCTGCGTTGGAATGCCCAAAACACTAACAGCCGTTTGTAGGTTCATCGTTGAAGCTATCAAGAAGCACATGATTGACGAAGACGTATGTGGGATACACTGGGCAAAGGATGATGCTTTTTTTGCCTCTCTTCTTCCTCGAGACCTAGATAGCTAACGCTGTTTAGAGAACGTTGAAATTTCACGTTAAATGGGAGGGCTACGAAAAGAAGTCGGACATGACTTGGGAGCCCGAGGAGAATTTACGGTATGTGTGAAATTCGGCACGATGGGCATGAAAATGGACTAACTTTGATGCGTTCAGGGAATCAGCAAGCGAGATTCTCTCTTCCTACCTCGAATCCATCGGCGGGCGAGAAAAGATATTTGAGGAAACGCAAGAAGCTGCCAAAGGCAAGAAACGCAACCGCACGACTAGCACAGCGCCAGCTGCTGGCACAAAACGCTCCAAGAGAAGCGGGACACATCCCAGCGACTCGACACCCCCAGTCACAGCCGATAAATGGAATCCTCCAGCAGGATCGTGGGAGGATGATATTGAGACGATTGACGCCTGCGAAGATGAAGGGAGCGGCCGGCTCATTGTTTACCTTGTGTGGAAAAACGGACGTAAGACGAGGCACGACACAAAGGTTATTTACAAGAAGTGCCCGCAAAAGGTAAGCTGCTTTGGCCTTGGATTTCTTGAACTTGGACGCAGGGCTAATGTTGGTACAGATGCTGGCGTTCTACGAACGTCATGTACGGATTATCAGAGAGGAGAATAGGCAGTTGACTGAATGAAGAGCTACACTCAAGTCTAAAATTTGGGAAGGGAGTGGAAAGCGACAGAGCGCTCGTTCGTTCCTTTGCTGTCTCGTGAGGATGCTGTTGCAGGATCGAATTTTCGCGACGACTTTCTACCTATAGTCTGAAGACTGGCGTATACGGACCCCTTTGAAACTACTGGTTTTTTTTTTTTTTTTTTTTTTTTTCCCCTTTGCAAGCCAGGATTTCCCTACATCATGGCTTCTTGCTCTATTTCACAATCGATTAGTCTCTGCGGATATTTGAAAGAAGTACGGGCAGTAGTGCGATCTGTAACAACTGCTGGAGGTAGTTGACGGCGTGCCTTTTACCTTTGAATTTGTACATGAGTTTACTACATATGTAGATGAAGAAGCTATTGACTCTCAAGCAGGTGCGTAATTACTTATGCGAAACTCAACAACTGCATCAAGGGTCTACGCGGCCAAAGTATTGCTCCGTATTCCGTATTCCGTCCTCATGCATGTTTCAACAAGACGTTGATGGTCACCAACACACACACACACACACACACACACACAGAGCGGCTCAGATTGTGTTTCCCGCGGCCAATGACATGCCACCAACGCAGCTCTTATTTCATAATTATGAGGCTGGGAAACATAATCGGCCCCACTGAACAGCAAAGCCTCAGTGCCTTTGTTCGGCCCCTGTAGAAGTACGAAGTGTTAGTAAGAAAGCAGCCATGGTGGGGTCATTACAGCGGGTTACAGGGGAAGCAGACCGTAAGCCACATCAGCTAGCCCAGGTACAACCTGACAAGTTGGCTCCCCAGCCTTGCGATTTTTTGGAGGTGACCGCAAAAAGCGGGTGGCGGGGCAACGGCGTATATAGCTCGGGGGGCGGCACATTATCGTGTGGCGGGAGGGTTTTCCTGATTCCCTTGTTTACTTGTTTTATTTTATGAAAACGACAGAGTGCTTTGGTTGACTGATTAATTGATTGATTGAGTTATTCATTACTTTTTGGATTCTTTTGAATAAATCATCAGTCTGTTTAATAGAAGGGTCCTCTCTCTTTTTTTTTTTTTTTTGGATCTATTGGCTTCATTCCAGCTGTGTTTTTCGCAGAGAGCATTGCGGTGACAAGACCTTTTTACTTGGTATGCTGCCATCTTTTTATAGCTCCCCTTTTCTATTGATTCAAGGTGAACAATGTACTAATTGGGTCTCAGTCTACCACGCATATTTGTTTTACTTTTTGCGAAGTACTCTTCCGTGAAACGAGGATACGAGACAATCACATCACATCACATCACATCGTCAGACCATCGTTACCAACAAACATCAACACACACACACACATACAAATCTCATCCCCATAACGGGGACCACAAACCGTCACCATGACACAGCGCAACTATGTCATTGCCATTATCATCATCGTCCTCTTCATCGTTCTAGCGGCCATCTCCTTCGGCATCTACAAGCTGGTACACGGAGCGCGGCGAGAGCTGAGCGTGACGTCTGAGTCGAGTAGCAGCGGCTCTCACAGCTTAGCAGACTAACACTGACTGAGCAAGAATCCTTCTTGGGCTATTTACAATATGTTTTTTTTGTGTATGTGGCCGAGGAGGACTCTTGTGCTGAGGTGTTAATTTTCTGCAAGGCTGTTAGAGATAATGGCCTTTATCTCTTCTTCTTATTAAATATGAGGCGTTGGGCATTTCTTTTTTTTTGGTTTTTTTTTTGGACTTGGTCAGATTTTATGATTTTTTTTTTAGCATTCTTGCGCGGTTAGGGATCTACTTCGACATTTGAGTGGCCCTGGATTTTGGATATGCTATGTACATGAGATCTGATGGATTGGTATGACTGGGTATAATGAAGGGTGATGAAGATATGTGTATATCACAGCGTCGATGAGATGCGAAGAATTTTTGTCCATGACAGCGAAGAATATGAATATGAGATACAGTTGAGAGTAACCAACACCGTCACTACCACTGCAATCGTGAATCAAAGTTTGGACATTTTAAGCGCTTGTAAGTCAACAATAGACAATACGGTGAGCTGAACATATCCCATATAAAAGGATTTATATGTGTGAATCTGTATATGCAATCTACTTCTATTCCGCAACATGACCAACATTATAATCTTCCTCGTCAGTGCATGCCTTTGATCATACTTAGCATAGCCGTCCTTCTCCTACACTTCCCACAGCTGCTGTCTCTCTGATTGATGCAAGACCGCTTCTTTGACGAGACAGACTCTTCCAAACACTCTGAATCACTGCTCTGTAATTCAGCATAAATATTGTTCTCCCAAAACCACACTCTCTTCTCCTCTCCGTTCTCTTAGCTTCCTCCACCTCGACAGCTCGTCAACATCTGCTCTTTCTGCTCCCTTCAAATATCACTTACACTACCTTGAAATGACAGATGCGAGCTCAACCTTGAAGGCTCGCAGCATCGCCCAGGAACAGTTTGCTAACTTGCCTACATCTCCGTCTGAGTCCTCCAGTTCTTCTTCTTCGGCAAGATTTGAAGGCACTGTCAACGATACCAATCAAGAGCCTCGCATGGCCTGGCCACCTTCAACACTTTTAGCCGGTCAACGCTTCCCTTTTCCGATTCAGCAGCAGGCTCCTGATGCCCTATGCACGTTTGCGCGCCTTCAAGAGCATTATAAGCAACACTTCCAAATGCAGTACGGCCCACAGACTACTTCTGTTAATCAGGGCTTGCCGCCATCTTCATCAAAGTTCCCGGAGTCCAACCAGTATTCCTCTTCTGCCCGGCTTGTTCACGAACAGCGTCTATCCACAAGCCTCAACATCCTCCGTCACGTCCAACGCACCCTCCGGCAGCGACACCACGAGGCGGAACTACAACTCACACGCACCTCGCAGCTTGTAGAGCGGACAGCGTGGGATCTCTTCTTCCAGAGCCCCTTGGATTTTATGTGCCACGAGATGGACATACTCACCGACACTGCTACGACTAATGTTCTCGCTGAGGGAGGGGTTATCCCCAAGGGGCAATCTGTTCGCGAAAGTGAAGCTTGGATGAGAAAGCTGGATGCGCTAAGAGATCTGCAGGATGACAAGTATGATGCGCAGAAGAGAATCGAGAAGATTGTAAGACGGATGAAGTGTGCAGATGCGATGATAGTGGTGGGATTGAGGGAGCAAGAGGCGGTATTGCAGAGAGATGATCTTATGAGTGGTCAGTATTGTATGGCGTTTCGTCATAACCCTCTTGGAGCTCAGACAGCAGCATCTTCATCAGATCGGAAGGTTGACATGGAGGGCATCAACGTGGCTGGACCCCTGAAAAGTACAACATCCGCCACGCCGAGCACGTTCTTGAACTGGCCACTGTCTACTACACCCCAGGATGGCCATGATGATGACACCAGCATCAATACCGATGGCAATAGTAGTGATGATAGCCAATTCGAAGTACGACGTGGCCAAGCATGCTGTCGACACCACGCTCAGTAATGAGATAGGGGTTGGGCCACGGTTGGGCTTTTTAGCAAATCTCTTGCTTTTTGCTGGGATGTGGTTGCTGGGACTTTGGGAATTTCGGCGTAGTTCGGAAGATGCTGGTGATAGCGTTGCATCTAACTAAGTTGAGGCTCGGGTCAAAGATCTGGCTATAATGATGGCTGTTTTAGCTATGGCTAGACATCATAGGTATCTAAATTGCTCTCCTGCTATATATACTAATGCCTTTGCCTCAACAATTTTGCTCTGCTTCGTTGAGGAGGAGCCCAGGATAAGGGCTCTGCGCTGACATCTTACTTTATCGTATGTCCTTACATATTGACAATTTCATAGACACCAAACTTCGCGCCTCTCTACCGAACCCTCCAAACTCGGTCATCACTAAACTCATGCTCTGGCACTTCTCCAAATATCCACGTCCACCAAGACCCCTCGGCACGCCTGTACGTACAGTCAAGCTGAACCGTATACAGATTATCCTCCGGCAGCATCACGACTTTTGCCATCAACAGAGCGTCGAGCGACGAGCAGTCAAACGCGCTAAGTCTATTCTCTTCCCAATCGATTTGATATTTGAAGTCTGTGAGCTGCGCGTCCTTCTCGAGGTGCACTATGCGGCACCATGGTTCTTGTCGCCAGCCTATTTTGTCGTAGCTGTAAATGATATCCATCCCTAACACAAGTGCCGCGAACTGCGTGGGGTGTTTTGTCGCGAGCATTTGCTGCTTCATGAAGTCTCTTGTGCCAACTAGCGTCCGCTCTTGTCCTACGTCTGCGATGCCAATGCGCACCACGCCCTCGATGGTTCGAGTGATTCTCTCTTTCGCTTTGTTGTCGTGTCGATGCTCGGGGAAAACGACGGCCTTCCCATAAGTGCTTGACGACTGGTATGATCCTTGGAGGACCCGATTGTCGCGATACCATCGATCAGCCGGAAACCCTTCCCTGGTGCTGATCCCGCTGTTGAGGAGCTGGAGGCGGAAACCAAGAGATGTGGACTCTCGGGGGATCTGAGAGACAGAGACCAGTCGGGGGTCCCAGTCTGTAGGATTCCGAAAGATTTGTTCAAAGTATGTTGTAACTTGGTCTACTCGTTTGTCGTAGTTCCATTGTCAGCATGGCTGGGTTACGCACCGCTGTCTCCAAGGAACCAAAGGGAGCATTTTGACGCGATTTACTTACAGAGCCATCCATCAGAATGCTGCCTAGATCGCAAGGACATGGTAGAGGAATCTATATGCGTCTCACGAAGTATCCAAGGGTTGACTCTCGCGAATTGGGAATTCCCTTCATCCAGGGCACAGATATCAATACAAGGGGAAAAGTCTCCCGAGGGACCAAATCTGCAACCGAGAGCGGCGAGATAATAGTTTGACTGGAGACCGCGCGGCAGTCGGCGATACGCAGGGTTATCATTGTGCATCAGGGAGAGGTCTTGCGGCTGGACTAATAGCTCGACCTGTAGGCTTCTATTTACGATTTGCGCCGCCTGTCTAGAAGGGCGGCTGGTTGCGAATGGGAATACCATCTTGCCGGTGTGTTTGAAAGCACTTGGAGATTCGGCCAAAAGTCCAAAGAGCTGCTGGTTAGGGTGGTCCAGCTCCGGTACTACCCACGCGAAGATAGACTGGTCGTCGACGGTCTTGATTATTTCCTCTTGAAGCCGAAAGAAGGCGTTCTTACCCTCGCCGTAGATGAGCGGTATGGAGACAGAGAAAAGACCCATCAGGCAGTAGGCCATATCCTCAATCCTGGTTGTTTCCCTGCTAGATGCCCAGGACATTTTGCGTGCCACGGTGATGAGTGAAGGATCAGCTCCAGCAAGGACGCTGATATCGATTCCCGTGATTTCAGACAGGAGGCCCTTGAGGAGGGATTTGCGGCCGAGCAGCTTCCAATCCTGCGAGTAGAAGACGACATCACGAGGCGCGATTAGCTCTTGAAGAGTCCATCCTCTCGTAAACCACCGGCTGTTCCTAAACTCCGGGCTGAAGCAATGCTCAGCATCGACCAGGTAGGCATAGCATATCGAAGATCCGCGGTACCACGAGAACATGGAGTTTATGGCTTCAGACAATTCAGCGCTGCTCGTCTTGTCGATGCAGCAAGTGTCGATCCAGATGTAGGTGAATCCCTCGGAATAGGCAAGCGCACACGCGCCTTCGACTTTGGCGAAGCCTTGGGGCTTTTTCAAGCGGGCCAGCTCTACTGACTGGATATCTTGATATGTCAGCTCTTCCAGTCCCCAGGTGTGAGATAGAATGGCATATTCCGGGATGTTGTAGTCGAAGAAATCTGTGATCTGGTACGTTTTGGTGTTGAGCAGCCGCATATTTTTCTCTTCTTTCTTCTTTTTACTAATTTGTCCCCTCCTTCTGCGCCAGCATCAATGCTTCGTATAGTTGTTGATTCTAGCTCGGGCATGGAGTGAGGTGGTGTTGGGTTTTTATAACCGCCCTTGTGCTGCAGGTTGCGACGCGACAGCACCTTTTCAGTAAAGCGAGATGAGCTGAAATGGAACGCTTGCATGGGTAGTAATAGCCAATAGTAGCCAGCAGTGGTTCTTAGCACCCCCCCAAAAAAATTGAATGATATTTTATATTAGTAGCACCCTTCTATTATAAGAGTACTGCCATGCCAGTATATAAATTCTAAATAAAATCATGTGTATATCATGTATATCACCATATCCAAAGCTGAAAACAAGATCGCAAGTTGAATAAAAAAAAATGACATTACGTCTTCCAACATTCACCAACTCATCAGCCCCTTCCCTCTATCAAACCCTCCTCTCAACTGCCTCTCCGGCTTCACAACTTTTCCTTTCAACACGGTATATCTCACCAAGTTCTCGCAGTCCTCTGGCCTCACTCTCGCCAACCAAATACACTGCGCAGCTCCCACATCTCCCTTTTCTTCATCTCCATTCTTTGCTTCTTCCTCTGTATCATCCTTTGACTCCGCCGCTTCCACCACTCCCTCCGGCAGCGGCTCTTCATCCTGGCCAAAGGCATTCGGCCGTCGATATACCATCACGTTGGCAGAGTACTTGTGGCCTCCAACATGGCTAATAAAGTAGATGCCCACTCCGCCCGGTCTCTCATCGTGCAAATCCCGGAATAAGCCCAATGGACGCAAGTGTCTCTCCAGCTCTTTGCGCAGAAGTGGTGCGCTCTGGCCGCAGCGAGCGTCGCGCGTCTTCTGACTGCACATGAGGACCACAGCGCTGTGCAGACTTGGTTTGATGGTGATATCCGCTAATGAGGCGTCTGGGCTGGGGAGCGAAGAGGGGATGGTAGAGCGCCAAGGGTGGAGAGGGGACTCATTTGTAGGTGCGTGGTTGACGATGCTGGTGATGAGTTGAGAGACGTTCTTTGGATGAACGTTTTGCACGACGGCAAAGGCAGGGAGGAGGATGACGGTAGTAGGTTCTGAGTAGTCTGTGGTGTCGTGAGGCGTGGGCAGATTGGAGGCGGACAGCATGAGTCTCTGTGTATAAGTGTCAGCCCAGCTTTCTTTCTCTCACTTTTATCTCTCGACACCCTTTTTTCCCCTCTCACTATCATACGCAGTATAAGTGAGTGAGTGAGTAAGACATTCCTCTCATCTCATCTCATCTCATCTCATCTCATCTCATCCACTACCACCGCCGCCGCCGCCGCCGCCGATAATCAAAGAACGATAAAACTCACCCCGTTCGTAACTCCCCCAGTCTTCTGAATCGCCTCCATCACACTCCCCTTCTCATCCGCCACGTCCCTCACCCAGTCCGTCTTCCCCGTCCCCACAAGCACATGCGTGCTCCACCCCTTGACCTGTCCATACAGCACATCCTCCTCGTCAATCTTGAACCCGCGCGGATACTTGACCGAGCAGCTCTCGCAGTCATGCAGACACTCCTCGCCGTCCTTCTCCGCCTCCGTCTTGCCGAACAGCGCCTCTATCCGGGCCGTACCCCCACTCGACGCCGGCGCGACCTGCCCCGCGGCTCCGGGCACGGCGCTGAGCACCGAGTTCATGAGCGATTTCAGCGAGACGGCCATTTTCTGCTTCACGGGCATGCGAGAGGCAGCGTTGCTGTTGGCAGTGGTGTTGATGGCAGCGGCAGGAGGCGACATGGTGGGAAAAAGAAAAAGAAGAACTCCGAGTAAGTAGTAAAATAGCCCAAGTGGATAGCCAAGTGCCCTTATTCGGTGGCCCCTTTATTTTTCCTTTATAAAAAAAAAAACTGTTTTTGCCTCTCTGTGCCGCTAAACACAAAAACAAACAAAAGGACCTAACAAAAAAAAAGCCACGGCCGTCAAATAAAACAAAAAAGGGAAAGGGTATTTCGAACCCTTTAATCCTCCCCAGCTCGGACTTAACGGTGTAAGCAGAATAAGCCTTGGGAACATGGAATTCCTTATCAGATCCTCCCACCACGCGGCGTCTCGCCCGCTGAATGAGTAATAATCGCCTAATTATACCCACTAAATACTAAATGGAGCGCCTAAAGGACGTTTTCCCCAGTTTGCTCAGGCCCCCCCTCGCTCGGATATCAAGCCGATATGCCTTATGGAGTGGAGGGTTGCGCCTAAAGGGGAAATTCCCGTCATCGCGGATCTTGGATATCTTCCTGTTTACCAATCTAATTCTCTTGACATGTGCCGTTGTCGTCGTCATCTCATGTTCCAAGCCTCACCGGTTACAAGACAATCCACGGTCAAATAGCAGTAAAAGAGAAACTATCATCATTTTTTCTACTTCCTTGACACGTAACCCTTCTCCGAAATCTTTCCCCCCACCACCTTTATCTAACCATCGCCGAGCATGTCCGAGCCCAATTCACCGGCCCTTGTCTGCGGAGCAGCCCCCATTCCATTATTCGTATGCGATCGCCATAATAACATCATCTCCCTCCTAAGCTTACCAGAAATGTAAAAAATCATAAGCACAACGAAACGACCATCAACCTTGGTTGCGTAAAACGTAAATGATGCTATCTCCCTATTATTCCATATGATAGTACTAGGCCAAATCTCAACAAATCTCATATACACGCAGTAGGAATCTCTTGAACTCCGGATTCTGCTGGCATTCTTTGCGCCAGGGACATATCTTACAACCCTCCATGAACACTCACACGTCGTACCACCTTACATGTCATCGGGACGATGCAGGATAGACCATGGGAGACTGTAAAGCACATCACTAGCCCAAAAATGCCAACATGGAACCCGCGCTCGCTAATTCCCTGTTGAAATCCACAAAATGCTTATATACGCAAAAACCCTCCAAGAGAAAATAAACAAAAGAAAAGAAAAAAGAAGAAAGGAGAAGTGCCATACAGTAAACAACACACCCACGCGCAATTAACACTCATTAAGCGGGTCGCTCGTCATTTCCTTTACATGTTCTTCTTCCTCGCTTCGTTGTATCCGTCCTCATCGCTATCAGACTCCTCGTCCTCATCTGCACCACTCTGCATCTTGACCCTATCGGACTTCTTCCGTCTATCCTTCATGGCCTCTCTGATCTTGCGGCTAGCCTCGCCGAAGCCCTCAGCAGAATCCAGTGTTGTAAACCCACTGATCGGGAAGCCACTAGACCCAAAGCCGCCACCCGAGCTGTTGGATCGACTCCTTGAGCGTGACGGCGGCCGTGTTGAGAAGATGCCAACTCTGCCAATGTTGCTGAAAGAGTCGTTTCGAGGCAACATGCGGCTGGATTGTGTAGTGCTGCGTCGTGACAGCGGGGGCGGCGTCTCCATCTCGACACCGGCGCTGGACTCGCTGTCTCGCCGGATGCGAATATCTGCGGCCGATGACTGAGTCCCCCCTGTCTCGATTTTTGTAAATTCAGGAACCAGTCTTGTCTTGTCAAAGTCAGGGAACATTTCTGGTCCGAGTGTGTTGATCAGCTCCGTCACCTGCGCGCTGAGCTCTGCCCGTCTCAATTTCAACTTGTGAATGTTGAAATCGGATGCCGGGACCAGACATAGCACCAGCGGCCTAAGCGACTTGAAAATATCCATCCCAACCTCTCCGAATCGCAGCGCGGCAATAGTAATAGCCGTCCAGGCCACCCACGTAGCTAGGTACACCAACCACAGGGGCATCCATTCCGGCAGATAGCCCCAGAGACGGTCATACCATGCCCTGGCGACCACCGCTATCGAGTAGCCATGATAGAGTGTCGGGGCCAATCCACAGGCGACGAGGATCTTCCATGTAGCCATGACGTCACGCCCGCGAATCTTGACCGTTGAGCCTGCCAGCGCCGCCTTTGCCTTGTTTCTACTGATGATTTTCGTAGCCACAAAGACGGGGGAGAACAGGAGCAGACCTGGAACCGTGCAGACGAAGAGGATCAGTAGCTTGATAGAGCGATAGATGAACAGCATAATGACTTTCCATATCGACATTGTGGCGTACTGTACCTGGTGATCCCTCAAGTTGAGATACCGCAGCTGCGAGTTGTACTGTTTTACGCTCTTGGATAGCTTGGTTATCCTCTCGTCGTTTTTGTAGCGCTCATAGCCCAGGGCCAAGCGGCGGTTCAGCTCCACCACTACAGGCAAAGGTAGTTTCTTGCCCGTAGGGTTGTAGAGTCTTCGTGCCGCTTGGATCACCATCAGGATATCGTAGTCTGGGGTCGAGACGGTCACAGAGCTGAGAGCTTGGTAGACTGTGTCAATGACCTGGCCAATTGCTTCTCTGCGCTGGTTATTCCGGTACATCTCAACCACGTGCGGCGGGATCTCAAAGGGGGCTCCGAATTCAATGACGGCACGCGAGCGGAACTTGTGCGGGTGGAAGTAGTTCATGCCCACCGGCACAATCTTAAGACCACAGTTAGGCGCCTCGGCCAGCGCTCCCAGGGCCATGATAGCCACGCCGGCCTTGAGAGGGAGTAGCTCGGAGCGATCATGGCTGCCACCTTCGGGGAAGATGCCGACGCATCCACCATTCCTCAGCCGCGCAAAGACAGCCTCGTATACTTTGGTTTGATCTGTATGCGGCGCAAGCTTATACTTGGTCCCCCGGTATCCTGGCGCCGAACCGGTGATTGATTTGTCGGTAAAGCGGCCTTCCTTATCGATATCATCTCGGCCGGTGAGCTGCTTCAGACCCAGCTGAGTTTTAAAAGGCCGTTTGATGCGAATCTCCTCAGGGCCAAGGATCTGATCAATATTGACACTCTCGCCCGACGTCTTCTTACCCGGTGGCAGGAACAACATTCCCTGAGGCTCCCCCTCACCCACACCAAACTTTGTGCCCACTCCTCGAACCAGCGTCGGGTCGTTAATCGGGTCCGGGAGATAGATGGTGCCCGTCGCGAGTTTCGCGGCATCCTGCGCTCGCCCGACGGGGACGGAACCAACTTGGCGGGATCCCCAGCCGATAAAGCCGTGGACAGATTTCTGTGCAATCAGGAGGGATATTCTTCGGTTGGCGTCTAGTCGCAGCGTCCGTTGCAGGAGAATGGCATCCACAAACTGTCAAGAGTCATGTTAGCATAATCTTGTCTTGCGCCTCAATCTGTCGCAAACAACAAAAGAGATAATTCAGAATAGAGAGAGTAGCTCCATACCTGGTTCGCATGCGGCGCAGCGACAAAGAGCACAGGCCCCGTCTGCGGAACCCTCCACGAGCCTCGTGGTACAACCTCTCTGAAAAACAGATTCACCAGATTTCCCATGCCGTAGAGGAAGAGGTCGTACTTCCAGTTGACCATGGGATAGAGCTCCTTCTTGGGCTGCTCAGACTCCTCGGCCGGCGCATCATGGGGCTCGGCATCCGTCGCAGTCGTCGCTGCGACTTCTTTCGAAGCCATGACTGCAGAGTTTATTGCTTTCCGTCTCACTCAGCACCGCAGGCGATGCCAGTTGATGCTATTGGCAGTATGTTTACTGCTATCACTCTGATCGACGCGCCGAGTGGTAACCGTCGAAGCTGTGTAAAGCTTGGTATGTAGAGAAAGAGAAAAAGTGGACAAAACAGATCAACCCCTCTAGTACCGCAGCTCCAAGTTTTTAGAGCGAAAAGGTGGCACGGGACGGATGACGCTTTCCTGCGTGGAGCGAAGAGGGGCTTAAGATTTTTGGCTGAAGTGATGTGTCGCGCGCGCCAAAGATGGATCCAGCTTCAGCTGTTGGCCTTTTCGAAATGATTTTTTTTTTATAAAAAAAAAACAAAGAACCGAAGAAGAAGAAAATAAGGAGCATTCAAAGGGAATGGTTCAGGTTAGATTCTTCCCCTTCCTCCCTCTTTAATTACGAGCGCGCCACTTACAGTACAACGAGGGGCTCAGCTTCAATACGCCAATCCGATCGTCTCAATACCTGTCCATTAATGAATGTTCCATATCGCACCGGCGCCGTTACAGGGAGTTACGGAAGCCTTCAAGCGCTAACCGCGGGCGGACGAGGCAACGAATCCACTATCGGTGGCACGGTAGGGCTGCTGAAACAAGGCATGTTAATGTTACTCCGGCAGCTGTTTTTTTTCCTTCGCCATCGTTGTCTCGCAATTAACATGTGCTCGTGCCCACTCTCATCATGCCATCCCGAGGGAGATGCGAGAGAAGGGGATTGCGCTGAGATGAGGAGGGCAAAAGTGTCCGGAATTTGTCTTTAATTACGCAAGTGCCAGTGTTTGAGACAAAAAGTCATGTTTTGATCATAATAGGGGGGGATTAAGCTCTGAACCTTATAGACATTTGCGGAATATTGGGTCTGATATCTGCAGGAATAAGACTCCAAGGCTTGTTGCGGTGAGCTCTAACAAACTCTAACAGCATCATGGTAGCATCGCATCCCCATCAAGCATTTCTATCGCGTAATAAGGCTTTATATATACCAAAATAAGCAAATTTTTATCTCTAAATATTTGCTATGAGCAACCAATAAGACACAGCTACCTCTGCTAAGTAAAATTAAGGCCGTGACAGGCCGTGCTGTCACATGTAAATCACGCTCACCGTAAGCCGCATCTGGCACCTACCCGGAGATTATTTGAAAATACAAGGAGGCGACAGGCTACCTGAAGTGCATGTCTTGCTAATCAATAAAAGGTATACCCGTCGCCAAGGTCCTTCTCAAGGCTTGGTAGGTAAAAAAAAGAGAGTGGCTATCCAGCACCCAAGTGAGCTGTTCAGCATCACAAAGTGTGCAGGAGAATTATAAAGAAAAGAAGAAAACGCGTGCTTTTAGATAAACTCCAGAGATACAATATTACATTATTAAAAGAAAGAAGCAGTAAATAGCAGATACTGAGAAGGTAACGGAGGTAGCAGAAACAAGAAGAAAACAGCAGGGATAGCCAAAAATACCAGAGTTGTTGGATAGCAAATTTGGGATGCCGGATAGGCACTCCCAGAAGCATGTAAAACTTGCTCTCTTAGATCGGTTGATACCAAGAGCCTTAATTACTAGGTAGGCACATCTCTTGCTAAACCACTTGGTCACGGATCTTGGGAGAGTTGTCAGATTGGTTGCCTGTCTCATTATCCTGCGTCTAATAGGGGAAAAAATACAATGCTCTTCGTAGCCCCAGATCCGAGCCAATTCTCAGCTTCTAAATCTTCAGCAATGGAGTCACATATTATCTAGTATATCACTGCTATATGCAACGCACGATGGTTCGGTTCTCTGCTTATCTATAAGCAGTTTCAAGATATACTTAGGTCGAAGGGGCCATTTAGTTTACCGACCTATCAGGAGCATGAGTCAGATTGATCAAAACCAGAGTCAACAAAGTCACCCAAGTCATTTCCATGTTCAGAATTAGTTTCAACATTAGGGTCTCTCATTCCCACATATGCCTTCAAAATATCAATGGCAACGCTATTTTCCATCGGCAGCCACTACAATTTCCAGCGAGTTGGCTCTCACATGGAATGTCAGCTCCTACCTCATAAGCTTTTGCAACTACAGCAGCAGCACTACGTTTTCCAGATGGGAGCAAGACTGTAGGTTGACCGTTGCTCAGACCTCTCGGGATATGCCTTCATATGCGACTCCCAAATAACAAAATGGTGCGAAGGGGATCTTCTTCAACGTTCGGCATTATGATGCTTTTGAATCCCACTGGCGCCAGACTTGTCCCTTCCAGCTGCTTTTCTCTCACGAATTTCCGAGCAATAAAGTTTAATTCAGCACCTTGACCAGTCTAATCTACCTCCTTGAACAGAGAAAACTTTGTGGTGCTGAGAAGAGGGTCCGGAGCAGGTGCTCATAGGGATCCTATCAAAATGAGATCGGATCTGGCTCAAATACAGGCGATTGGAAATTGGCTTGTAAACTGTCGAAGTGCCAAACTAGTAGTAAAGGGCAAATACAACCCCAGATCCTACAGCCCCAAGTCCTGCTGTCCCAAGCGGCCTCTTCCCAATTTCCCAGTCCAGATGTGGCAGTTAATCCATGTATCCTTTCTGTTTCCTGCCCAGGACAATAGGGTTGTTTATATCGGGATAGAGGAGAACGTTTTCTCTCATCTTGCCTTGGAACATCGGGAGCTAGTAGCTGATGCAAGTTCAGTCCTCTGCCCCTTCTAGGGTCTAGCGGATCTTCCGAATCATTCCGGCTGTACAACTATCCATTTCAATTCGTTGTTAGCTACCTTATGTGCCCTTGTTTACTTTAGGCCAACAGATCTCATCCAGAATGGGGCTCAAGGGCCACCTCAAAGGTAGTGGAGATGCACTTATGCGCGGCGGGCTGATCCGTGTCACTCAGTACCGGGATCGACTACGAGTGGGGGGGAAATGCCAGTCAATTCTGTGCCTATTAATAGTCTGGTGGCTTGGTTCATATAAACTGGATGCTCATAATCTCTTGTTTTGGCATTAACAAGGTCGTGGGTTATGTTACAGCTTAGTGGTACTCCGTACAATCACATAAATTTGAGTGTGAAAATGCTCCTCCTCTAGCATTTCATCATCACAGAGGCATAGAGCAAAACGTAGCACAGAACGAAAGTCATAGAGTCCAAAAGTCGAAAATATCCTACATTAATACTGCTTCATGAATTTAGTTGAGCACAGCTGAGCTACGAGCACTTTGTAACAGCGTTTCCCTACCGTTTGACTAGTTTACTTGGATGTCATTGCGAGTTTAGGGTATCACCTAGGCCTACGAAGTACATCATCAGTAGTGAAGCAGGCTACTCCGTAGCAGCAGTAGAAAACGCCATGCAAAGGTGCCTCACGCACTGTACGAGTCACCAGCCCCCCACAGAAGCAGTTTGCGCGAAACCACGGCTAGCGAAACCACTGTTACTAAAACCGGTCGCCTATCTCGGCCCCTCCTGTAGCAAAATCGTGGAAGTGATGCAATTTCTGCATGGCGAGACGACCCCTGGTCTCGATGACGAAAACCTGATTTGGATTGCTCGATGGAGGAAGATTCTTTCCTGTTCCTAGACCAGCGTGTTTGATAAGCCACGCGTGCATTTGATGGAAATGAATAAGCCTTTGGCGCGCTGGCTGCAGTAGCCGAGTCTAGAAGGACTCTCGGAAGCAAGCACTACGTCATTGATGTTGACCGCTGGTCTGATAACGCGATTTCCAAGGGGTTGGTGCTCCGTGCATCTCCGTAGCATCTCGGGCGAAAGGCGGCAAGTGACTTGAGCTGGTTGCAATCCATATTTTCCTAGGGAGAAAGGAAGGAAAAAAAAAAATAGCCTCCAAATAAGGAAGAAAATAAGGGTGATATTGATTTACTTTTATTCTCCTATATTTGCCTCCCGGAGCGAATTTTGTAGGACTGTTTGCCACGCTGAGCCGCTGAGCTGCGCAAAGGCAAAGAACAGCGTTTCGACTCTGGGGGAAACCGCAAAGAGGGGCGCGGATGACACACCAGCTTGCTCCGCTATTGGGCGATAAGAGGTCCACCGTTTTCGATAGGGTGACTGCCTTGGACACTAAGTGGAGCGGGTAACAGAGGCCCACGTAGCGACTTATCCGGATGCAGGTCCATGGTACCTCGCGGTCCACCCACTTGCTGCGTGCGGACGCGGTACCGGCAACAGTCGCCTTCCCCGGACGATTCTGGAGCCTTCTCGGGGCCATTGGCTGATGAATCACGCGTGGGGCCGCTTGCCACCAGTCTGAAGCAAGTCACTCGGCGGAGCAGGTATCAGTGACCTCCTGCTCGGCCAGCTGCACCGCGCCCAGCTGGTCACTGCGCCTTCTCGGCCTTCTCTCCTTGGTCGGCCTTGCCTGGCGGCACAGGCGGTCACCGCCCCCTCAGGCTGCCACTTGCCTCCTCTTCGTACTGTCACTACATAAAGGACCGCCCGTCTGTCAGCAGCCCGATTTCTTTCTTCCCCCTCTTCCTCTCACAAACACATCTCTTCACTTGCTTCCTAAGGAACATCCGTTAGCAGCGCATCTTCTTGCAACTCTCTCCCAAACTACTCTTCCAGCGATAACCACTTAATCCGCCACCATGCAAATCTTCGTCAAGACCCTCACCGGCAAGACCATCACCCTCGAGGTGGAGTCTTCCGACACCATCGACAACGTCAAGTCCAAGATCCAGGACAAGGAGGGCATTCCTCCTGACCAGCAGCGTCTGATCTTTGCCGGAAAGCAGCTTGAAGACGGCCGCACTCTGTCCGACTACAACATCCAGAAGGAATCCACCCTTCACTTGGTCCTCCGCCTCCGTGGTGGTATGCAGATTTGTAAGTCATCTTTACCATTTTACTCACCCAGCTACATGGAGCTAACGATCCCATTCAGTCGTCAAGACCCTCACTGGAAAGACCATCACCCTCGAGGTGGAGTCTTCCGACACTATCGACAACGTCAAGTCCAAGATTCAAGACAAGGAGGGTATCCCCCCGGACCAGCAGCGTCTGATCTTCGCTGGAAAGCAGCTTGAAGATGGCCGAACCCTCTCCGACTACAACATCCAGAAGGAGTCAACTCTCCACCTTGTCCTCCGTCTTCGTGGTGGTATGCAGATCTTCGTCAAGACATTAACTGGCAAGACTATCACCCTCGAGGTGGAATCATCTGACACCATCGACAACGTGAAATCAAAGATTCAGGACAAGGAGGGCATTCCTCCTGACCAGCAGCGCCTCATCTTCGCTGGAAAGCAGCTGGAAGACGGTCGCACCTTGAGCGACTACAACATCCAGAAGGAGAGCACTCTGCACTTGGTTCTCCGTCTTCGTGGTGGCCAGTAAAGTGCCTCTACGATGGATGGCGCAGTAATGATTGATTGGACGATTGGCGTTTAATGGAAATTCACGGCAAATATGGGAACTTGGCCATTTGGAATGGTCGTCAATATCTTATGTTAGCACATTTCGGCGTGACCAATATTGTGGCACGCTTCAATACAAGCTTTGCTCGTTAATAATAACGGGTCTTTCTTGCGAACTTTATATCTTCTCTGGTGCATCGTGAAATCTTGCGCAAATTGTATCCGTGACTGATTGTAATTCAGAGTGATTCAGTTTGTTAGTCATATGATGAAAGTGGAGTAAGCTCTAGGTTAGGCCCGTTGATGGCAAGCTCACGCCTCTTATCGCTGGAGTCGCATGGCGCTTTTGGTAATAAACCTTCAACCGATTTCTTGGCTCCTGTGCCACCTGTTTTGCCCTTTAAAATGCGTCCCTCGAACTGATTTTCCTGCTCGGTGCCATGTACATCGACAGATTCCCAACTGATTCTTTCCAGGTTCAACATTTCTTGCCGCCTTAATAATCCCACCCGCAGTCTCCAACTCTTGCCACCGCACCACCATTTTGCTCCTTCAACCTCGACGGCCGGCGCATCACGCCTGAATACTCTTATGAATCGGTGCCAACATCGATAGCTTGGAAATGACTTCTTATTTTTTCCATATCAAATTCGAGCTTTATCCAACCGAAAACCCTACAGCCGAAGGAAAAATACCTGCCGCGCGCGGCAGCCAAGATATTTGGCTACCATCGGACGAAGCCAGTGTTTTTGATGACCTTCCCGCGCATCCTCGAACTAATAGCTCGGCGGCACGCAATATCGAGAGACCGGATAGAAATAGACGAATATCTTTTGGAGCATCGGCGACGTTGGACCGCAGATCTGGGCTTTTCGCAAACCAGAAGCCTGGAATCATAGACTGTGGGATCCCGCGAGCACCGATCAAGAACGGACACAAAATCGAGGCTTTGCCCGAACGCCAGTCGCTGGGGCGAGTGAACAGCTATCCACCACCATCTCCAACTGCTGCTTTGCAACCGCAGACTGCGATCCGAGACTGGAGATTTGGGCGCATAAATATTGAGACTGTAGACCCTAGCATACTCTACGAGAAGAACATGGCTGGAGAGGGTAGCAAGGCGGCTGCTGTGGCTGGGCCATCAGCTGCGCCGACTTTGGGCCCCTCGTTCAGCGGCGCAGGGACGGCGACAAAAGCAGAGTTCATTGAGCTAGAGGGGAAGAATACTGAAGTTGGATGGGGCATCGTACATTTCTACAAGGAAGGAGAAGAGACGCCTGGCCTCACTTCTACGGCCTATAACGAAGATATGGCAGAGGAGGCTGATGATATGCAAGACTGCACTACACTATGTATCCCTGCCGTCCCGGCCTACATGTCGCCCGGAGACTTTTTGGGATTCTTAGGAGAACGATGGCAGGGAGATATCAGCCACTGTCGAATGGTCATGACATCGCGGATGAGCCGATACCTGGTCTTGCTCAAATTTCGAGATGGCAAACGGGCGAAACAGTGGAGGCGAGAGTACGATGGCAAAATTTTCAACTCTATGGGGGTACGTATGAGAATCAATCGATTTTGCTACTGGATGACTAGCTAGATACTGACTTTTGCGACAGTCTCACGCCTGCTACGTGGTGTTTGTGAAGAGCATCACATTTGAAAGACCAACTCAGTCTCATGGCCGTAACTACTCCATCTCATCTACCCCAGCAGCCGTTTCGAATAGCCTGAAGCCTTTCCCGCCTCCGACTCCCAACCTCGTGGAGCTACCCACATGCCCCGTCTGTCTAGAGAGAATGGATGAGACGAACGGACTGATGACAGTGCCGTGCGCTCATGTTTTCCATTGCACATGCTTACAGAGCTGGAAAGGAGCGGGGTGCCCAGTCTGCCGATTTACCAACCCTTCGGAAGAGAGCGATCCGTCAAACCCTTATAGCCAAACATTTGGAGGATCCTCCTCGAATCTATGTAGTGTCTGTGATTGTGTCGACGACCTCTGGATTTGCCTAATATGTGGCTACGTGGGATGCGGCCGATACAAGGGAGGCCACGCCAAGGACCATTGGAAAGACACGGCACACTGCTTCGCTTTGGAGCTGGAGACGCAGCACGTGTGGGACTATGCGGGAGATATGTGGGTGCATCGCCTCATCCGCGATAAGGGTGATGGTAAGGTTGTTGAACTTCCGGGGAGAAATAATGACACCGCGAATGACGATGGGGAAGAGGATGACGTGGTCCCACGGACAAAATTACACACGATTGGGTTAGAGTACACTCACCTGATTACTAGTCAACTCGAATCTCAAAGAGCTTACTACGAGGAGATGATAAACAAGACGGTTGACAAAGCCTCGAGATTCTCAGCCATTGCTGAGAAGGCAGCAGAACAGGCGTCCGAAGCGCTGGAAAAATCTGCCAACGTGGAACAAAGAATTAATGTCCTCAGTAAGGAGACCATCCCGCAGCTGGAGCGCGATCTTGAACGAGAGAAGAGCAAGGCCAAGAAGGGCGAAAACCTAGCGAGGGGCCTAGGCCAGGCGCTGCAGGAAGAGAAGCGAATCAACGAAGGACTGATGAAACGTATTGAGCATCTCGACGCTGACGCCGAGACGATGCGTAAGCAGGTGGAGGAGCTAAAACTAGAGAATGCAGAGCTGAAGGAGATGAACCGAGATTTGACCATGTTCATCTCTGGCCAGGAGAAGCTTAAAGAGATGGAAAATGAGGGGCAGATTGAAGAGGGCGAGCTTGAGGGAGGCACTGCGAGTGTTCCGGAAGCCAAGAAGAAGACGAATAACCGACGGAGAGGGAAGCGATAGTGGGAGTAAGTAAAAAATATAACGATACCACTTTAGTAGAAGCATTACGGAGTAATTATAGCAAATTTACAAAGTATTCAAACACAGCAGGTTCCCCTGCATAGCCTACAGCCGTGATATGCAATCATCTTCATATGTAGGAGGTGCATGCAGAGTCATACAAATGTCCCATGACCGAATTAAACAATCTCCATGCTGGTGCTGGACGCGGTTTACGATAGGTGTGGTTTACCTGCTTTGTTACGTGATGGAAATGCTTGATATGGATGGGAAATAATCGCGAGTCTTCGTTGTGTTTTAAGGTAAATATCTGGAAGCAATATGTGAATGAATGTGTATATGACGCCGAAGAGGAAGCGATGAATCTTTAACGACTACAGGCACTTGGCTAAAGCAGGAGATCTCTCCGTAAAAATTATTGATGAATGTTATTGCCCTTACTACTCTTAACTATTATTAGTGTAGCAGCATTCTAATTCCTTTTGGGCTGTGTATAGTGTTTTGTAATCAATCGAGAGCATGGAGGGAAAAAAATATTGAGAGAGTTTTAAAGAGAGAGAGATATATATAATCGCCTTCATTATGATAACGATGCTTCCTCAGATTTAATTTCTACTACTACCTGCTCTCCTAGCAGTTTGCGATCCCTCTTATTTCGTCTACCGCTTGCATACCTAATACTCCGGTAGGTAGTGTATGCTGGCTCCCAATAATTCGATCATGATTATGTGGGAGGGCAATCCTCTGAAAATGACGCTTCGCTAAAGAGGTCGTTTCGAGATATGAGAGTTTAGAATACACGAAGACGGGTCAAAGCCTTTGAGAGAAGATAAGTGCACCTGAAGGGTGAACTGGGAAGGAGATTTTCCAAGGCAATTATTGCGCAAGTCCTATCGAGTGTGAGTTAACTGAGGATTGTAAAGAGTATTAAAAATGTGGGCAATGTAATGGTTAAGAGAGAAGGCTCAGAAAGCTCAGAAAAGTATTTTTGGATTCCCTCGCTTCTAGATGGCGGAAAGTTATCCTGATTTGATCAAGTTCCTGGCGCCCAGTGTACCACTTGCTTGATGACCTTTATGTTCTCTATTTCACTAAGGTTCCTTCTTTATATTTTCCTCTTACATTCATTTTCTAATTTGTCCTTCTTTAATCGTATCCCTCCCCTTCCTCCACATTTGTCTCATATTTACAGCAAGTTTAGCGCACACACAATTACTCCTTGTTCACCAGCTTTTACTATCTAAGAGAGAGATTTCCTTGCAGGGTATAAGCCCCCTAATGAATTGTTGAATGGTTTGAGAACTATGAAGGTTATCTTTATGAAGACTAACCAGCTGGGGCCGCAGAGATCCTCATACATAACAAGCTGTCTACGATCTTTGTACAGGAAAATGAGTATATGGTTATCTAAATACCCATATTTTGGTTTAAATCTGAATCTGTATACCAAGCTATAGAAGAGGGTCAAATAGTTATGTCTATAGTAGCCTGTGAGTATTCTACTTCAGAAGGCAGGTTGAGGGAGCTAGTGAAGAAGATAGCTTCCCATAAAACCAACCACCAAAGAACCTGCTCTCCTGTGTCGATCGTAGGATATATTCGGGGGGTAAGAGTGAATATTTTGAGCAGCTCTTGAGATCACGTTACAGCGTCTGATTTGGAAGGGCATCTTTTATACGAGACTGTCAGAGATACGGAATGAGGAGTGCTTAGCTACTTAATTATCTCGTCAAGAAAGAACACCTCATAGTCAAATGTACATCTAGAATCTGGATCAATGCGAGTAGTGCCTTGTATATTGGCAGAGAAGATGCGCTAGAAGAGATATTCCGAGAGTAGCCGCTCATTTGCTTGTGGTTGAGAGAGGGGCAAATCTGTAAGCTTCGTCCACTTCCATTAGGTACCGTCGTCGACTATACTATCGTGGCTGCTTGTCGTAGTACTGTCAGGTTTCCCAATACCTTTCATATCTGACATCATTAGACGGGTTCTGATGTCCAAAACGGCACTCATTTTACCAAAGTCCGCGGCGCGAGTGTAAGACAGCACGGACAATTGGAGAAATACGACCGGCTTGATGCAGTGACTACCTACCATTTCATTTTGGAAACTGACGACATTATGGACCCCATTTGCACCTTGGACATACCGGGTGTTGAACCAGACACTGGTGAGATTTTAGCGGTCAGCTTTTCAGACAAACTACTGATCTTACGACGAATACATTAACCAGCTCGAGATCTTCTCGCACCGTAGGAATCAGACACCCATAGTTTAGAACCAACTTCGCACTGTATCAGCCACAGTGCGCTTCACAAATGGCCCGTGCCCCCCAATGGTTGGAATGCGGGGCGTGCCGCGTTCGGATACGGGCCGGTATCGCGGCGACGTCATAGGCTTGATTAACAAGAACATTCGGGGGTGCCGACAGTTTTTGGTGAAGCAAGCTCGAAGGCTGCATCGTAATGGATGCATACATGGAGATGTGGAAGGATTTTTATGTTCCATTGAGTTAATTAATCCTTTACGCCATGGCTAAGTAAGCACGATTTTGATTATTATTTTTTTCGCAGCTTGAGCATAGCCCCTCGCTCGTTGTGGCAGAATTTTGAAGCCATTCTACTCGTCAAGCTATGGCAACCTTTTCACACTTTATCCATATTTTTGTACTTAGCCAAAAGTGAATCTCTTGTGGCTGGCATCTTTATTTTCTTTCACTCATATTCCTGGAAAAAGATAACCAGCCAAGGGTTCTGGCTGCAGTCAGAATCGTAGCCTTGATAATGGGCCATGCTTTGGTTGGCTACTTACTCTTATCGCTACACACAAGAGCAGCCGCACATCCCGTTCAAAGGTACAGCAGCTCGGACTCATTTCCCCATTCACGCCATTCTTTATTGAATCATTGGGGAGGGGTAATTGATTTTACTTGGTAACCCATTCTCATTGAAGTATCGCCATAGTACTGTAGAGATTCTCGTGGGCTTCCCCTAGATATCTATAGATGAACTGCGTATTGGCTAGCTGATATTCCTCACCACCTTCTCGTTTCAAGTTTGCCCACCGTTCATACGATAGAAAATTTCATGTTGATCAGCTGATACTCCTCACTACCCCGTTATAGTCTTAGCTTTGTCCAAATTATGTCTATCATTTATAACTTCGTCTTCCAGCCGCCCAAAGAGGGAGTAGACAGATAGCATTAATTAGAACAACATCTGACCCAATAGGACCATCTGCTGTGTTTGAGGTCCATGCCGTCTGTCGGCAGCTCAAGGGCTGCTAGAGCTGATTTAGCTGTGGCGGGTGGTCTTGCTGTTGTCTTTGTGGGAGGATGACTAGGCAGTTATTGTCTATGTGGGTGGGTGATGTGTAGAAGTCTTGCTAGTATGTCGATGGTAAGCCTTCATATTGAGAGCCGCCTCTTGCGGTACTGAGATCTCAAAGATATGGCCTGTAGCTAAGGGTCGATTAAAGATCGCTTTGGTGGCCTCAGTTAATCTCCCTCCGGCCCGGTTGCGGCTCGGAACTATGCGTGGCATTGTCCTGAACGCCGTATTTTCTCCTGAGAATCAAGGCCGTTCTGGGGCATCCAGTAAAATTGTAGCTGCACAATGGATTTTATCCCGCTTGCTGAGATAATGTCGAGTTACTTGAGTGTAGACCACCTTTCGGTCTACCAGGTATGAAGTCGTTGATTTAGACATCATATTTCATGCTTTGTCTGAGCAGCCATGAAGCTTCGACATGCCGATGACAACCCGTTTACAGGCATCATTGATAAGGCGAAGAATTAGAAGTAGGTAAACTGGTCCTTCTCTTAGCCCTTCTTTAGCTGTAGCTGCAGCTTTCCCTTAATCGTGTTGGTTGTCTGTAACTTGGCTTCTATCTCTTCCATCGGCAAGAGAGGGGCTACTGGCGCGCATTTTGGCCGGTTGAATATTCCAGCAGTCTTTGCTTATCTTCTTCACTAGTTGTTGTATTTGTGTCGACTTCGCCCAAAGCAGGTGTGTAGCAATCCTTGATAGTAAATTTGGATTAAAGCGGTTGGATGATGGTGTGCATGCTTGTACTTGAGAGAAAGGAGGAGGCGGAGAGGGGTGGGAGAGTTTAGCTGAGAGGCTTTGAGCCCTATGGAAAAGTTAATTAAGCAAGCAGGACGAAGTAACATAGACTGCCAATTACATAAGTGAGTAGGTTGTATAGAAATGAGCTAAGAAACATCCCTAGAATCGTTTTCATATCGAAAATGAAGAGGTCTTTCGGTCCGTTTGCTTCGTGCTGGCAAAACGGTCGCATCATGTTTACTAAGCATCCATCTGTATTTGTCCATGTTATTATCTTCTATCTCTAGATGCTGCAAAATAACAAAAGGGTAAGATTGGTAGTATCTACCTGTCTCACTTTAATAAAGGGAACATTGGAGTACCAAAAGGCTCGCTTAAAGAGCTGTTCTGAGAGAAGGGGGAAATTTTCGTAGGAAACCGAAAGGGAAACAGTTTTGACGCAGCCGGTTCATATAGCTCCCACTTGAGAAATGAAGAGGTTACCACATCAAATGCTGCTAAGTGGCTTTTTCTTCTTCTTATGGCATTGGGCAACCCTTCCGTAGACTCTTACGGAGACTCGTAATACTTTCTTAAGTACCGTGGTCACCTATTGAAGCTTGTATACCCGCAGATAAGCCAAGAAGATAGCTTCTGCTGTCCCCCAGGACATGTAGTGGAAGGGAGGTTACGAGAGTATTTTTACTAGTGTTATATGAGCATCACAAATCAGAATCGGCGTCATTCGGAGAAACAATCGCTTCCATTAACAATAAGTCAAAGCTTTTTTTATTCGAGGCATGCCCAGCCATCGCACCCAACTGCCTAACTGGTCAAGGCATCGTGTCAAATCATCCCACTCCATCCAAGGCCAGGTCAAAAAGCCGGAGCCCAAGGCGCCTAATACCATGCATGTTCGTTCTAAGCTGCATAACCACTCTTCGTCTGTAGATTCCATAATACTACATCATGCAACGTGATCCCATAACGAACATAATCGAGAGTTTCCATCTCTCCGCCGCAAAATCAAAATTCGAACCGCAAATTCCCATGATAAAAAAAAAAAGTAAATGAAGCTGCCCAAGATGAAAAACAAAACCAAAAATGAAAAGAGAGAGAGACAGATAGGATAAAAAAAGAGAGGTCTTCTTCTTCAAGTCATACATTCGTGGGAGAAAGTCATATCAAGCTCGTAAGACATTCCGCAATAACGTCGTGGTGCATGGCGGCGGTCAACCAATGAAGAGAGTAAAAACGCTAAGGTGAAGTAGATCGCGAGCTCAGAAGTCGCCTCAAAGATTTATGTAGAGAGAATCTTATCACAACGCCGTCGCTGAATGACCGTAAAAATCATGTAAAAGGAAAGTCGTGAAGGAAATGATAGTGGCTAGCCCGCCTAATCGAGCTGGCCCCCATTACATGACAAGGAAATTTTGAAACAAAACAATTAGAAATGCCCTCTATTAGTTTAGTTAGCCCGAATAACAAGCTTCGACAGGAACTTGTTTGAAAGCGAGTCGAAATCATAGCGGTCAAATTGGGCCTCTCTCCGGGTTCGCAAGTAAGCCTCTGCAGAGAATTGTTAGCATACTCGTATCCAGTGATGTTTGATGGAGCAGAGGGGATTCAAACTTACCATGCTTGATGACATGTTGTCGCACTTCAGTCATGGCATCACAGACAGCAACATTGTTGTGAAGCAGGTGGCCGTGCTGACGGGTATCCCAGTCGGTGAAGGCCGGAAGCTTCTGAGAGATGGCGTGAAAGAGACCCACAATAACACCAACAGGGGTGGTTTCCATGTCGTTGCAGAACTTGTTCACCGCCACGGGGTCAGGGACACGGTAGTGGCAGTCGAACTGCATCTCTTCCCACACAGCCAGGAGAATCGAGGCCAAGAGGAAAATGGTAGGCCAGTTCTTCATCTTCTCGCCGCTGTAGACACCAGAGTACAGGGCAGAGAGCTCCTCCAGGATATCTCTCTGAAGCTCGCGCCACATGTCAGCCAGAGCACACTTAATCTGGAAGTTGATCATGACAGGCGCAACGGTGCGGCCGTAGTACTTGGAGTCCTCGTCGTCGATCTGACCGTCAAGGGGCATCTCGGATCCCTGGCTCTCAACCATGGTGATGTGCATAGTCAAGTTGTAGGCAAGGACCAACTTAAGGGCCTTTCGGATGACAGGCATCTTCTCCTTGACGTAGTAACGGTGGGCAGTCTTGAGGATCTCAGTGATGAAGGGAGTGCCCTCGAAATGGTCGTCAATGAAGTCTTCAAAGGGGCCTTCAATGTGCTTGTCGAGATACTCGGAGAGAGCATCAATGCGGATGCCCTCGGCACCGACATCAAGTTTCTCAGTACGAGTCTCAAAGTCAATGGTGTCGTTAGTGGCCACATATGACTCGACCCACTCAACAGAGAAGCAGCTGTCATCAGCAACGAAGACCTCGCGAACCATGACGGGCAGGGCAAAGCCGTAGCCGTGGGTGATCCACATGAGAGTCTCCTTTTGAGCAAAGCCCTTGACATTGTAGACAGACACTCCACGGTCCATGTGCCTCTCATAGTCAGCCTTCCAGTCTTTCATAAAGTAGCCAATATCCTTGATGTCAATTCGTGTGCAGGGGACCTGCCAAAGGCGAGCGTGAGACGGCTGGCATCCAGCACAGGGCTCCCCCTTATCGCAAGTCTTCTTAAGGAATTTGCATCGCAGGCAAGCACGCAGCTTTCTTATCTCGCTGGCTTGCTTTCGCTGCTCTGGCAAAAGAGGACCCTTTCTACGGCCCACCTTCTTCTCGGTAGATCCATCCTTCTTTCCGTTAGAAACACGTCTAACGACAGACTTGGGTGCTTTGGCAATTGGGCTCTTGCGGATACCCGCGCTCCTCCTTGAGGTGGTGCTGGATGAAGAGGGAGAAACTGAGCCGGCCCCACTGCCAGGGCTGCGGCGGGTGACAGACTCGGCCTTGATGGGAACTGGGGCAGCTACCGCCGCAGGGCTATGGTTGTTGTCATGGCTGTGGTGATGGCCATCAGCAGAGTAGCAATTCCGATGTCCGTTATGGTTATGATCGGTGTGGCCATCAGAGTCTGGTGAGTAGGGCGAATGGGAGAAAGAGTGGACTTCCTCAAAGCTGCTGATTTCATTTGAGTTGCCACCGTCCGAAGAACCAGAGTTGGTTCTCAGGTGCAGGGTCTGCGAAGGGTTGAAGATGGCGGCACTTGGAGTAGGCTGAAATAGCTCATGGCCCGGATGTCCCCAGTCCACCACTGCCCACCCATCGCCGGAAGACGAGGATGGCAGTGAGAGGACCTCAAGGTAGGTTCCAGTGGGAGAATTGCTGCCAACAGTTTGTAGACCGTCAAGCTGCAGAGTGTTTTGGAAGTCTTGCCAGTTTCCCATCCCTGCACCTCCCCAGTGCATTGCGTGCGCAGTATCATCCAGAGCAGGCATCGAGCTGAAGGGCGACTCTAACAAATGGTTTTGTAACGCAGCCTGCGTCGTCGGCGGTAGGTAGTCAAGAGGATTTGGCTGGTAGCTCGAATAGGCATTAAAATTGACCAGCGTGGATTCCTGGATGTAATGTGACATGTCATGGGCGGGCAAAGTGTGATGGTGCTGTGCCGCGGAAGCAGCCTGTTGTTGATGGTGGTGAAGAGCCCAGTCGGTAAGAGGGTTCGTCGCTTGCTGGTAGGGCGAGTGCTGTAGCGGCGAGGAATGGCTGTGAGGGCTGGACATGTGTGAGAGAGGCGAGTTTGGGTGATATTCCTCCGGTGAGCTGCCTCGAGCTCCGTGGGAGGAGTGGTTGCTGTTGCAGGCGTTCATGGCTACGGAAAGCGGCCAAGAGCCTGTGGCCGCGACGAGATGAGAGGCTGGTCCTGGACTCGAGTGAGCAGTGGTTGTTGTAGAATAGCTATACGCCGCCGCCCGGTCCCGCTGGTGCTGTTCAAAGGTCAAATCGAGTAAGGCATCGCCCCCGCCGTTGACATTGTAGTCGAGGGTCATTCTGGGGGAGAGAAAGAGGAACAATCAAGCGATACGCTTAGATGCGAGCAAAGGACGTATTGTATGAAGGTGAGCCGATGACACCGCTCTTTCGTGATGTTCGCTAGAGGCCAGTGGTACTCCGTGCGTTTGAGGGATGATCGGGATTACGGCGGGGAGGGCGAGTTGGAAAAAGGGAAGAGGAGAAGGGCAGCGTCCGGGGTTGAAGGAGAAAACGGTTTGCTGCAGGCCAAGCTGGACGGCGCACTGGGACGCTTTTTGGGTGCCTAGAAGGTTTGGAACAGCACACGCTCTGCCGGCCAGCGAGTTGGTTAGTCACTGCTACTACCTGCACAGTCGCGACGCTGAAGCTGGCTGTAAGTGCAAGGCAGTGTGGATGGGGAGGAGAGGACGGACGTTGGAGCAGTAGCAGTGGGTGGTCGGCGGGTTGGCATGATTTGGAGGTATCGCGAGCGGGGGTCGAAAGAGGCGGTGAGCTTTGTTCGCCCGGCACCAGCAGCCAATGGGCGGCGCCAAGGCACATCTGCAGCTGCACGCCGGTGGGGCTGCCGGCCGGCGATCCAGCGAGGGCCACAGGGAGCCACAGGGAGCCACAGAGGGGCCACAGAGGGGCACAGAAGGGCCACGGCGAGTACAGGGCGCTATGTGCAGGGCCACGGCGCAGCACGACGCGCCCAATCGGAGCCAACAATGCACTGTGTCTCCGGGCCAGGAGGACAGTATGACTTGACCAAGCCCGGCTGTCCGAGCTGGCAATGGCGCCACCCTATCGCCCACATTCCACCATTCGACGGTGCTCCCCACCAGCCGTATTAGCACTGTGCATCGCTGGCAAAGGCCCCTCATCTTGCACAGTTACTTGCACGTATCGGGGCGGCAGGAGGGGCATCGGCGAGAAAGGATTGATTGAATTCTTTCGAAGGGTCCTGTCTACTAGGTTAGGTAGTTGGTGCTACCATGGATGTCCTGATGTACTTACTTGTGCTGTCGCTTCTGCTGCTGCTACTACCCAGTAGGACATACTGTATACTGTACAGTAGTATCAATACCTTGCTAGCAGTGGCATTGACCAGGTCAAGGAGCCATCATCATCATGCTGGTCGCGATGCTACGAAGCGCCTAGCAAGAGGTTTACATGTATACTTCGTACTTACGGGTACCTACTATGCCTTATTAGTGGTATACTTCTCCAATTGCACTGCCTGGAGTTCTGCTAGCCTAACCTAATCTAGCGGAGATCCCGTCCCTTCTTCAAACAGGGAAAACACAGGTAGTCCAAGTACTAACTAGTGCTGCTAGGTTTTGATGGGACGGACGCGAGACGAGCATCTCAGCGAAACCATCGCCAGCAGAGGCGCTGCAGTAGCATCGTTTTGGCTGCGCAGTAACGGAGCGAGGCCCGGCATCATGACTCTCCAGCTCTGTCCGAATGCCGTCATCCAACGGCGCCTACCAAGCAACGGCGTTCCATTCTGGAGACATTCTTGTCCTGCTTCTGCCAGATCTGGATTGCCACGTCTTTTGGCCCGTTGCCAAATACGAATAAACGCCTCATACTGGGCTCCGTACGATACGTGCTGCGCATGCGACTGCTACTTCAGACCTACATACAGCACATCGTATACCTGTATCTTGCCCCCGTGGTCCAACTAGCACTACACGATTCGAGCGGGCCACATCAGCTCCAGCATCCCCACCAAGACTCCCTTGTCAAGGCTCCATCGCAGCAAGGGTTCATCGGAAGACCATGAAGAAGAAAAAAACGAGAGGAAAAAAAGACAAGACAAGTGGGTACGAAACGGCGTCGTCTGGCTTCGTAGCAGATTCGTTTAGATTTCCAGACAGGGCAATCCCCTGGCGTCTACGGACCATGTAGCTACCTCTATGCGATACTACCGGTACGTACTATTGACACTCACTTACAAGCACTGTAAATCCAATCGTCTCTAGCCGCCATGGATCAACTCCAACTCAAGAACCAAAGAACCAGCGACACCCTCCTTCTGTTCAGACGATGGCCTGCTACCCTGGCGACTGCCCCATCCATCCCCAGAATCCCGGGATTCCTCGTACACATGCCAGCTTCCTACTCGCTGGCTGCCCGCTGCTGATGCATTGCCTGGACATCGAGTGCGGCAAAGGAGCGATGCGCTGTCAATTTGTGGCGTGCGCACAACAGCAGCTAAGACTCCAACTAAACCCTTATCACCGACCATGGCCGGACCCGATAATCTTGCCGCTGCTACCAGTAGTATATGTGGAATCGGCCAGTAGCCATGGGGGTTCCTCTGATGGTGCAAATCAAGTAGTATTGTCACCACTTTTCGGACAGAAAGCTCAGTTTCTCACAACCTTTGGATTGTGACCGGCCTCAGTCGGGCAGCATTCGGGGGGGGATGCTGCGATATGCCACAGAAATCGACTTTGCGAAATCTAGTTTGCCTGTGCCGAGATCGTCTGCCTTGTCATACAACCTGTACAGTATATGTTGGAGACGGAGAACATCCAATCCAGACCTTTTGCCCTCCCCAGTCTCGCCTCCCTTGCCCACCTAAGGTAAGTCACTAACTGAGCTACACAATGCTCGGATTGGGAGTAAATTGAATCCGAGACATACAGATTCCTCCTACAGCGAGGCTTGCAGGAATGATGTGCACCCAAGCAGAATACAGCTAGATCGGTCTTCACCTACACTTTTACGATCGATCATCATTAAGATATGCATGCGGGTGTCCCATGTGCCTTAGAGTGCTGGATCTCTATCGCTGTATCAGGTTAACCCTCTGGTGGGCATTGCACAAAAGTAGGGACTCGGGTTTTATTTAAAAGGTAAGGTAGTATTGGTGTACAAGTATTGGTTTTCGGATAGATACCGTCTTCCCCGTTGTCTGTTAGCTTGACAACAGCACAGATAGCAGGCCTATTCGACCGAGCGTATGGCCAGTAACGATACAGCAAGCACGGAGTATGAGTGCTGCCAATGGCAGAAATACCTAGGTACTAGATAGTGGTTTGCTTACCTCGGTGATGGCCGAGCCGAGTCGACTCGAGCATCGTCTCAATCAGCTTTTGATCATCATGATTGATACATGCAGCAGGTGATGTGCTCGGAAAACGCCACCCTTTTGCCTCCTATTGCCGTAAAACAGCATGGAGACGCCACCCGACTTACTAAGCGACGAACACTACCAGTGCTAGTTTCAACGCCATCCGAGCTTGAGCTTAAGCTTCTGGGTCCGCTAAGCCGACTAGATTTATACTCCGTGACGCCGTTGCCGATAGTACGAGTACCCCATACAAGTATCCGTCCACGAGCAAAGATGCTCCAGTGGTGCGAAGTAGTCAATCATGCACTCGCATGGCTCCAAAAGAGCAGCTTCTTGCTGCTTGTCGATTCTCGCCTGATTTTTTCGTGAGAATTCCTCGCCACGGAACTGCCGCCAATGCTCCGCTGCCCAACCCCCGCGGGGCCCCTGCAACGGCATTGCACGATGACCGTCTGCCCTGCTTCTTTCTTCTTAGCTGCAGCGCCTTTCCAAACGTGCTCGGTTTGGCCAGACTGGACCGCACGATCTATTTTCTGAATCCTTGCTGCGTTTGCGATGCTATGCTAGCAAGGCCCCCTGGGAGACCCATCGCCAGCCACCGAAGGGTCAGGAGGGCCAGAGCGCCGCGCGCCAGCATCGCCCTTGACAAAGAGCATTGAAGAGGCCCGCCGAGATGCTTGAGCCGGACGCAGTGCTAAACAGCCCTCTTCCCAGCCAACAGGCAAACGGTCCTCCTGGGTAGGCAGTGAACGTGTCCCGGCCTAACCCCGCCTCAGGCTTTTCTGGCCTGTTGGTGTTACATCCTGCCCTCGCCTGTCTGAGACAAACGATCATATTACCCACTTTGAAGATCTGGGCGAAGAGAAGAAGAAAGCCAAAGAAGAAGACCACCCAGAGCCGAGGACGATGCATAGCCGACGACAGAAATCCGGCGGCTCCTGATACCACTACTAGTACTACCTAACAAAAGCCAGTCCTCTCAGCCCAAAGGATATACTGCTAGTAGTGTCGTCCATGGGCAAGATGCTCGGTTGAATTTCTCCATTCAATCCCTTTGCCTACATTGACATGTCATAGTCTTAGTAAAGAGACCGTTTCTTATCATGTCCGAGCTGGACGCAGTAAAAAATGAAGAATTTTGTTGCAGGGATACCTGTTGCATGACAGCTTCTTAAGCGAACAAACATGCCATTCTATCCAGTCTTGCTCCTCTAATCTAGAAACTCGGCTTTGTTCGACCCATGACGTTCTCATAAGCTATCTCGCCTAGACTATGAACGGCAATTCTATCTGCCATCCCCTACGTTTTGCCTTTTAAGCCTGCATACTAGTAGTATCAACATCATATATCATCACAAACAAGATCTGGCCATCTTGCTGGGCACATCGTCTGCTGAGCAATCGTAAATCCTTTGACATCGACAACCCTCGAGGTTTAGCCGACTGGGAGACACAAGAAGCCCCGCAAATACCATGACTCGAGACGGGCTGTCATCCGTCATCCAAGCGAGTGGTATTATCGTGCGACTCGGCAAAATAACGTGCTTCATGCCTCATCGTACAAAGTGGTATAGTAATCCGGCCACATCCGAGCTCACAGTTTATGCCACTCTTTGCCGTGGAGAGATAATCGGTTCGTCGGTTAGAGATGGGCTGACTGCTGAGGCTCGATCTTCTAGCAATACCTACCTATTTGTATAGTAGAGTATGATCGGCTAAAGCTAGGGCCTTTTGCTTCATCGGTTCAATGTAAAGTGACGATTGCCGATGAGTAGCAGCATAGAATGACTGGCATAGTCACTCTTATTTCACAGTTGTCTAGCCAGTCAATGACCAGGCCCCGAATATCAACTTCTAGATATCAACAGGGCATACATCATCCTTGTAATCGTCGGCATTTAGTTGTCGCAGAACTAGGCAAAATAACACAGGCCCAATAGGGGGATGGTCGTTTCACCCCCAGCACCGATTCTCTGGGAATAATAGTGTCACAATTTGAAACAGGAAAATTTGCCGATATATTGATCGACAAAAAAAGGATCAGGAAGAATACCACCTGACAGAACATCGCAAGAAGTCTTGTCGAACCGCTCAGTCTTTTGAAAGAGACGTAGGCGAAGAATGGGTTCAAGAAAGGACTTGGCTTAAAAGCCACGCCCCTAATAGCTCAAGCAAATCGCATTCAAACGCCAATTCAAAAGATCGCCACTAATGATTAAACGTTAAAGCATAAAGCCACACGCCATTCAAAGATGTTTTCGAGCTACACAATCTCTGGGCCTGTTAGCTACTGTATAGGAGTAATCATAGCGCAAATGGTAGTGTCTCTATGTATACCTGCTTATTTTCAACGACTTTGGGCAGATTTCGGTGTTTTTGACATGCAATCTAAAACTCAGTGTGAAGTAGGCATTTACACTTAGCAAGAATTCCACGGTTTTATCAACTCGCAATAAAAGGATGTTTGCTTATTTGGTAGTTCGAATATACAATACTACATGTACATATGTGGGAGAGTGTGGGTGTTGAGGGGAGATAGGTAGGCGCTAAAGTTGATAGCCGGGATATAGCCGGGGACAATACCTTCGCTACGACTTCCTTTTTCTATTGTTCTGTTACGGCCTGACATTAAAGCTGTTTGTTTGTTAATAGCTCACAGCACCAGCAAGGTGGGAGGATGAGCGGGGTTGACAAATGCTGTCCTGCTAAAAAGATGCCCAGTCCCTGAGTCCGCATCATGAAATCTCGAGCACATTTGCGAAGTCGTCCTCGAGTAATCTTTAGGCGTCATCTGAGAAATATGGCTGCAACCGTGGAACAACAGCAGCAACAGGCAAGCCCGGCGGCAGACTCGCCAGCAGCCCCTGGCATACAGCAAAGCGCATCTAATGCATCCATCCCCAGCCTCTTCACGCTACCTCCTATGATTCGCGATGCGCTGGAGACAGACTCATCTAACGTCCAAGATGAAACTGTGGATGAGTGTCTGCCCTTTTTGACGGGTAGGAAACACCGCCAGCTCAACGCCCATGGCATCCCTCGTCTGGATAAGGAGCGACATGTAAGGTTCTTGAGAAAGCAGCTAGGAGTGTTACCCAAGGCGTTTGTGGGAGCGGATCCCAGCAGACCGTGGATATTCTACTGGTGCCTGAATGCCCTGTCTCTTCTTGGTGAGGACCTCGAGCCTTATCGCGCCAGACTCATTGAGACAGTGCGCCCTATACAAAATGAAACAGGTGGATTCGGAGGAGGGTTTGGCCAGGCATCACATCTCGCCACCACATATGCAATTATTCTCTCGCTAGCAATGGTTGGCGGAGACGAGGCATTCGAAGTGGTCGACAGGAGAAGCATGTGGAAGTGGTTGTGCCAACTAAAGCAAGAAGACGGCGGGTTCCAGATGGCTGTCGGGGGCGAAGAAGATGTTAGGTATGTCTCTGATCGTCGTTCATACTGTGGTACCATCTCTTGACTAATGTCTCACCTAGGGGGGCCTACTGTGCAGCCGTTGTGATTTCCCTGCTCAACTTGCCTTTGGACCTGTCATCCGACTCTCCTGCATGTGCTGCCGGCCACATTGATCTCCTTAGTGGCCTGGGTGAATGGGTGCGGTTGTGTAAGTTGTCTCTCCCCCTTGATGTATTCCGACTTTCTACCTCTAGTTGCCACTCTGCTGAACGGAAAAAAAAAATCAGGCCAAACGTATGAGGGAGGCGTGTCAGCAAAGCACGGGGTCGAGGCGCATGGCGCATACGCTTTTTGCGCTCTAGGATGTCTCTCAATTATTGATTCCCCACACCGAAGCGTTAGACGGTAAGTCTCAATCTAGGGGTGTCGTCCATTGACGCAGTGCCATGAGAGCTTTGCATTCTGACTCTTTCCCCGGCGCGGTAGGTACATGGATGTACCACGTCTTATCTCTTGGCTCTCATCTCGCCAGTATGCTCCAGAAGGTGGCTTTTCAGGCCGCACGAACAAGCTTGTCGACGGGTGTTATAGCCACTGGGTTGGTGGATGTTGGCCCCTGATCGAGGCCAGTCTGAGCGGGCCTGAGGGGCCGACAGCTGGCCCTGCAGGTCGCCCGTTAGAAGCCACGGATGCAGACGACAGCTTGTTCAGCCGAAATGGATTGATTCGGTACATCCTTTGCTGTTGTCAAGACATGTCCAGGAGGGGTGGCATGAGGGACAAGCCTAGCAAGTGGGTGCTCTCGCTCAGAGCAAAATATGTAGAGCAATCATGCTAATGCGTTTTTATAGGTTCTCCGACGCGTATCACACTTGCTACGTTCTATCTGGTCTCAGCTCCGCACAAAATAAGTGGCGTCTGGTTGCCTCTCGAGCCGATGAGACCCTTCTCGGAGACGATCGCTGGGAGGCGTTACCTCACACTAGCGGAGAACAGATATTTGACGAAGATGACCGAATTGGAACAATTCATCCTGTCTATGCAATTCCTCAACATTCAGTCGACGCGATTCGAAGTTACTTCGTGTTGAAAGAAGGCTTTTGATTGCAACAGGTAGCCGACGTTTCCTGCCAAAATTGACCATCAGGTTCCATACAATGCTTACCCCTTCCAGCGGAGCAAGTGAAAGAGCACTAACCCACCGCTTGCCCAGTGATTTGTTCCTTATTGGGTTACGGAAGGAAAGAGAGTACTTACGCACAATGATACGGGTTAACCATACTATGATCACGTGTGCCTCGGGGGGTAGATACTGTCCTTGACCTGGTGCTGTTAGAGATCGAGACTTGAAATGGCAGAAGAGCGGGTCTGACGATGGCCGCCGATAGTATCTAGCAGCAGCAGCTAGTACTATCCAATCCTTAGAGGACGGGACGGTGGGCAATATTTTCAATGCCGATCCGACCGCTTGGCAGAGGAACGATGGAATCCGCCACTGTTTGATTGGGTTTTCGCGTTGACAGCTCACCAGCTGCGAGCATTTCAAAGAAGAAAGCAATGTACATCAATCGTTTAGAGTATCAACATACCATTGGTGGCTATCATTACAGCAGCTCGCCTCAAATGGAAGGAACCACGATCTTCCGCACACGTGAAAAGTGACAAAATTGGCATATGAATGCTGTAGCTCGGGCTTATTCTTTCGCGAAACAGGCCTTCTGGGGTGGTTATCCCGAAAGAAGCACGGAATACGGTGGAAGGCTCCTCGTTTGGACGGCCCTGCATTGCATGTACGGAGTACTCCGTACTAGTGCAATTCCCCACACTACTTCATCCGCCAAGAGTATGCCAAGTCTTCAAGCTGCTGTGTGAAGAAGCATGCTGTATCTTTTCCACTCCATCTGTGCAACGCACCCGGATGCCGTTTCAAGCTGCCCATACCAAGCGTACCAAGCGTACCGTCAAGATTGCAAAACATCGAGGTAATTGTCCGTCATTTCGTCGTATACATGGAAATGGTCCCGACAGACTGCTTCCCGCCTACATATTCCGGAGAGCACTAGTTGAAGAAGCATGTCTCGGATGGAAGCTCATGGGAGGGGGCCTGCCTTGCGCCACACCGCATTCACAGGGTCTGCACATCATCGCTGGGCCAAGGGTGGGTTGCTGCTATCAAGAGCTGATATTTTTGGAATGGATTCTTGTCGGAATGGATGCGAGTACGTACCAGTAGCGCATGCTACCCGATGCGTCCGTAAACACTCTGTATGAGTGTAATCACGGCGTTCACCTCACATCACCAAGAGTCACATTCCCAAACATCATACCGGAGGATCCCTTCTGCTCTACTGGGCTGAAGTCACAGCTTACAGCCGGCTTATGAAGAAACGAGATACAGAGAATCCATGGCATGAATGAATCCATCGGCTGCTGCGGCGTTACCCCGACCCCCGAGAGGATTCAGTGCTCCAGCAAAGCGTCGCCTCTGATCATCAATTTATTACGCCGTACATATGCACTCTTTTTAATGTAAGAGGAGGCAATGAAATATTTTCTTCCTCTTCTTTTGCAAAATGGCACAGCCCTCACGCACACGCCCCCTCCGCTTATAGGGCCGCATATCATGCGGCCGCCTTACATGGCCAGCCTGCTTTGTTCCGTACACTTGCACAAATTAACACTCTTACAATTGCATAGGCGGTTTGAATCTTCTTGCTGTATGCATGACGAGTCAGCGAGTGAGAAGAGGGGGATACAGTTTATCTGTTCCCTCCTGAGGTAGAGGAGAAGAAGCAGAGTTATGAGTAGCAAGACTGTCGCAACTTCTTGAAGTTATTGGCATGCTAAGGCAATAGAAGCTGTTATCTCTCATCCTACAAGTATGCCCTCCCCATATCTGAGCTGCTGACATGTGCTCTTGTCCTCTGCCGATGAATTGGGGCCATCCACTCAGGAGAAAGGCTTACATCCCATCGTTCACCCGCCACCGAGGGGCCGGGATTGGATGAGAGGGCGGAAGTGGGCAGCTGCATGAGGTGGATCGCAGAATTTTTTCGAAATTTTTTTTTTCCTTCTTTGCCACAGAATTTCTCTTGGTTTTCTCTTTTTTTTTCCCGGCTTTGGCGTGGCGCTGCAGGGACCTTCCCCCATGATTACCCGGCCTGATGGGCAATGCTGCATAGGGGTTACACAACACACGTTTGCAAGAACGCTTATGGCCTAGAGCCTGTAGAGAACGCAGCGTCCTTATGAGTATGACGCCCGCCGGCATGCGTTGAATGTCAAGGCAAGACGACGGTATGTTGCGTTACATGGTGCCAAAGATCCGGCCATCGTCTACTTCGTATACTGCTAGTAGTAGTATTCTTACGAGGCTGCAGCAAGTGGCGTGAGGCCATATTAATGGCTCACCCGTTAGTAATGTTTTTGCCAGCCCGCAGGTACCAGGTACCTGGCTGTCTGAGTTCCGATAGGTCAGATTCGGCGATTGCTCCTAAAGGGCAGGAGTTATCCCTGCTTGACCGCTGGCAATGGGACCTTTTTGACGTAGGAGGTACGGGCCAAGTATCCTGTACCTGGCAGACTCGCTGGAATGTAAAAATCGTCGTGATCAAAAGACGTTGCAACCTTGCCTATACCATGTCTTCTCACTACCTACAAAGCATGGTATGTCTGTACCAAGCGTGCACAGCTGCATTCAATTAACAATGTTGAACCACCGGACGCAAGGACAAGCTAGTGAGAAACTGCCTGCCTGGCAATATATGACGATTCATGGAAGTCCAAAGCGACAGCGATGCCGCCAGAGATGGCAAGTCGGCCTCGAGAGCACACATATCCCTTGACAGGCACGCCGGCAGCACGCGTTCGCCATTCTGATCTAGCTTCGTCGAGTGTCCAAAAGCCTATCTACTTCGTATCCGTCTGTCTCCTCATGGCCGCGCCAGGTCGCTGGGACCAACGGCCAGTTCCGATTCGGCCGCCATTGGCTTGCCAGAAGCTCGTGGACACACCGTGACACTAACAAGCATCTTCCCAACAAAGAACCGGCCATGCAGTGGCCTCAAGTGGCGCTACGGAGCAAAGGGACTTTGCTGTTTTATATTTTCACCTGGCAATTTAGCTAGCGGGACCTTAGGCGAACGATGAGTGGTGTTTCGGTCGCAGGAGCTGTTCAATTGTCGAATCACAAGCTTCGCTGACAATCCGCTCACGAGCTACGTTTGTGCTAGGCAGAGCAGTCACCCCGTTGCTCTTTGCCATGCTTTTTTTTAGCACCTATCACACATATCACAGTGTATTTCGGAGTTTCGCAGCAGAGGCAACGGATATTTACCCCATACCAAAGTGTCATCCAGCGTGGGTGGCTTCTCCTCCTTGTGGTTCCTGGACAAGGAACAAGTGCATTGTACGGGGCTTTCATCGCCAATTGGCAAGGAAACTCAAGAGAAACCGCTGCCGAAAGTGGCCCCCCTGGTCTCGGTACTACTCCTGCTACTAGTACTACCTCTACCGGGCACGCAGCGGACTTTCTGTCATCTATACTCACCCACAGTTCTGAATAGATAGTATAAGAGCTCCGCGTCAGCGCTCGGGCCCCCGCGCATGTGAGGATTTTTGCTGAGGGTGTCGGTGTCGATGTACTTACTATTGCACAGAACTCGGCATACAGGCGTGCAAGCCACGGAGCACGAGTACTTGTACATGGCAGCTGCTTTGACGAACCGTTCGCTGTGTGTGTTTGCTTTAATATCAACCGGCGGCACTGCCAGCTCATCGTTGCATGCGGCCTTTAATAAAAACCACCCCTCACAAAGAGACTTAAAGAGGGTCAAAGGGTCCGAGGGCGTCTGCCTCTACTATACTACTACTACTACTACTGCTGCTACATACTTGGCTGCCTTGCGCCCCCCTCTTCGCAGATCTGTCCAATCAATCGGGCCATCTTCACCGTAATTGTCACAATTGTTCTCCGTCCAAGTCTGGAACCCTGTGTGCGACGACGGCACACTGTGTGCGCGCTTGCAAGTCGAAGGAAGCATAGCAAGGAGAATTCGTGCGAGGCCTCACATCTAATGTATGTGAGCAATATTATGTTACAGCTCGAGAGCCGCTGGATGGTTCTTTCAGAACCAGGGTCACCTTGTGTCCGTCCGACCTTGGCCCACTATTCGCCAGTCTAACTACTGCGACGCTAAAGAGATTAGACCCTATGTAATGACTTGAGCAGAATGGAGCATGGAGTATGATTATCACCTAAAACTCTGTACGCTCTTGGTCTGCTCACTTTCATGCAAGTGGTTACAGTTTCGCGCTTCTTCACCGACGTCTGAAGCACCGACCATTCCCTTTGTACCTCGGCCTGCACAAGCCAGACAGGTTTAGGAAATAGCCCTCCGCTATGCCTCTCTTCATGGAAGCTACCTGCTGCTCTCTACCAGGTTTGCTCAGATACGTTTGAGGGAGAGTACATATTAGCATATCGCCCCAGTGCCAATTGCTTTTGTCGAAAGGGGTATTGCCTTGGTCTTTGCTGGTATGGCGCGAATTAAACAGAAAGAACGAAAAAAGTGAGCGTTACGTATGTGTGACGGCTCATCTTCAGTTATAAGCACACACGCTTGCTCTTCCAACCGATGATCGAAGCCACCACCGGCTAACCTGGAGTGAACCAGTCCAACCAAACGACAGCAAGCTGACCACCAATTTCCAGGGATGTGAGCACAATTGAAGGAGTGTCTATGCACCAAGTAGCGTGTCAGTGTGTTCCATACGTACACATGTTCTATGCATGCAATAGTGTAATGGGAACATTCATTCTACCATCAAACAGTCGCTGTAGAGCAATTTCATGTTGTACGCAATGTCCTATGATACAAAAGATATATATGCACAAGGCGATATCTGTGGGATTCTGCTGTGCATTAGCGGCCGCCATGCCATAGATCTCGGAGGGATATTCTGGGTGATGGTGGCTACCAAGATACATTTTTCTCAACTTCATGACATTGTGTGGCTCCCTTTCCGACATGTTGCCCGCTGCTCTATCACGAATGCTTGGGATACGGTGGCATTTCTTTGGTCGTGTTGAGGAGATCGTCGAAGATCCCACCGGTTTCCCTCTTTTTTTTTTTTTGCCACCACCTCGCTGGCTGATTCATAACGAACTGCACGAGGGGGGAAATCCTTGGAAAGCCCTTGCCGTTGATGATTTTTGGCTGTCGATTGATTAATCGTTCGTGCAACCTCAGTTGAACATGGTCGAAGCGCCAAACATGGGTAGTCCCCGCCGAGACAGGGGATTGGGCGCCTACAGAAGCGACCCTTCCGGCGGCCAAAACGGCCGACATAGGGAGACAGCTGCAGCAGAGCGAACAAAATGGACGACTCGAGGAGCTAGGAAACCATGCTGAGAGACGAAAGGGCCTGGGTCGACTCAAGTAGGTGAACGGAGCCCTTGACAAAAAAACCCAGGCCAGAACGGCCGACTGCTGGCGCTGGGTCCCTCCTAGCTTGCACATACCTTACCACTTACCTCCCTAGCACCTCCATCCTCCGTACATGCTACGACTCGTCCGCATCGCTGGGGCGAAACTTATTTGAGATGGGGAGACGGCCATTTACAGTAATGGTTAGGCAGTGCGTCTCTCTGTGTACATTTGTGGTGGAGCGGCCTAGTCCCCAGCGGTTTGCAAAATTAACTGGCGATGGGAGCTGCCAACACATCAACGATGGGGTCACACTCTTCCAAGAGCCGCATCGTTGCTCACATCAACCTCCATTCGCGCGTTTCGCTCTCTCCAGACACCCCTCGGCCCCGCGCTAACAACGAGGTTTACGATAAAGCCCACATGTCTCGCGAAAGGACCGGCTCATCCTCCTCTTGCGACAAGGCCCGTGGACTTGCGTGGTAACGAGGCATCAGGACAGCGGCATCCCACGTACATGCATACATCCATACTACATGCATCCAGACAGACGCCTACATATGCATACCCATATACACATCCATCGCGGACATATTGCACATCTGCTACCTTCTCACCCTTGTGGCCTCCCCCATGCCAGCTTCCGACCAGGACGACCTACATAACTGTACACACATACACGCATACAGACACAGATTCTCACATCCCGCGTACGGGGTACACGCGCGCGCATACCATCCCTCACGGCTTGATCGTGTCTACCGCCGCAGCTGCTACCGGAGCGGTGCACCTGGCCTCCGTCTCGGCCGTCCTCGTGCTCCACCTTGGACTTGGCCAGCTTCTGTTCTTGAACTTGTTTCGTTTCCGCTGCCTCCTCCGCCGAGCCCGCGCTGTCTACTTTAATTTCTTCTTAATCCCTTCGTCTCCCTCTCAGTTTCTGTTGGGCTTCATCATCCTAGATCCCACTTCGGTTACACCTTGACTTGGTTTAACTTTTTTGGCTTCTCTTCTCTCAAAGGTTGCCACACACAACCACACTCCAAATCTTCTTACTCACACCTCGCACACGCATATCTACGGCAACCGCATCTAGGCTCTGTTCCACTTTTTTTTCCCGTTCCCACACCAAGGACAATTTCATTTTCTGAATCCCAATTCTTCTCCATCTCCTTCTCGCCATCCATTGACAATTGCCGCAAATCATGGGTGGCTTTTACATGCAGTACTTGGAGAGTAAGTTGATGAATTGAGCTCTTTCGTGTTTTGTTTACTTCAACCCAATGGATACCGACAGCCCCGAAATCTCGTGTGGGGGTGGCGTATGAGATTTTGGGGGAGGGGGAATAAATCGAGCCTTGCGCGGCCACCACGGCGACCTTGGCGGCCAGAGAGGGCTGGGAAGAGAGAGAGGAAGCATTTGAAGTGCTGTCTGCCATCCAATCGACCTCTTGCGTGTTAAGCTCACCCTTTCCTGCAATCTGGTTTTGAACAAGCACATGATTATTCCACTTGCACGCCTTTTTTCTACCTACCGCATCTGTTGCTTTCTCTTTTCCTAAATCTCCGCTCTTGGTTCATGTTGGCACCCTACAGGCTGCAAGAAGCCGATCAAATTGGGCCACGATGCAACATGTCCTAACGTGTTGCTGCAAGTGCACTTCATGCCTCATGCCTGCCATATTTGTTTTGACAGCGGCCGTTAAATGTGGACTCTTTATGGTTTCAAGAAAATGGAAGGCTAACAAATGACTGTAATTAATAGGCCTCTGCCGACGCCGAGGATGGACAGACCCCTCGTACGAGTGTTACCGTGACCCCAATGGCTTTACTTGCCTTGTCCTAGTTAATGGACGCGAGTACCAGACCGATCTGGCATACGAGTCTGATCTGTTGGCTCAAGAGAATGCCGCCATGCGCGCGTTCATGGTTTGCCGCAACTTTTCCGTCAACGGCGGCATGCTTGCTCGCAATGGTATCGTCCAAGGACTTCCGGCCAATGCTGAAACCCGCCGCAAGAGCCGTCCTACATCATCCAGGGACGGTAATGAACGCCACGGCCGTCGCTCTGGCACTCACTCAAGCAGCAGTTCCACTGCTTCCTTTGAATAGGCCAGGCGTTGACACCTGGATCGGATTCGGAGTTTCACGATGCTGTTTTACCCTCAAAATTTTGAGCGTTCCTCCCCCCCTTGGTTTTGGCTTGGACCTTCACAGGCAGCCATGGCGCATATATACACGTGGTTGAAAGGCTTCACGGCAGTCCCTTAGAGGATATAACCATTACCGCGCCAACCTTTTTTTTTTTTTTTTCTTCTTCTTTTTTTTTCTATTTTCCCGCGGTTGTCTTTTTGAAGAGGGGATGAACAAGTAAGAAAAAGAAATACCGAAAAAGCGCACACAAAGGCATTGGCGATAAAGAGGCATTCTTGTAATGCAAATGTTGCAACGACTTTTATGACGACATGAAACGACTTTTAGACCCGTCTCATCTTTCTTTTAGCGGCCGGTATGATCAGCTTGGGGGGTTCCCCCATCGACCTAGATGTTGATTTGATTTTCTTCTCCGCAATGTGTTTAGAGTTTAGACGCATTGCATTCATGATTTTGATGTTCTCCTTCCTAACCCCTTGTGGCCCTATTAACGGCCTATACTCCCTGGATCAGCTGGCTTGATTGTCCTTGCTGAGAACCAAAAGCATTTCCCTCCTGGTCTCTTCCGGAAACTGGCTTTACAGACGAATTAGCCTGATTCGAAGGTTTCCCTTCGTATTGAATTGACGACATGTCTCTCTTTTAGTCATGGCATATTATTTTACCCCTATTTCATTGACATGGAGGCGAAGTATTTTTTTTCTTCTTTTCAATCCTCGACGATTTCATGATGGTTGTTTGCTTGTGATAAAACAAAATATCGCGTTCGCAACGAAAAGAGGATAGCCGTGCCTTTCACAAGGGCGGCTCCTCGACTTTCCTTTAAGGCGTCTGGCAGAAGCGAGGCGGGGCAGTGCCTTTTCTATTCTATCTCATTTACGATTTCTATTTACCCCTCTGGAGCAGTGCGGGATCTTTGTCGTGCGAACTAAGGCTCGCGATTGTTTGATGCCCCACCCATTTATGATATCAAGACGCAAATGAAACCAAAAAAGAAGGCGAGAATGAGATGGCACATTTGGATGATACAAAGCAATGACGGAGATATGGAAGCGGGTTTTGGATTATAAAAAAAAAAGATGAAGAAGGATAAAAAAATTAAGAGATTTACGATAATGATGATATGAAGATTATGATTTTTCCGTTTCATTCTAATTATTTGGTATCAAACCGCCTTATGTTGTGTAATGTCACAAAGCGGCGATGTGATATGTACAAATGGGAGATTTTGAACTTTTATGGACGCTTGTATTTCATGAATTGTTTGATGATCGCTAAGAGGAGTGATAAGGAGACTGCCAATTGAAGCCCTGCTGTTGATTATGCTCGGCGCTTAGACGGGACATTACTGTCCATTGAGGGGTGTTTATCCGGGATACTTTCCACGGAATGGTGTTGGCGAGTGCGTATTTCAGGGATAAAGATACGGAAGGACTTGGTCTAGGTACCTACTAAGGTACGCATCATTTTGAGAGGTTTGCGGGAGGTACTCCGTATGTAGGATGTACTAATAGACAAGCACGAGATGGGACCAATCAATTAACTACAATTGAGGCCGTTATTACCTATTATAATTGACACGCAAAAAGCCAAAGGCGCAGCACTAAGAGCCAATTTCAATATACCAACTTTACCCGTAGTAAAGGGCCCAGTGCTTGGCACCTACGTAATGTGGCACAAGATAGCTCAGGAACAGAGGACAAAAACCCACTAGGAAGGCATCGGCAACCGCCGATGAAGCCACACAAGATTGATTCTTATTTTAATTTAGCGGCCCTGGTCGCGCGCGGCCTGGCCAAGGGTCTCCCCGTTGAAGCGGTAGGATGTGCGAGAGAAAAAAAAAAAGAAAAAAAAAAGACCCAAGGCTCAGCTAGACCGGATGCGGATGGGGGAAGCTGTTTTTAAAGCTGGAAATAGATAGAACTCCACATTTTGGGATTCACTGAAGGAGAAACGAGAATATCCCTTGGCGAGGGGAGATGAAATGGGGAGGGCGGGATGGCATGGTTATTTCCGGAAGGGGCCTTTTTTCGTCTTCTTTTCTTCGTCTTCTTTTCTCGTTTGGGTTATTGTAAGATTAGCGAATGGTATGGATGGCAAGTATCAGCGGCTGGATGGAGTCTGATGATGCCATACGATATGATGATGTGATGGGGCTTCGTAGATGGAGCTTTGATTAGGGGAATGTAGCTTGACGATTTTACTTTATTGGATAGATCGACTTAAAGAAAAACAAAAAAAAAAAAGACGGAAGAATTTTGAAGTTCGTTTTTATTGAAATGAGGCATTATGCTGTGTACTATTCGTACAACGTTGCAGGTATTAAAGACCTGAGACTATGAGCGTAATTAACGTCAGGAGAGCCCATAGGAAAAATAGGGGGGAGAAAGACAGTGCTGACTGTATTTTGGTGTGAGTGGTCTACGGCTAGCCACCATGAATGGAAATGGCACTCGCCGAGCTGGGCTGACGCGGTGTTATTTCTTGTGCCCGAGCACATTGCTCAAAATACGGAAAGAAACAGTGTGTCTCATCGAATCGAGCTGTTTGCGTGGCATATGATGTTAGGTGCTGGATGCAATTAGATGTGATGCGTTGCACCGAGTGCGGCTGGCAGGCTGTGGTTGACAAGAGCTTGGCCGCAGAGTACGTCGGCTATTGGTGCAAGCGGAAAGCGGACGGTCTCGGTCAAATCACTGTGAACAAGACGAGACATTGTCTCTGTGCGCACTCAACGTTTGCAGATGGAGAGACATTTACTGCTATTTCAACTGCGTCGTTGATAGGCTGATGCTTTCATTCGTGAAATGTCGCACGCTGAGGGCACTGATAACACTAATGTCTAGTACAGCTACCTCTTTACAGGTGGACGCTCGTAACTTACACCGAAGCCCAATGCTTCCTTGCAACAGCCAACATCATCACTTGACCTTTTCAGCCAGGAAGGGGAAAAAAAAAACGAGTATTTAGATTAGTAGTACGAAGTGCATGCCATGGCCAAAAAACATTACGAATCCGGATTGCATGATAATACGGAGCTTTACGGAGTAGCAGCATCACGGGCCAATTTTCAATTTCGCCTCCAACTTTTTTTCTTCCTTTGGAGCCGCGTGGGAAATTTTCATGCTCTCGATAGTCGAGCTGATTGGCCCCCGTCTGAAATTGGGACCCCTGATCACAGAACCCCCGCACTGCCCGTCTGATACAGGTACTAGGGCCTATTGTAGGTATACTTGTGGTCTGCCAGTAGGGACGACCAATTAGTCTTGATTGATAGTATTGAGGACTAATGGGTATTAGGCACTAATACTCGTAGAGCAGTGGTCCCTTCAATTCGTCGAGCTCATGTATTGAGCTCCATAGTGTTATAATGCGTGATGCGCTGAAGACACCCAAATCCCAATAGCATTGGGCGGTGCTTCAGGGGCGGCAGGGACCGTCTGCGGCACTGCAAAGTGGTGCTAAGCCGTCTTGAGCTCCCGCAATGCCTGTACGAGGACCGCTAAGCCCAGTGCGCTAAAGGGGCCCCGCCGGCCTCGTGAAGGGCTGCGAAATGAAAGGGTACGAACGCATTAATACGGAGTCGCTGTACGAAGTACCTGGCGCTCCGTACTAACGTGCATTGCGACTTCGTGTCCGTTGACATCTGGACACCTAAAGTCGACCAACGCCAACCTGAACCTCATCTTCCTCTCTCTCCTTTCTTCTTCTTCTTCTCCCCATCCTTCAGCAAAACACCGCAGCTTGGCCATCTTTTCTTCTCTTCTCGAGCCGACTTTGATTCTCTGCTTTGCGAGCATTGCATTGTCGCTCGTTCTTCTCTACGTTCACTACCTGATATACTAGTTTATTGCTCCGTTTTTAACCCCCCCTTTTTTACGACCGTCTCTTTGCAGCTCCGCATCGCAGCAGACATTCATCATGAAGGGTACGACAACGCCTCTGATCACCTTGGACGACGACTTGCTCCAATGGCAAAGCTAACAGCTTCCCTTTGCAGGACTTATTCTTGTCGGTGGCTTTGGCACTCGCCTTCGCCCTCTCGTACGTTCTACGCCAAACAATCCTCAGCCCTGCATCCCACCATAGCCATTGAGAAGCAATGGGGGGGATGGAGGGGGAGGAGGAACCACCCACCATAAACGCAACATCACACACCCAGCAACTAACCATTGTGCGACCCCATCTAGACCCTGACGCTCCCCAAGCCTCTCGTTGAGTTCTGCAACAAGCCCATGATCGTGCATCAGATCGAGGCTCTCGTCGCCGCTGGCGTTACCGACATTGTTCTCGCCGTCAACTACCGCCCTGAGATTATGGAAAAGTTCTTGGCCGAGGTGAGCCCTGCACCCGACCCCTCACTGCAACATTGCCATTGCTTGCTTGCGATTCGTCGCACCGATCTTTGCCCCCCCCAAGATCAGCTCCCCCAATGACGTGAACATGAAACTGATTGCGTACACCCAACCCTTTAGTACGAGGAGAAATACAACATCAACATCGAGTTTTCCGTCGAGACAGAGCCCCTCGACACTGGCGGCCCTCTCAAGCTTGCTGAGAAAATCCTCGCCAAGGACGACTCCCCCTTCTTCGTTCTCAACTCCGACGTCATCTGCGACTATCCTTTCAAGGAGCTACTGGAGTACCACAAGAGCCACGGCGATGAGGGTACCATTGTGGTTACCAAGGTGGAGGAGCCCTCCAAATATGGTGTCGTTGTCCACAAGCCCAACCACCCTTCCCGCATCGACCGCTTCGTCGAGAAGCCCGTCGAGTTTGTCGGCAACCGTATCAATGCTGGCATGTACATCTTCAATACCTCCATCCTGAAGCGTATTGAGCTTCGCCCTACGTCGATCGAGAAGGAGACCTTCCCCGCCATGGTTGCTGATAACCAGCTGCACTCTTTCGACCTGGATGGTTTTTGGATGGATGTTGGACAGCCCAAGGATTTCCTCAGCGGAACATGCTTGTACCTGTCTTCTCTCACCAAGAAGGGAAGCAAGGAGCTTACTCCCTCCACCGAACCCTACGTTCACGGTGGCAATGTCTTGATTCACCCGTCCGCCAAGATCGGAAAGAATTGCAGAATAGGTCCCAATGTCACCATTGGCCCGGACGTCGTCATTGGTGACGGCGTTCGTCTGCAGCGATGTGTCCTTTTGAGTGCGTCCAAGGTCAAGGACCACGCTTGGGTCAAGTCAACGATTGTTGGCTGGAACAGCACCGTCGGCCGCTGGGCTCGTCTGGAGAACGTGACTGTTCTCGGTGACGATGTTACCATTGGTGACGAGATCTATGTCAATGGTGGTAGCGTCTTGCCTCACAAGTCCATCAAGGCCAACGTCGACATTCCCGCCATTATTATGTGATTTAATCATCTCATCTCATCTTCTCGGCTCGCATGACATTCATGTGTTGCTCTTCGCATCTTTTGTTGTTTTTAAGAAAACTTCACTTCGACTTCTGATTCTTTTTTTTTCTGCGCCATTTACGCCCCCATAAATTCACCACTCCTCCATTATTCTCAAAAGATACCCTATCGGTGGGGGGGAAAGCAGTCTTTGAGAGAGAAAACCAAGCAACATTTTATAATTACTACTAGTTTTGGCATCTTCTTTTTTTACCCTTTTTTTTTTTTTTTTAACTTTGAAAAGACCCATGGATGTTTGTTCGCGTTATGTTGAGCTCCAAGTATATCGTTTGGCGTCTCGGGGAACCGGTGGGCAAAGCATCTTGGAGGGACAAGGGGCTGGGGTTGAGAAGAGCTATGACGGACGAGGCACTGAAGAATTAAATGTATGAAAGATGATAGCGTAGCGAATGAATGGTGAATTTTACGCTTAAGTTTGTCATTTCTGCTGATGTGTTGCTTCTTGTACGTGCTGATGTTGTCTGCCTACTATTAAGGTACTTACCAAGGTGCTAAGTAGATGAATAGATGGGGTGTCAAGAGATTGAGAATATTTAGGCTGCAACCTATATCAAACACGATCACTTATTACTGGTGCTATATCTACCTCTAACCTATATTTCATTGACATCCATTATTGTTTGTTCAAATCAATTCTCAGACATCGTATGGAGTACTGCAGGTAGTTGATGCCTCGTTTAGCTGGTATCAAATGACTCCCATGACGCCAGACCGTCCAAGATCAAAAGGCAGGAGCGCAGCAGGTGCGCGGCAAGTGCCCCCGGTAGGTGCTTGCACAGGGAACGAGTCTTCATAGAGGAAGGTGCGCCTGCAAGACTTTCCCTCTGCGCTCTCGCTTAACATTGAGGAAAGGCCACACATTAAGAGAGTCGAGGAGGGGGAAAAGTGAATGTTTCTCTGTCCTCTCTGCCTTTCTGTTCTGTGCATTTGCACTTCCTTTTCCCTGTCTGCCTTCTTTGTGTATCTGCATCTACATTTCAAGGGATTCTTTCTTCACCAAGGCAGCTGAGTTTCAGTCATTCCCCCTGTCATCTTTGGGGCTTTCTTGAGTCGATTGTCGGATCCTTCTTGTTCGTGTCGCTGTTGGTTATCATCATGGATGAATGGGACGACCTTGGAGACCCTTGGGGAACTACGAGAGAACAGTTAGTTCTTGGGACACCAAACTCCACGATATTTACGGACTAACATATGCTAGGGCTCTGTTGGAAATGTACGCTTCGTCTCCGCATAAAAGATTTATGAAACTGCTTGACGCCCATCGTCCAAAACGCTCGTATGATGATGTGGAACCGAGTGGCATAGTAGAGCCTGCTTGGAAGCGTCCTGCCTTGTCTACGGCATTGCCTGCGAAAGTGCAAGATGTGGAAGCTCCAGATGACATTGACATGGGCGATACTGTGAGTTGGATTGAATAGGCAATGGCGTCTTCATACGTTCATCTCGCTGATGTAAACAAGCCGAATATCTGTTCCTCCACTCCAAACAACCTCGATGGCACTGGTTCCAGTTCACAGCATACTTTCCCAGAGAGTTCCGCAAGCCTAGATGAAGCAAGCAAACGCGAACCCTTTTCATCGAATTACTGGAGACTTGGCGGCAGCGTGCATAAATACGTTATGGAGCATATTACTCCAAGATCTAACGGATCATATGTTTACGCATCTTGCTGGACGCCAGATTCGTCAGGGACTGTATCACCCGATACATCGAACATTTTCAAGGAAAAAAGTATTCAAGATATGAGACTTGCTCCTTCCATGACGTTTTTCCACATCAATGAGATGATACTTGCGAAGAAGCTCCCATTTACCGGCGGAGCAGTATACGAACTCTTTGCGCGAGTCGTGAATTATGGCTGCGCAGACTTCCCACCGCATTATCAATACTTTCAACTAGAAGATCTGTTTGGGGGACAGCCCTATCTGAGTGGATTGTTGATGCGTTTTAACGACGGAATTGATAGGAATGAGCAGAGGGGATGCTCCATTGAATGCGAGGCTACACAGTTCGCGGGAGAGACGAAGTCCGAGGGCAAATGCTACTGCCTCTGCGAACCTGTAGAAGACAGCTCATCTAATTTCGGCTGGTCCATCTACATTCGCGAAATTCGGCCCGTTACATGGGAAACTATTCGAAGTGTCCATGCCCACCTTAGAAAATAGGGCTCAAGATAACCCAACAGGATGTTGACCAAGCAGTGTATCGGTTAAAGGCGATTATCTAGCCTTTGTCTCTTGAATAATTCAAGAGACAATCATTTCGATACCTGATGTATTTTTAACGGAATATTGATGTTGTATTTACCATGCTGTGGTTATCTATGTGGCTTTTCTCTAGACACTTTCTATAGTGTAATGGCATGTTTCCCCTAGTCCTCTATCTGATCCTTTCTTTGCCTGGAAGTTTCGTTCCCTTTCTCTGAGGAATTTCGTCTATCATCTTCCGTGGTTGTGTCTTCTACAGTCTACAGCTTTGCATTTGGACCCTACAAGACCTCATATGTGATTTTTCACTTTGAAAAAGGGCGCGAGTTCTCTCTCCATCATTTGACGCAGCTCCCGCAGTTCCTCTGCAGTAGGAACCTTCAAGCTGCCGTGTCGCCGGCGCCAGCTCTCGTCAGTCTCGCGCAACTCGGCATTGGGATCTTGGCTCGAAGCATCAGCGAATTGAAAGGTGCGGTACTCGCAATTCTTCCAGCTTGTGGCTATATTTGCACTTGTGTTAGTTGACAATATTCCCGCGTGACATTTCTGTCTGTCCTCTCCTCTTTCTTCTTCTTTTCATGAGACGTTTCAAAGCAAAAGGGTTAGAGGAAATTGTATCTTACGATATGTCTCGGTAATTCCATGCCATTCCTCTGTCAAGAAGTGCAAAAATGCCCCGTGAGAAACCACCGCAATATGCGCATCATCTCCAAGACTAGCTGCAATCTTCCTTAACGCTAACCTGGCATCTCTCGCCCTCGTTGGCAGTTTATCAAGCGCCGGCTCAAAGTAGCTGCCTTCCCCCTTTGAATTCCACCCTTGGCGAATCCTACTCAGGTCAACCTTGTCGCCGAATTCAGTCGCCAGTTTCTCCACTGACGACCCTGTATCGGCAGGCGCATCAGATACCTCCTGAAGCGTATCCAGGGCCACCACAGGATACAGCTCGTCCGTGCCAAAGGAATTGATGCAGGTGTACAACGTCCGGCGCATGCCCGAGGCGACCAGACCTCTGAGTTTATCATGGTAAGGGAACTTGGCGCGCAGGTCGGCGCACTGCTGGATGCCGAGAGGCGTGAGGTCTGGATCCGGCAGCTTTTCGTTTTCAGCGGAGAGGTTGTGGTAGCCTTGCGCATGGCGCACGAGATGGAGTGTGGGAGCCATCTTGCTCACTTCTTTCTCATATATGTATACAAGAGAGAAGTATGGTATGTTTCAACGAACGTTAAAGGAAAGGTGAATCAATTGATAAATAATGAAGAAATGAGAAAACAAATCCAAGTCTAGCTATAAAGGAGAAGAAAAGGGGGAGTACCAAGTAATGGCATCACTGACTCCTAACACCGCCTACATAGCCCAAATCCCCGAGTACGAAAACCACCAAGACTCGGCTCACCTACCTCATCAAGAAATTCTTACCTCATCTAGAAAATCCTCAAAAACCCACCCCGATACGATACCCCGATGGATGACTCAAAAAAAGGGCTCGGAGAGGGTCACCCGGCTCCGAGGGGGGAGGGGCGAAAATGAAGACCCATCTTCTTACATCCTCCTCCTCCGGCTCCGGCGACAAGGTAACAACAAGATTGCAAGGGAAAAAAGATTACTACACCGCAAAAATGGAAAAAATTTGACAAACCACATGTTACATTACATAGCTCAGCGTCCCACAATAGAACCGCGTTTCCCTTATACGTCACTTTTCCACCACGGGAGTCATAAGCAGTAAAAAGAAAACAACCTTACGTAGCTTGGAGGGACGGCTTCAAAATCCACTTGGCCGGGCTAGCAATGCGCTTCGTGCCTGGAAGGACTACCCCAATTGGTGCATTTTGTGCTAGTTCTTGTGGCTGGCTAAGGCTAAGTATGTTGGTCTGAACCTCGTGAATGGATGAGTGGATAGGCCTATTAGATGGAACATCGGTTTTTTGGTGCGGAGTATCTGTTTTGATAAATGGTTGCAGTACTATGCTACATGTATGTTGCTACGCGACATTATAACCTCGGAGCTCCGAAGGTGAAGCTGCAGCCCAACTAGAGCCATAACCCCAAGATTTAGATTTCGTATAAAAAAAAGGTCATTCTGACAGGCTACGGAATACCCATGTTACCTCACACACGCTGTCCAGCAATCGTAAAAAACGCCGCATCGTAGTATAAGCCGCCCTTGTTGTCACCTTTGAACCCGCGTCTCATGACTATTGCCGCCATATTATTCCTTTCCTCCCTCCTATCAAATTAGAGAACTAAAATCAAAATTCAATGAGCGCCTCCTCCTTAACCGGCTGCTGTTGCTGCACCGGCTCATGCTGTGGTACTGCGGGCATGGCGTACTGGGGATAACCAGCCCACTCAGGTGGAGGGGCTGGCGGTTGCTGCTGCTGCTGTGTCAAAGCATTCTGATAGGGTGATGATTGCGGCGGCAGGTCCTGATGGTATGGCTGTTGGGGAGTCGGGACAGACGGCGCTTGTGAGTGAACAGGCATATGAGGTGCTGCGCTGGGGGGTTGCGATGGTTGAGCTGCAGCTTGCACCGGAGTTGCTTGTGTCTGTGCCGACACTGAGCCCCTATGGTAAGGCATAGGTGACTGGTTCAGGTTGGGATAGGGCGATTGACTCGCATCCGTTGGGGCAGGTAGTCCCGGAGGCGCGTTCTGTAAGGGCTGTGCAGTGTTGAAGTAGTATGAAGCGTGAGGATCTGTTGAAGGTGACGCAGCTGCTTGTTGGGGAGGCTGTCTTCGATCTTCGGGGATTTCCTGCTGCTGTTGAAATTGATCGGGAGCTGATGGTGCCCGGTTATGCCAACTATCAGCCTGCTGCACTGACTGTTGAGGCGCATAAGGTCCCGGCGTGGCATCAGGTGCTGGCATTCCAGCATAGGGTGGATAAGGGGACTGCGGCATCGCATGTTGAGGTGGGAGTTGATACAGGTGCTGCTGGCCTAGTGGTACTGATGGCGCATAACTGGGCTGTTGCTGGCCTGTGTAGAAATTTTCAGCACCAACAGAGTTGCTTGGCGCATGTGAAGGTATTGAAGGGTAAGGTCCGGAGGATTGACGAGGGGGTGGCAGATTGTATCCGCCAAGATTCTGCTGACTGTATGCTTTTGACAGCCGGTCTTCCAGCATCCGGTCGTAGTATCGAACAACCGTGGATAGCTTAGCATGAAGGTCGAGGAGGGTATCTATGACGCTTTGTTAGCCATCGGACAAGATATAGGGGGGTCACGAAGTCATTATTACCATGCTTGCTCATTGTTTCACCATATGTTCGAGCCAACTTGGGGCGCAGTGATCCGATGCTATCATACAACTCCTGGATCTGAGGTTCGCGTAAAATAGTACCTGGAGGTTGAGTCTGAAGCCGATCAACTAGTGTAGCGAAGAGATTGATGTTCTCGGCCTCGACTGGCGTTAGTTCGTAGTCGTTCTTGGGCAGCGTGAAGGTGGTGGAAGAGGAGGCGGCTGGTCCTGACGTTTGCTCTTTTAACACAGCAGCATGTCTCATCTTCTGTTCTTCCATATCCGCTAGCGAAGCAGCAATCGCAGCTTTTAGGTCATCGTCTTCCTCCTCAGCCTGTTTCGTAGCTGCTGGGTCTCCACCATTCGTCCTAGGCCCATTCGTCACAGGTGGAGCCCTGCCATGAGAAGCATTGCCCACCTCTTCCAAACTCATTGCCAAAGCTTTTTTGAGATCTTCATCGAACCCATCATCGACGCGCGCGTTCCGCGGCTGCATAGCAGATGTGCTGCGAGTCTTGTGAGGGTATGTCGGGGTGCGGTCGAGAGAGGGATTTGGCTCTTTGAACCCTTTGTTAGTGAGCTTAGCATAACACCCATCATCTACTCGCACAGGAGCGAGTATTCCTAGGTGAGGCAGTGGAAGTGATTTGCTTGAACACTGTTGGTCGAAGCAGTTGCCACAGTTTCGGCAATGGTGTTTCCGATTGGTAAACGTAAACGCCGTTCGACATCGCATACAAACATCCGAATCGATCCATTCAGGCGGCTATTCGACATTTCATTAGCCAACTATCTTCCAAGAACCATACCTAGGGATGAAAATACGGCGTGGTGGTTGAGTAACTTACCGCGCTGCTATCAATCATGCTGCTCGCCACCGTCACCCGCGGAGGAAACTGATAGCCCTCTCGCTGCAAACGCTTATATACTTCGCCAATATAAGAAAGCTCGTATCGCCCCTCTGTGGCACCGGCCCATGATTGAATTAGCTCGAGAATCTTGGATTTCACTTCGGCATTGACGGCGACGGGGCCAACAGCTTGGAGGAGAGAGGTCAAGTTGTCCATGAACTCGCGGGAGGCGATTTCGGCGAGGAAATGAGACCCGCCATTCTTCACGCACGTGTCCGTAAGCTGTATATGGAGACTGGTCAGGTCGTGCTCGTAGCTGAACTCAAAAAGAAGAAGAATGATGCAAAAGGAGGCATAATAGGCAACATACGTTGAGGGCGCTCAGCTGGGTGTTGGGATTTCTGTTGCCGATGCGCCGCTTCAGTGATCGCATGGCCTCCTTGGGCGCCGCCGTCTTGGATCTGATGACATCGGAGATCTCGAGGTTGAGCGCGATATCTTCCCTATATTTCCATCGTTAGCCCGTCTTCATTACCACTGCACCCGAGGGCGTTCGTACAGGCTGCTGCTCGTTGCCTTGTCGATCTGCTCGTCGAGCGCCGTGTTGGCTGATGACGACCACCAGCTCATCATATTGGAGTTAGCGAGAAGGCTTCGCGTCACTCAGGAGGAGGAGAGTGAATGATAAAGACGCAGAGGCGACGCGGAAGAGCTCGGCAGCGACGGCGATGGAGGAGCTGAGGTGTGATGGAGATTCTTGAGCTGCAGCTGCGGCGAACAAGGCTATGGGCATGAGTTCGTTCTAGTGTCCAGCAGGTACCTTCGGCTCCGCTGACGACGTCGTCAGTTGCGTCACGGCAGCGGAGGCACCAGCCGCCGGAACAGTGGTTAATCCGCCACAGCATAAAGCTGTACTGCGCTTGCGTACCGAAAGTGGCGTCAGGTCAGAGCTCGTTCCTGTACCTGTAATAACTGTAATTTTATCTGTGCAGAATTTTGCATTGTAAATCACATTTGAGGGTAGCATGTACCCATACGCTCTCTGCCGATAATACGCACTCGAGGCATATCTGCGGGCGCATGTTGGCAATGTCTGTTCACATGCTACGGGGTATAAAGACGTGAAGTGGCTGGCTAGCTGGCTATTGGCGGCTTTCACCACACACTGCTGCCTGTGTCTGCCTTGAAGCTAGGTATTTATATTTTTCAGGCGGAATTCCAATTTTCATGAGCAAATATGCCTCATCCTGGAGCAGCAAGAGCCGGATACTCCATTCAAGGTAAATTACAATACGCATCCGACGTCTATGGAGATTACCTTGTACCTACTTCGTATCTACCAATAAGATGCCTATGGTCTTATACTAGATGAGCAAATAGCTCGGTACGGGTTTTATGCAAAGTTCTTCAAGTGGCTATTGCTGAAAGGGGCAACTAATAACAAGCCAAGAGGCCTGAGGTGACGTAATGCGATGAAATATGAAATACCCTAGTCCTTGGGAGTCATGGGCATGGCATATACGAAATAGAACGTCCAAGAGTAAGTGCTATACGGAGTATGTTATGAATGAGAGAGCGTGGCGGTGAGAGGCAAATTATAGACGGGGACTCCGGGTTGCGTTTGTCCGCCGTGTTCCGAATGAGAAGTAGAAGAAGGACCGTGATGGAGACGGGTGCAATAGATCATAAACTCGTCTCTTTACGATGGCGAGTTATGCACTTACTCGTTTTATACACATCTTCTGGTTATAAAGAAGCAAAGTTGAGGGCGCTTCAGCCAAGCAATGACGACGCCGGCTGTGGCTGATGCGCATTTCGCGGTACCTGTTAAATGTTGCGACTGCAGGCAAAGACGCTTTCTAGTACAGCGATTGATGTGGAGGTGACTTAATTTATAATATAAATAATAGTACACCGAGGGGTACTGCAGTCAATTCTGATGTATTTCATACCCCACGTACGTATGCCAGTTCGCTCACGCTTGTACCTCGGGGCACCCAAGCACTAATAATTAGAGGCCCAGAGCGGTGGCACCCCCCCAACAGGCCAAGTTCCCAAGTCAAGTCGCCAAAGCAGCTGACCTCTTTATCGCCTTTGTTGACAACCTCGCACCTCCATTCATACTAAACCAGCCATCCTTTGGCCTTCAGCTTGCCACGACAAATAGCATCTCTACAAAGAAGCCCCCACGAACTCCCGATCTTGAAACCGCCGGCCATACGAGAATGCTTTGTGCTGCCTCAGCAGCCCCTCATCAGGGCCTCCGAATCCCGCTGTCATAGGAATCGACTCTTTGCCGTGCCTCTGAACGCTCATCTCCCTGAGATGACAAGACCTGCGAATCACGCCGTCCTCCTCCTACCAGATCCGACCCGCGCACCCCATTGACGATTTTCTTTCCACGCAACCTGCGACCCTGCCGCTGAAGCGCCGTGCGGCCGAGACGCTAGGCGCCGTCCAGCACCCGCCTCATAACCAACCTCTCTCGACATCGATGACAACTGCGGACCCTATTGATAGTGCGAGGTATCATATGGCCGTTAATGCCAGGCACAGCATGCCGCCTTCGGGCTACGATGGCATGAATGGCGGCTATACACCTCCCCCGGGCGCCACTGCGCCGCTGCCTCACATCGAGGATATGGTGGCCTTTCCCCAGGACATCAACCGGAACCAGCCGATGAGGCATCTGCTAGATCTGGCCGAAACGACTTTGGCAAAGTCTGAAATGAGTCGCGATTTTGGAAAGCCCGCTCTTGCGTTTAAAGACTATGTCAAGGCGTCTGTCCTCGCTGTGCAGATCATTCCTTCTCACAGCGACTACGTAGAACTGAAGAGTAGTCGTGCGGACTGGAATCGGAGGCATGCGCATCTCTTAAAAAGGATATCTCAGCAAAGTGATGTATATGACAAAATCAAGCGAGATATCATTGCGGACAACGAGAGGACCGGTGTGCAACCGACAGTTGTTCCTTCAAACCAGCAGAGAGCCGGCGCAAACCCTTCGCTATTACAGTCCTTCCCAATTAGAGATGTGAGTCCAACAACGCGAGAACCTGTCAATGGACGACCAGAACCTCATACGAATGGTTCCCCCGGAAAGATCAAACCTATGGTGCACCCAAAACCGCAGTCATTGGCCGGCCATGCTATTAAACCTGGACATACCCGTGCCGCCTCCGCCGCCTCAGCTACCTCCTCGACCCAAGCTATGTCGGATCTGGCCGCACGGTTTGCTAATCTACGAGGCCCTCAGGCCTCTCCAGGACAAGACCCTCGCATTAAAACTCATCAAATTGTTCCGCCGCCTAGTAAGCCCGCTGGACCCCGAGAAATGCCGCCATCACGTCCCAAAATGTCATTGGACAGCGCCATACCTGCACTGCCCAAGATGCCTGATGCAATATACAGTCCTGCACGGGGTAGTATATCCGGAGAATCCTCTCGTCTACCCCCTAGCACGCCACGAGGCCATTTCGGCCGCACAGGATCAATTGTATCCATTAACAGTGCGACAAGCACCCCTTTGCCGCAACAAGGCAATGACTATTTTACATCTCAACCATCTAGAAATGGAAACAATGACACGCCGCAGCCACCGGAGAGCGCTTTCAAAGTTCCGGAAGGGGATAGGGTCACTCCTGAAGAGCTATTTGAAGCTATGAAAGCAAAGGGCTCTATTTTAATCATAGACGTCCGTGCTCGTGAGGACTTTGATGAGGGCCACATTCTGTCCTCTTCTACAATCTGCATAGACCCAAGTATCCTTACGAGGCCGAATATCTCTGCTGATGAAATAGCCGAGAGCCTGGTTCTATCCCCAAGCCAAGAGCAAGTTCAATTTGAAAGGCGGGTGAGCTATGATTTGGTGGTATTTTATGACCAGTATTCAGAAAAGATTCCCCCTCCTCATTGGAACGTTGAAGAAACGCCTTTGTCGGCTTTGCACCGCGCTCTAGTACACCTTAGTTACGGCCACGAGCTGCGAAATCCTCCAAAGCTACTCAAAGGAGGGTTGGACGCATGGGTCGACCTTATGGGCGCGGCTTCTCTGCAGTCGACGGCTCCGCCCAAACCAAAGAAAATTTCACTGGTGCGGCAGAGTCCGTTCCAACGGCGGCCTTCGCAGTATCTAGGAAAGCCACTGAGGCCTGATATTGTTAAGGTTTGGCAGCAAGCTGTTGAAATTGAAGAAAAAGAGACCGAGACGGCTACGGAACAAGCCTTCCACCGCTCAACGGAATCCTTTTTAAGGAGGTTTCCTTCTTTGTCTCTTCAAGAATCAATGACTTCGCCTGCCATTGCCGAACAAAGAACTCCCGGTTATGGCTCATCTCACCAGATTGATCTATATACCGACCTCCCTTCTCCTCCCACAAGGCCAGCTCCGGCATTACCGCGATTAAGCTACAGCAGTTTATCTCAAACGGTTGAGGATCACGATATGTATCATGAGCCAACTCAAACGGCCCCCACACTACCACCTTCTGAGAAAGTCTTTTATACTGGCCTAAATAACCCTCACAACTGGTGTTACGCCAACAGTACTCTTCAATCGCTATTGGCATCGCCTAATTTTGGAAGAGAGCTGAGCGACTCAGAATGGGTCGATAAATACCAAGCACCAAAGAAAGATGACGAGAAAATCGACCAGCCCCAGTTGATGATCAAGATTATATCAAATCTATTTCATTGGATGACAACAGGAAAATTCCAAACCATGAAGGCTCAGACGCTGATGGTACGTTCGGTTATACCCCCTAGTATCATGACGTACATTGTAATGCTAACAGTTATTTTTTTCTCCCGTAGGACTATTCCCTTCATCTCTGCCAAAACAGTCAAACTATTTCCAAGTTTGGTGGCAGTGGGCAGCAAGACGCTCAAGAATTCATGTCATTTTTATTGGATTACCTGCACGATGAAACCAATTCTCGCCGAAATCTCAAAGGCAGCATTGCACAGCCAAATACAATTCCTCAGGCGCGTTTACAAGCTGCTGTCGAGTATTGGAAAAACTACCAAGAGTTGAATCGATCCATTGTTGACCGTTACTGGCGCGGTCTTGAGCTATCAACAGTCGACTGCCAACGATGCCATAAGCAGACGCACACATTTTCGACATTCGACTTGGTCTTTGCACCTGTTGGTAAGAATCAAGACATTACTCTTGAAGACTCATTCCGAGAACACAACGTTGTCAACACGCTAGACAACTTCGCGTGCGATACATGCAAGAGAAATACAAAGGCCATGCAAACTACTTGCTTTGCTCGCATGCCCCCGCTGCTATGCCTGAGCTTCCGTAGATTTGATTTCGACAAATCCGTAGGGGATATCAAGAAATCAACAAGAAAAGTCACTTGGGACTTTAACGAAATTGATCTCACCCCCTACTTTATGCGAACAAACGAGGGCACAGGCGATAGAGCCTTCTCAGGGCCATTCAAGTACCAGTGCTATGCCGTGATTGTCCACAGCGGCAGCAAGACGGACAACGGACACTACTATGCATATGTGCGAGACTCGAGCACCCATGACCAGTACGCGTGGTACCGCTGCGAAGATAGCCACGTAACCAAAGTCCGCATCGGCACGGGCGATGCCACGGATTTTAAAGACAGGGTGTTCAAATCAGGGCGAGACACCGTCCCTTATCTGGCCTTCTTCAGGAGAAAAGATAGCTGAAGGAGGGGGCGATGGATGTTGAGGGTATAATCACAAATCAAATTCTACGCAAATCTCCAAGACGATTATTTTCTCTCCGTAATTCTTCCTCTTCATACTCCTCCTCTTTCCTAAACCGACCACCTACGTATGAATGATGAGCAAGGGAAATAGTAGAAAGAGAAAGGTGTGGCTTTATATCCTCTTTACTACCATAGCTTTCGTTCCTTTGATATGTTTTTTTTTCCCGCGTTCTTGTTCTGATTCTTCTCCCTCTTTCTTTACAATATCCAATGAGCGTTTAAAAAGCCTATTCCATTTTTACTTGATCATTCGGCCTGCGCGCTATATGTCTTTTTCTTGTTGCTTAGGCTTTTTCTATCATGTTTTAGTAGCTTAGGTTTGGGAGGTGCGGAAGCATGGCGATGGAGTTGGCATTGGTGCATGTGTTATATATTTGTGTGAGTGTGCTGTGCTGTGCTGTGCTGCTGAAGGTTTTCCTTTTCTTTTATTTATTTATTTCTTATTCTGCTATCATATATTATATACTACTGTACCGCATAAGATGAGATGAAAGAGGGAAGGGAAAGGAGGTTGCTGCAATACCACAGCGGATGTGTTTTTTGATGTGTCTTTCTCTCGGTATAAATTACATGCGTGCCTGCGTGCGATTATGTCATTATGGCCATTCCAATTCTTCCTTTCGAGTAAAACATTCCAATTTTCACGGTCAATCAATTCCCAATTAAAAGGGTCGGCACAGTCGAATAAGAGAGAGGCAGAGTTAGAGATAGAAAAGTGGTATAAATTTCATTAATTAAGCCCACGCCCCAATAGCTGTACAATAGAGGCAAATTAAATCACGTCGTGCTACATGGCCTGAATCACAACGGCGGTATCATCATCATCGGCGTCCCCATCCTCTTTCCCCTCCTCTCCTCGCCCGCATTTACCACTAGCTGCGCCTTTCATCGTCCCGTCTCTTGAAACCTCTCTCGCCATCTTCAGCACATATAAAAAAAAGGGAGAAAAAAAGCACACAAAGAGTTTTTGTGTCTGTTAGTGGGTTTAAGGAGTGTGCTTCAAGCACTCGTCGATCTGCTTCTTGAATGCTTCTCGAATGATTTTCCTGTTGAGTTTCTGCGTGGCAGTGACCAGACCCTGGAAGAGGAAAAATGGTTAGCATGTATATCTCAAATAAGGGAACATGGAAAACTTACGCTATCAGGGGTCCAGTCGGCGTCGGTAATAACTACACCGGCTATCGTCTCCAAACCAGACAGGCCAGACCGCTTGGCGGTAACTTGCAGGTCCTTGAGAACTGCCGCTTGAACCTTGGGGTCGTGGTGCATGCTGTGCTCACCAACACCAAGCTCCTCTGCCTTGGTGGCGAGAACCTTCTCATTGGCCATGATGACAGCAATAGGGCGGTTGTGGTTGGGGTCTGCGTGTATCATAACGTTGGCCACAATCTGGGAACCCCGGTAAACAGACTCCAGCTTCTCCAGGGCAATGTACTCGCCGCCTTGCATCTTCACCAGATTCTTGACTCGATCAATAACGCGCAAATGGCCATCAGCATCGAATTCGCCAATATCTCCAGTTTTGAACCAGCCATCCGGTGTAATAGCCTTAGCGGTCTCTTCTGGGTTGTTATAGTACTCCTTCATGATGGGGAGACCCTTCATCCAGATCTCACCCTGAGGAACCTTGGCATCAGTGGAGTATCCGATCTCAGGAATTGAAACCAGTTTTACATCAACGGCACCAGAAACAGGACCAATGGAATTGGCGGAGTACTCTAGAGGGTTTCCCAGCGAACCGTTGGCGCAGGTCTCGGTCAAACCATAGCCCGTCAACATGGGGCCAATAACTAGGGATAAGAACTGCTTCGTGCTGTCTGAGATGCCGCTGGCACCATTCATGGTAAATCGAAGGCGCCCTCCGGTCAGCTGTCGAACTTTGCCAAAAACAACGCTGTCGAAGAGGCCAGCCAACGGAAGCTTGTTCCGGGTCATGAAGCCCTTGTAGTTGAAGGCTCCCCAGAATAATGACCTAAGGACGGGACTAGAAGTGTCTAGCTTCGCCAGGACTCCCTTCTTGACAGTCTCCCACACCTGGGGGACTCCAACGAGAACGGTTGGCCGCAGCTCCCGCATGTCGCCAGCGCAATTCTTCATGGAAGTATCGGAAAGAGTTCTAGGATTTCCATATCCTAAGCAACCACCAATGAACATGACGAGGTTCTCGAGAGCCATTTCGAAGATGTGGGCAAGCGGCAGGTATGCAAGAACAACCTCCTTGTCACTGATGGTCTCACCGACAGAGGCGAGGAGGCCCGTAACTATCAGCTAGGGTCAGTATTTGCAAGTACATGGATTATGGTGACGTGAGAGGAAAATACACACCTCCCGCAACAAGCGCCTCGTGGGTGATGCAGGCACCCTTGGGAAGACCTGTGGAACCAGAGGTATACATGACGCAGAAGACGTCTGAGGGGTTACCTGGCTGAGGATCAACCGGGTTCTCTTCGCCAAGCTTGCGGAGATCCTCCCATGTGATGACGCGGATATCCGGGTTATCTTTCTTGTAGGCCTCGATCTCGCCTCCCAGGGTGAAGATGCTGTTCTCGTTGACGATGACGGTCCTGACCTTTGATTTTCTGATGGGGCCAGCGGCCGTCTTGAGCAAGTGGGGGTCGAGATACATGACCTCAGCATCGGTCTGGACGAGGGAGTGCTCGACGCCGCTCTCACCGAGCGTGTCGTAGGCAGTGACGATGGAGATGCCTTGAGAGGCACAGGCATGGGACACGGAGATCCAGTTCACACTACATGGCGAGACAGATTCATTGTTAGCTATTTTTCGCACCTTTTGGCATCTCCAGGAGAGTGCATGTCAATCTGTGCCTCTCTGCTACACCAAACAGTGAATTCCACCGGGGGAGTAGGGGAGAACAGTGGCTGCTAGGAATGAGTGATTTGGCTTACCTGGTTGTGCCAAACAGGTGCAGCTTGTGGTGGCCGCTGAAGCCCAGCTTGCGCAGGCCGGAACCGAGCTGCAGGACGACTGTCTCGTACTCCTTGAAGGTCAAGAAATCGAACTTGGACAGCTCGAAGAACTGCCACTCCTTGTCCACCTCAATGACCTGGCCATCGACGGTCTTGGGAACCTTCTTGATCTCCTTGTGCAGCTCAATGAGCCTCCGATGGCCCACGGCAAGATGGTTGGGGTATTCGCGAGCGCTGCGGCGCACAATGTCCCAGACGGTGTGTACGTCATCGGCGGGTGTGGTGAGCAGGCCGTCCTTGGCTGCTGGGTGGCGACGCGGAATGGTCTCACCAGGGACCTTCTCGTAGCCGGGAGCCTCGATGGTGAAGGGCGGCTTGCGCACCTGGGTCAAGGGCATGACGCCCACAGTCCAGTCCGTCATGGTGATGATTGTTTGGTGTTGAGATTTGGGGCGATGGTGTTTCTAGCGGGAGATGGAGAGACGAGAAAAGGGAAGAGAAAAAAAAAAGAAGAGGCAGACGCGGAGGAGGTAAAAGCACCAGAGACGTTAGGTAGCTCTGCTCGCGCCGGGGAACTTGCAGGGGAGGGAGGGGGTGGAGGAGCCGGCTCTTGTATAAGCTTGTCAGACGAACTCAAAGCTATGATGAAATACGCAGGACAAGCAGAGAAAACGATGGCAAACACACTTGGACACGGCAAAGAATGAAGATATGAAAGAAGGAGGGTCGAGAGGGATCTAGTTGGGACGAGTCGGGCCTCAAGCTGCGAAACAATGGTCCCCCAAGGCAGAGATGCAGGGAGAGAGGAAGAAGAGGCAAAGCTCGGAGGCAGAGGCAACAGAGGCAGAGGCAGAGGCAGAAACAAGGCTAATTTGAAGTTACGTAGCCGGTACTCCGTACAGTTGCAACAGGCCAACAGGTGTTGCTAGTACCTGTACATACATAGCCCATGCTACTGTACTGTACTGCCTGTGGTGGCGCCTGTACCTGTAATATAGTAGTACCTGTACCTACTTGCTAGCACTGCTACACTGTAATAAATGATGCAGCAACGCTGATTCAATCGCCTAGCTCAAGGCAGCTAAGCTGCAACTTGAAGCTGCGCTACGGGGAGCTCGCTTTGATTGCTCCAATCCTTGCTCCAACCCCTGCACGCAGTCCAATCATGATTTCTGCCGGGTTTGGTGGCGTTCTGGGGGGGTTTTGTTGGGTCCATAGACCATAGAGTGCCATCGTAAAGTCTCCACTGAACGGAAGTACTAGTACTAAGGTACTGCACATGGGTATCCACTAACTAATACTGTTCAGCGAGGCTAGGTAAAGAGCAGTAAAGTAAATTGACTACTACTAAGGTAAGCAATGAGGTGGCTAAAATATAATACGCATAGAATCGCTTCAAAAGATTGCGAGAAAAGGAGATTGTAATCATTATAGTTCGCGAAGTGGCACTGCATGCTCATTTATGGTTCATCCTCTGCATCCCTCTAACCATGTTTTTTCGTGTGAGTCGTGTCGTTATTGCTCCTCAAGTCGATAGCGGAGTTGATGAAGCAGTAAATGGTTTATTGTTAACTTGTGGAGGTTATATCGAAGGCAAAGTAAAATATCCTACGACAAATATGTCGTAAGCTATGACACGGCGGCGGTTCCCACCACGTATGGCAAGCGACCGAACATTGTCGTATTAGCGAGGCCACCATTCCCGAAGAATGACCGTATATCTTCTACTAGAAGATCCGGTGTCTCGACTGCAGCAAAATGCCCGCCTTTGTCATGGACATTTCTCACGACGACATTGCCTCCTCGCTGGGCCCAATCTAGAGGCTAAAAGTGAAGAGTTAATATAATTCTAGAAAAAGCAAGTTCTCCAGACGGTTAACTTACAATCCTATAAGGGATGTCCTTTAGGAATTCCGAAACAGCAACTGGCTGATGGACATAAGGAAATGCTGTGGTATTGATGAGCAGTCCGTTTTCAAAGATATAATCCTAAAATATTGTCAGTAATTATAATATATCTCAGCATATATCATCCAATAATAAAGTTTCTTACGTGAACACTCTCTTTATATAATCGCATCCCGCCGTATGGCCCTTGAATCCAATACATCAAGGACCAGGTAATAACCTCTTTCGCACTCCAGACATAGTTCTGCACTATTGTGGCTAAGAGCTCGTATATGTACATGGCGAAGCCAACGGGGCTATCAGTCATGGCATACGCAAGCTGCAAAGGCAAAGTCTGCTGCTCAAAGCGATATCCGCTGCTTTTATTCTCATAGTTCCAAAGATTTTCAATCGCAAAACTCTCATCATCTGTAGTGCTACCTGCAAAATACCGAGCGATGTCTGTTGAGTTAGGTTGTATAAGCCAAAAATTGCTGTGTATTGATAGAACAGATTCTGGATGAGACGAGGCCATGAATCGATTAATAAAGCCTCCAAAGTCTCCTCCTTGGATAACGTAGTGCGTGTAATTAAGCTGCAGCATCAGATTATTAAAAGCCTCGCCAGCAGCGCGAAGGCCGAAAAGGGGATTCGTTGGAGCGGGCGAGAAGCCAAACCCAGGTATAGACGGAGCTACAACATGGAAGGCAGGGAGTGATGGATCACTTGGATCTGGGTTTGTCAACGGTTCTAGCAAGTTGCCGACTTCAAGAAAGGATCCTGGCCATCCGTGAATAAATAATAAAGGAATAGCATTTGGACGATTGGATCGATGATGCACATAATGCAGAGGCACTGGTTCTTCGTATTCGGAATGTGGCTTAGCATCGACAGTCGTGGTAAACATCGTGAATCTGAAAATATTAATTGTCTGTTTAAAAAGAGCTTTATGGGCATGTAGGCTTACTGCGAATTAATTTCGCTTTGGACCTCAGACCAGTTGTATGTGTTAACCCAATAATCCCGAATGGATGTAGCATTATGCACCGGAGGCCCGTCGGTCCAATCTGGCTGTTTGACATCGACCGGGAATCGAGTTAGAGTAGCCTTTTGATGAGCTAATGAAATAATCTCCGGGTTAACTGCTAGCTTGAACGGAGCTGGCTTATGACCGTATGTTCCCTTCCATTCCAATGCCAGTGTATGGGCAATAGCTAACGAGCTGGCGGTCAATATGAAGTAATGCCTCATGATTGATATGTTGATCTGTTTCTTCTGAAGCGAGCTTCTCTTTTTATAATCAGCCTTTCGATGTATTGGTTAATACTTTCCGTACTGCTTGCTGCTTCTCAAGATTGTAAAATTAATCAGTCATCTCGAGCCTTTCGTTTTGTTATCAACAGTATTTTCTCCCGTTGTTAATGAAAGATCAAGGTCATTCGTCTTTTTTGCTTTAATAGTAAAACAAGATATACATCTTTATGTAATAGTAAAAAAAAAAAGTAATATTAATAATGAATTTAGTATTTCAAAGCTTTTAGAATGATCAATGCTTTGAAAACGATTATCAATCTCTTATAACTTGATCTGATTATTAATTATAAATAAATAATAAATAAACAAGGGTGCTATCAATTATATAAAAGCTATATTAGCTTGTAATAAGCGCTAAGTGCTATAATTTATGTTATTTGAATTGCTCAATGAGCCAGTTAGGAAGTTGGTGGGGGAAGACCGGCATATACTTGATATAGGTGCTCCTTATATGGAGATCAGTCCGGTGTTTTCTCTCCACCTCATGGGGTAGGTTAGTACCTGTATCTAATGTATTGTACAGTTCTTAATACGGAGTAGATTGTGCAGCTATGCAGACTAAAAGGGAGTTCCTTAATGCAGCCCCTGTAATCACTTGACGAGGGCCTTGGCTGTAATAGTCTTTTCCAGATTATAGTACCATTTATAGTAAAGTTTACAATAAACTTATGAATAAAACGTAGAATATTCCTTGGATACATATATACAGCCTTAATGCCAAACCCTTCTAAGCTTGTTACCTGCTCTTTTGCTCTAAATACCGATTATGGCCTCGGTAGCAACCATCTAGTTTACAGTTGACTTGTCCTTGCTAATTCTTTTGTTTGTTTTTCAATCTTCTGTTTTGTAATAGGATTCTCACAAGCACCTATATATGCTGCTGTAAGGGGCAATGTTAGCATGAGGTGTTAATATTGACGACGGGAATCTTTTTGGTTTACTGGCTCAGTTAGCACCCCTCCTAGCTGCCGTTACACGGGCCGTCACAGATACACTAGACACTATATTATAGCAGCAATGCGCTATATCGTAATGGAGGAGGAATCGGATGTATTATAGCGGGCGCATGCTACAGTGTAGTGGAAGAGCGCTCCAGCTACATTAGCGGATGCTAGCTGCACTACCTAGGTATATCACACAAGAAAAGATTCCATACCTGTACCCCTCTACTCCGTACAAATCTCGACTTTTATAAATCATGCTTAGGTACCTAGTACTGTACTTAGGTACTCTACCTTAGGTACCTTGTATGCAGTATTCCCATCTCCAGCTATATGTAGACTGAATGCTTTATGCATACCAAGACAACTTAGTATTGCCATTTCGTATTTCACTAGCGAGGATTGGAAATCATGGCATCTTGGCAACACGTAATAATCCCTTTGACGTTGGTCCGCGCCGACTTGGAAAAAAAAACCCCCCTGGAAAACTTGGATGCTACAGTACCTTAAGCGGGGCACGGACGACGTCGTCGATGACATGGGAGCTCCCCATGTACTACTTGTACCCGTACTAACAGCGCGTCGATCTCGCGCCCACCTAATGCCAAATAGAGCATTAACTGAGACTGATCACCTTAGTACACCTCTCCACCCCCGAAAGCCGAAACAACCCCTCTACGAAGTATCTTAGCACCCACCTAAAGCCACACACTCCGTACGATGTACCCGTGGACTAGTATTATATCTAATAGTGCTGCTAACACAATTATCAATAAGCACTCCCTAGTAGATAATATCTCCTTCTTACACTTTGTTAGTTTACGGTCTACCGGCTGTGTCTGATAGAAATCCCGGAGAGCCGAGATGCGGACATGGGGTTTAGCCGTTGCCGGGCTGTATCGGCTCTGTTTTGAATGACCCGAGCCCGAGCTTGTCAGCGGTCAGGAAGTGGCTTTACATTTTGATATCATGGCATATCTACTAGGTACCTAGGTAGTATTTTCTAGGTATGTACGGAGTATTAGTGTCTCTATCATCGTCACTATGCCTCGGAAGCACCGCCATGTACCCGTTTTCCAGGATAGGAAAACTCTCACATGTCCTCATAAGAAAACCCAGTCACTCCTTAGAACATAACGCCAAAATCATATGACCCCAAAGCAAACCACCAAATCCATCTAACCCGGTCCAAGCCTCACTTCTCTCCCTCTTGGCAATCGGAGCCGCAAGCTGAACCACCACGTTATTTCCAAGTGGGCTGAGAGCACAAAAAATACTACCCAGGAAAAGGCCATCCCGCACCTGATACCTCCTCTCCCCACTGCCAAGTACGAACAGCTCAATTGTCACCAGAGCAGCCGCTAGGAAGCCTGCCACGTTTATTTAATACGCAGCCTTACACTCTCGTATCTGATTACAATATAATATGTGCTCGAATTTTGTCAGCTCGGCAACTGTGTGCGCGCCGAGAGACGCCGAGCGGCCGGGATTTACTTATACGCATTAAAGCTACGCGCGGTGTTGTATCGCTAGACTCTACTATCAGTTTTTTACTATTATTTATTTATTTTTCTATTTATTTATTAAAGAGTGGTTCACTTGCCCTTGATAGAACTAACCGGGTTAGATAAAAAAAAAATTTAAACAAAAAGCCCTTCGGAAATTACTTTCATCAGATAAAGCAACCATGACCGTTCATGCATGACATCCACCCTCCAATAACGACAATACGACTTTAAAAAAAAAAAACAGAAAGATTGAAAATTAAAGATGGAAAGAGAAAAAAGCCTCAATAATCCTCATGTGAGTGCAGTAGTGCCGAGGTCAAAATATCTCCAAAAGCTGCCTTTAGTATCTAAGCCGAGCTTCAAAAGGCGTAAATCCTTCCCATTTAACCCTGTGATTTATACTATTCACGACGCGCTTGTCGTTCATTTCTCTTGCATAAATCATCGGCTCAGTACCCTGCATCTCTTATCTCCAACGCATCTACGCCACCAGCAGCCCATACTTCATATTTCAGAATGTGAATGTTCCTCATCAAACTATCATCAGTATTAAATACAATATTCCTTCTCTCCTAGACGCTGGGATCAAGTCGAGGTCATTACTGTAGAGAAGAGGATAAAATAAAACGGCACAAGTTTCAATGATTTCCGTATTCTTATGTGACTTCGCAAGAAGACGACAAGCATTAAGGCTTGTGCGACTTTAATGTTTCTTCCAACAATGTTCTCTTCACATACCACAATAATTACTAAAAGCCATACTCCACGCGTAACAATTTAAAATAATTCGTCCGCTGCAGGTATACCTTCTAATGAAAGAAAAGGGAGAATAATAAAAAGTGTAAAATTTCCATCAGCATTAAATATACTATTTCCTTCTCTCCCAAACGCCAGAATCCAGTCGCGGCCATTCCCAAGGCCATTCCACCAAAACCTTGACGCATTGGAAAATCGAGGACACGTCAAGGCATAAACCCTTCCGCATGTACAGCATCAATGCATCTATTCAAAAGCATGAGGAACCTAGCGATAGAGTCTCTACCATTTCGCTGTCGAGCGCTTCATATCATTAAAAAAAATTGGTTTATAATCCAGTCAATGGAGGGAAACATCTTTCAGCTGGACAAATGCCCTTCCGGAAAAAAACAATTCTAGTACCATGGTTTAGGCCACTAAGTAAGCTGCAGAGGCTCAGTCTTCTCACAGGTAAACAGATTAATGTGATGATCCCCTCGAGCTGCGCATCCAAGAATCGGGTGGTGTGGGTGGAATGCCGTGGCCGAAATAGGATTTCCTCTAGTTTGCTGTAGGAAGCTCGAATATGGCTCCAGGCGAGAAAGTTCGTTGCCGCTCAGATTGAACACTTTAACGGCATGTGAAGAGGTGCCGCTGCAGGTTAAAAAAAAAAGATAAACACGTTAGCCAATACATACTTGTTTCAAAAACCACAGAGATGCAGCTGAGCAGGTATAATAACTTACACAGAGAATACTGGCAAATGTTCGTGCACGCTTGCCGTTCGGAGAGTGTCTTGTGTCGTCTGGAAGGAATGCAAAGCCCTGTCCATGCGAATATCCCACACCTTGACTTTGCCATTCCGGCTGGCACTTACAAGCTCTCGCTTCCCTCCACGCTGCATGTGTACACTCTTGATCCATTGGCGGTCTGCCTCGTCTTTCCATTTACGCACCATGGATTCTTGCGGTTTCAGCCTCGTATCAAAGACTCGGACCGCGCCGTCACCAAACCCGGCCACAAAGATGTTCCCCGTCATTTGATCTGATGTGAGGGACGTGACACATGAACCAGATCGAGCTGGAATGTCCATTGTGCAAGTCTCATGCCCAGCAAACCATACTCGGATCACTCGCACGTCGCCGGCGACGAGAACTCGACCCGTCGCTTGCTGCCAGTCAAAAACCATTCCAGAATTGACATTGCTAGGGACCATGTGTGTAAGCGCCCGCCAAGACGTTGCTAGCTCAATTTCTTGCTCCGAATCATAGTTGCGATATACTCGAATCACGCCATCCGATGATCCAGTCATCAGGATGGCCTGGTCGTCCTCGTTGATAAATTTCATGTCGCTGATCTTGGAGCCCTCCGGATTGCCGTTGGAGAATCTATTTAGACGTCCTTGTTTCTTCCAGTCCCAGACGTAGACGGTATTAGCATCATCTGCCACCGCCAAGTGATCCTCGAATTGATGAAATGTCATCTTGGCAGGCTGTGCGCCGTTGTTTATGATGCCCAGTTGATTATTCCACCTATGAGCGCCTGCAATTTGCTTAAGCGGCTGAGTTTCCCTCATGATATTTTCATTTCTGGCCCTCCGCCACAGTCTCTCGTTGTAGTCGGTGCTGCCGGGCTCGTCTGCTTCGGTGTTCTTCATCTGGGGCTCACGGAAGTACTCAATCGACCACTCAAGGAACTTGCTCGTAAGTGGCAGGCTCGGCTCCGTGGTCAAATCGCGCTCTTCGAAGGTGCCAGAAACTGGCTCTCGTGCGGTGTGGTATGTCGCTGAGGAGCCGGGGTTGTCGTTCTGTTCAGGGGGTGCAGATACCCGATCAAGCGATACCTTGGACGAAGGTGACTTCGGCGGACCCGGGCTATTAGGTGTGGTAGGCCTAGACTTGTCTTCGCTGTTGATGAAGGACTGGAAGAGAAGGCTAGCTGTCCGCCGGAGTATACCGGGAGATTGCAACGGCTGAGGGCTGAGGGCACCATTGGTCCTCTGGCCCAAATTAACCGCGCTTCTATTGCGTGATGCCCTATTCGCCCTTCTTTGGATCTCTCCCATCAAGCCGTGGGCCGCCTCACCGAGCGTGGAGTTGATCAAAGCATTGTGCACGTAATCAATGACTGTGGTAGCTTCCCTCTGTACCTCTGGATGAGGGTCAACGCTTAAAATCAAGGCATGTTTCCAAAACGCCATATAAACCGTATTGTGAGAAAGACCGTGGGCGGTTGGCTTGATGGTCCCGTCTCTCTGTCGGTTATCCGGCCTGGCGTAGTGCAAGCCCATTTTATGATCCTGGCCATCGTCTTGTGGAGGGAACACCAAGTACTCCTTTTCCTCGAGGAGCTGCTCGTAGGCTGCAACCAAAAACTTGCTCTCGAAGCGAACGATGAAATGAGACAAGAAAACCAGGAACTCCTTGCGCACTATCGGGCTACCGTCATTTCCCATGTCAAGAATTGTCCATGCGATCGACTCCTCGATCCGCGCAACCTCTTCAGTGAGGTCGGGGATCCCGAGGAAAGTAGTAAGCGCATGAATCATAGCTGCCCGGACTTCGCAGCATGGATCCTTGGTGAGGAATGCCAGCTTAGCATATGCATTTTCTCGAATGCCACGCCATTTGGCCTCAGGCAGGTCTTGCCACAGCTGGCTGATGCATAAACAAGCCCATTGGCGCAGGAGGGGATTGCCCTCATTTGCCAGGTGAGAGAGGCAGTAGCTCATGATTTCCGTTTGATTGCATACCATCTGACCATTTCTGTAGCCCTTGCACAGCATGGCCAGAATAAACGCACACATGGCCTTGTGTTCATCGCCATTCACAACGGGTAAAGCCTCGGTTGGCTTCAAGATTTGGGCGAAATAACTGTAGCCGCTATCTTTGATCAAGTCTTGCTGGCACGAGATATCCACGGCAATCAGTCTGGCCCAGATGAAGACCATGACAGGCTTGAGCTCCGTCGCAGCGGATTGCAGCAGCTTCAAAACATATGGGAAGATTCCAATGCTGAGAGCTAGCTGCACCGACCATGGCCCCAAGTCAAGGAACCTCCCTAGTAATATCAAGGCTCTTACTCTATGTTGTTGGCTCAACAGTACTTGAAGGACGACAGGTAGCTGATCAGGGGGCTTTTGAGCCACGGCGTCGCCTCTGGTGAGGTAAACATCAAAGGCAGTCAGCTGCTCGGTAAAAAAGGTTGAATTTTGGTATTCGTAGTCAATACCCTCGTTTTCCTTCCTCTCTAGCAAGGGTAGCTGCGCCAAAGCCATATCCACGGCCAAATCCCACGTTTCCCACAAGGGATGCTGATGAGTATCTGGCAAGGCAGGGTAAGATTGAGGATGACACCCATATACCGTCATAATTCTCTGCGCAAGGAGAAAGTTGCGGAATAAGGCAGCCACCATGAGATCTTGGCGGAAGAATTTCCGAAACAGATCTCGAGGCAGCGTGGTCCATGCAATGCTGTCGGTGATGGCGGTGAAGATCCAGTTGAGCTCACCAAGAGGCGTCCGCCTCTCCTGAAGACGGCCGGGAAGCTTCTTAGCACGCTCAGGAGTAAGATTTGTCTTGAGGGGGTTTTGTAAAACGAAGAACCAAAGTGCCATTTCGATCGGGGTGGTCAGGCACGACGTGAAAAGATCAGCGGGGAGCAGTGGGTTAGTGGGAAGATTTTCCTTGACTGCACACGCAGCCAAATGGATGTATGGCCTATAATTGGTCTTGACGTAATGAGGATCCCGCAGTGCAGATTCCTCCTCCTCTTCCTCGTGTTTATCGACAAATCGGTGGTAGTTGTTTAGAATGTTGCCGGCCTCTGAACAGTCCCACACGAAGATGGTGGGTGCCTGAAGCCATTGCTGCAAATCGTACAACGAAACCGGGATATACTGAGTATAGGTCTTGTTAAATACCCAAATCTCGCCCGATGCCGTCGGCTTCGGTACACCATGGCCATTGTAATGCAGCAATACGCGTTCATCCTTGGCGTTGCGACGAAGAGAAATGCAGAATTTTTTAGTCTCTTCGACCGACGGATCCAGATACTGTTTGTAGCGGGCCCTGATCGCGAGTGTCTCGTACTGCGCTTGGAGAGCTTTGCCAATATTCTCGAGCGCCTTCTGTATGGGTGGAATGGTAGGGTCTGTCCAGGCCTCCAGCTTTGCGCCTGGAGTGGTTTTGAGCTGGTCGGGAGGCTCAACTCCGATGTTCAAACATACTGCGAGAGCTGCAGATACCGTCTTGAGCCTATCTCTCTGGCGCCAATCTTGTAGTTCGTATTGCACCGCCTTGGGCTTGGCGGTAGTTTCATGCCGCTTATCTGTAAAATACATGTACCAATTCTGGCATCTAAGGTCAGCAAGGCATTCAAAAGAATCGGGCCCGGGTACGAAGCAGAAGAAGCTGGCAAACATACATTCGCAAGCTGAGAAATGATATGTTCCGACTGATAATGGTCTTCAAAACCGTGTCTAGCTCCCCATTCGCGGATTTCGTCCTCTTCGTGGTCCGATTCTTCGACCTGTCGCGGCGCATATTCGCTCTTTGAGCGCTGAAGCGATGGCTTCACCGGTCGAGTCGGTCGTTCGGGCTCTAGGTTATTGTCGTCCTTGGTGGTATCGCTCGCAGAGACGCCATTCCTGCGGCCCGGCGCGCTCGAGGGCCGCTTGTCATTTATCTCGTTGGACTGAGAGTCGCGGTCAGAGCTGCTAGTCGACTGGACCTTGAATCTCGACGTCTCGCCGCCGTTGGTGGTGGCGGTAGCGGCGGTGGCGGATGCGTGTGAGCCATTTGCACCAGATCGCTGCGTCATCTCGGCTGGAAGTCCATGAGCCGCGGCTCGTAGCTCGTCTAATCGCGCGGGTAACGGAGTCAGCAGAGGTTGGTGGTTGTCCAGACGAGAGGGTGTTTCTTCGGTAAAGCTCGCAGGGCGTTGCTGTGGATGATGCTGCCGGAGAGGCGAGGTTTGGTGCGGTTGAGGCAGAGACATGGCGGTCGTGACGGTCGCGGTCTAAAGTGGAGCAAGGCACTACTCGTATTATCTAAATCACCATGTTGAAACACCCATGCTAAGCGGTGCAAGGTGCAAGGAATGGAATGCTGCTTTCATCTGCCCAAAAGTGATGCTATGGGCGATGGACTGGGCGGAAATGTTGACAAAAGGGTGGGAGTTGGAAAAAAAAAAACAAGATTAGATTGAAAGGTAACTCCCAGCCTTGGGGCAGAGTTTTGGTTTGGGCGAGGCCAGCTGATGGCTTTTTATCTGATAACCGCACGCGTATTACCTTGCTGGTACAGGTAGACACTACCCAATGCTATGGCCTATTGTAAAGCTTAGAGCAAGTGCTAACTGGCCAATGCAAGGCACGCCCGCGGTAGTACAGCCCACACGCAGCCCTTGGGTTACTATTGCGACTAATATATGAAGTATTAATACCCAAAGTTGGGTTACTCAGCCAAGTGCAGTGGCTGGAGTGGCTCCAGTGTTTTGGCTGAAGCCATCCAGTCATCCCGCATCCTACTGATGAGTGGCAGCAGGCAGAACTCCAAAAAAGTACCACGGGGGTCATATGAGTCAACAGCTGTCCATAATACCAGCAGATGCCTACTACCGGCAGGTAAGCAAATTAATATTGCTCAGTGTCAGGAATCGGTCCCCATCTCCAGCAGAACAGTATCTTAGTAGATATTTACAGCGGATGCAACTACAGATGCATCTTGTGGGCAATATACGAGCTCTACTGAGCTAGCCACGGAATAGAGCCCGCTAGTAATCCGGACCATAGGTTAGTAGGTTAGGCAGAGAAAGACGCTAAAAAGCTTATAGAGCTCCCAGCAATGGCCGTTCAAGTATGATTAGCGCAACCAGCCGTTACTATTCGCACTGCTGATATGTAAACGCATCGGTCTCATTATGTCTACTATGTCTACATGTTGCTTGTAATATTCAGCCTAGGTCTAGTAGAAACTTATGACAATCAACCGGGTTTCTCACTTATGCCGATCATGAGCACGTGATCTTAGACTCTCCCGGAATGCTTGTTCTCGGGCACCGGTCATCAAACCGTTTATTCTCCTACGGGCTAGAACAGCAGTGATGGCCTCATTAGCTATTGGAGCGCCATTTTGTGTCAGCTAAAAGACTAGGCTTAAAGAAGACGGCACCAATTCAATGCTCGTGTTTCTTGCAACACCTAGCTAAACGATTGTACACGCTCCGCGATGCGCCTTGACATAGGTACCTTAGAGCCATAGTCGCATTCCTGCACAGCACCAGTTCTCCTACTACCTAGTAGTATTTTCGTAATTCCCAGCAATTTAAAGATCTAGATAAAGATGGCTTAAATAGGACTCAGCGTAGCAATATTATGTTCCTTTGCGTCGTTGGTAAGCCCTTTTAAGGCTTAGCACTCGCGATAGGAATCGAGATGCGACGGCGGTCTGTGCGTATGAGATTCTGTACTACCACTAGTATTGTAGAAGCTGAAGCATTTCGTCCGTACCTCAAGGTATTACACGCTTCTGCATTGGTAGCTGACTTACACGCCGTCTGTTACAATGAAATGCGGGCACTCTTTAGCCACAGCAAAGGAGAAGAGGAAAAATCTTCACAAAGTGTTAGTCGCGCATATTTTCAGCTCACGTGTTACCCGAGATGCATCAAATCTCCCCATTGACCTGGGCTGGGCTGCGTACAGGGTAATAGGAGCATCCATGCCCCCAGCCAAATGTGATCGACGAGGTTGCCCCTGCTGGTGGGCGGCTCACAAACGTACAGGCGGCTGGCGAACCAACTTGCCAGCTCAGCCAAGGCTCCTCGGGCTTAATTGCCCGGCCTAAGGATTTCGAAGCAATAAGGGGAGGAGATGATCAGGAGCATGATGCCAACGGGCGATCAGCATTGGGGGTTGAGAGGAGCACAGAGCAGTAGGCCAACACTTAGCATGAATGAAGCCAATCTTTATGTTGTCTCTTTTTAATGTAGTACTAGTACTCCGTACTCCGTCCCAGCATAATCGCATTTCCATTTTTAAGCATTATTACGGGGTCTGTCTCAAGCGATACGGCACATGCAGGCACGAGCGCTATGAGGTCAGCAGTGGGCTCTTGATCGCGAGCTTCTAGACGAAACGGAGCAGAGCATTGGCTGAGAAAAAAAAATTGCCATCAGATTGTTCCTTGCGTCAAGTGCTGGCCTTTCCCGTATCCGACACTGAAATGCCTGTCGCTGCCCCTCCAGCCCCTTGATTTCTGGCCAGCTCCACATCGTCGCCATCTCCGACTTCCAATGCGTTACAGCTGAGGAACCTGGCCTCCAGCTGCAATGCAGAGTGATCGCCCGCCGGTTCTGGCGCAGCTGCATGTACCCTCCAGGTCACTGCTGTTAGGAGTCCCCCACAAAGCCATGCTGTGGCACGGCGGTACGTCAGTACCTCCAGCAGGTTAGTGCACTTTGGTGAGCCTGCAACCCCTAAAAATGTTCACTCGAGCACCCCAAGGGCCAGCATTGCTCGCTAATTGGCCCGCTGGGCAGGCCCCGGCACTGTGACAGGAGGCCGAAACGCAGCCCAGCACCACAAACGAACATCTTTGTCCACCCCGTCCCAACTTCCATCACCAGCAGCCTGCGCTGTGGCTTTTCTCCTCAATTCTCTCTTGTTGCGCTCGTAGCAGCAAACCATTCCCTTCTCAGCAATTGCGAGCTCGCAGCTCAGCTTGCCTCTGGTTCCGCATCTCCATTCCGCAGGTTCGAGAAGGGCAGAGCAAACGGGCCTTGCTGGTTCATCGCAGGCATTGATCAGGGCCCTCTTCCTCCTGCCACACCCCCCCAAATTCGCATCCTCCCCAAAATAGGTGGCCACTGAAATTTCGGCGACACTCCCCCGGATACTTCCCACAGATGCTTGCCCAGCCATCTCGACACTCGAGCTCTGACCCCCTTCTTTCCTAACAATTCTTCAGTCACTCTTTGGGCTTTTCCAGCCGTCCGCGTCTTTGTGTGCGTGTGCGCGCAATCCTCTCGTTGCTGCTTCGTTCCACTAGGAGCTACTTACCATTCACCCACGCTCGTTTACGCTCCGACAACCGCATCGTCTATAGCCAGCCTGCGAATACACCACTGCCCATATTCCGCCAGCGAGCGGCCCGCAGTCGACCATGGCGTTTCTCTTCAAATCCAAGAAGCACCAGGACCGCACGGTAACAAGTCGCGACGGCAGCTCAGGTTCTCAGGGGTCTATCCAGAATGCTCCCGGACGCGTGGTGGCCAGAGACGACAAGAACACAGCATTGCAGCGCGCAACGCCCACGGGCAGCCTGCATTCTATCGACAATGACACCAACACTTCCAGCCCTGACCAGGGCCCGGGCCATGGACGTCGTGGAGGCAGCGTGGATACGCCTCAGTCGAGTGATTTGCCTGTGAGTAACGCCGATCTGGAGCTAAATTGAGCTGGTCACTGCATTTTCTGTATTCGTGTGTGACGTCTAACACGCAAAACCAAAAGTTTCGAAACACTCCGCCCGTGAGCAATTCGAACGCTTCGCTCTATCCGTGGTCGCAACGGCGATTGACCTACACCTCGTCGCATCCGAGCCCGTTTCCCCGATATGGTGCCGCCGTTAACGCAGTCGCTTCGAAAGAAGGAGATGTTTACTTGATGGGTGGCTTGATCAACAGCTCAACAGTAAAGGGCGACCTTTGGATGATTGAGGCTGGTGGTAGCTTGACTTGTTACCCGCTGGCGACCACTGCTGAAGGCCCGGGGCCTCGAGTTGGCCATGCCAGCTTGTTAGTCGGCAACGCCTTCATCGTGTATGGTGGAGACACCAAAATTGATGATAACGACATCTTGGACGAGACACTATATCTACTTAATACTTGTAAGCATTTCATCCCTGACAAACCTATAAAAATGGCGAGGATAGGGGAATCTTACCAATATCTTTTTTTTTATAGCAACACGACATTGGTCTCGTGCCTTGCCCGCGGGATCTCGTCCATCGGGACGCTACGGCCATTCACTTAATATTCTAGGTTCCAAGATATTCATTTTCGGTGGCCAAGTCGAAGGTTTTTTCATGAATGACCTCGCCGCGTTCGATCTCAACCAGCTACAGTCGCCAACCAACCGATGGGAGATCCTCATCAAGGCAGAAGCGAGCCCCAAGATACCCGCTGCACGAACGAACCATTCCATTGTGACATTCAACGACAAGATGTACTTGTATGTAACGCCCCTGTCCTGTGTCGCTGTTTTTCTTTCTAACCAGTCTTGTTAGGTTTGGTGGTACAAATGGGTTCCAGTGGTTTAATGATGTCTGGTGTTATGATCCTGCGGTCAACAAGTGGGCACAGCTGGACTGCATCGGCTACATACCCGCTCCTCGTGAGGGCCACGCTGCTGCTATAGTAGACGATGTTATGTACATTTTCGGCGGAAGAACCGAGGAGGGTACAGATTTGGGCGATCTAGCGGCATTCCGCATCACACAACGGAGATGGTATACTTTCCAAAATATGGGCCCCTCTCCTTCATCTCGATCTGGTCATAGTATGACAACAGTTGGAAAATCCATCGTAGTGCTTGGTGGAGAGCCTAGCACTGCTTCCCCGTCTACGAATGATCTTGGAATCCTCTATGTACTGGATACGACTAAGATTCGGTATCCCAATGACGCTCCAGGAGGACCCCAGAGAATACCCCAGGCACGACGGCCGAGCGATCCGACAAACCCCAACAGACCGCCAATGCGCGACGTGTCTAATGGGGGAGGACCTCCCGATTCTAGGAACATAATCGGCGGCCCATCAAGCATCGGCATCGGCAGCGGCACCGGCCCCAGCGGCCAGAGAATCCCTTCAAACGGCATGGAACCAAGCGGTTCGCCAAATCCGGGGGGGCCAGGCTCACCTCCTCCCGTTGGAGCGCCGCCAAGAGCACCTCTCGGGGGCCCTGGAGGCCCTCCGGGTCCAGGAAATAAAATCCCTAGAGCTGGCGCGACCTCAAGCCCCTCCGGACCGCCTCCACAAGGCCCAACTCCTGCTAAGCCAACTGCTGATCCGTCTGCTGTGGGACGAGTCCGAGGTGCCTCAGTTGACCGGGCGGTGATGGCAGCCTCACCACAGTTGACTTCTGCCCCATCACCCATTACTCGTGAAATAATACCTGAGGGCGAAGTACCCACACCCACAGGCACTAATACGTCTGGCCCTATGTCTGCGACGGGTAATCCTGTTAATGGGCGACGAACACCAACTACACCCACTCAAGCTTCTAGGTCAGGATCTAAACAAGGCTTCTTGGGTGGCGGCGAACCTCCCAGAGGCGAGCCTCCTCGGGGTGAGCCTCCCAGGGGTGAACCAATTAGGGGCGAACCTCCTAGGGGAGAACCACCTAGAGGAGAACCACCTAGAGGAGAACCACCTAGAGGAGAACCACCTAGAGGAGAACCACCTAGGGGAGAACCTCCTAGGGGAGAACCTCCTAGGGGTGAGCCTCCCCGAGGTGACCCCCTCAGAGGTAAGGTTCGCCCAGGTAACTCGCCAGGTTCGATTGATAATACGGTAGAAGGAATGCAAAGGATGGCGCCAAATCGACCAGCGTCACCTCCGCATCCAGCCAAGCCGATGAGTGCTTCCCTGAACCGACGCTCATCTGGCCGAAATTCGCAGACAGTGGCTCTTCTAAAAGAGCTTGACTCCTCCCGAAACCGAAATGCGTGGTATGCATCGGAGCTTGAGTTAGCCAGAAAGGGAGGTTATGTCCCCAATGCCTCCATGGGACCCGCACTTGACGGGAAAGCTGTTGAATCCTTTGATGACGAAGATCGACCGTTGATCGAGGCCCTTTTGGCTATGAGGACAGAACTAGCAAATATTCAGAACGCTGTGGACAAACAGGCTGTTGTTGCCGCTAAGCAGATTGCGGAAGCGGAAAGGCAGCGAGATGTCGCCATTCAAGAAGCCGTCTATGCTAAGGCTAAACTGGCTGCTCAGAGTGGTGGAAGCACATCCAGCACCCCTCAGCCCGATGGCGAGCGAGACGACTTTGGCGCCAGGTCGGCAGAGTTGAGCAAGAAGCTTGCATCTGCTCTCAACCACCAAAAGAGTCTTCAGACACAGCTAGAGTCTGCGAAATCCGAACTTGAAGCTGAGAAAAAAGGCCGCAAGCTTGCTGATGACACAACAGCGGCTACCCAGAAGCGCATGGTCGATTTAGAGGCTTACAAACAGCAAACCTCTGGCGAGGTCGAGCGACTCAAAGCAGAACTTCACTTCTCGCAGCGTGAAGCCCGGGAGCAGGCCGTGGCTAGCACCGAGGCCGTAGCTTCTCTAGAGCTGCTCAAGGTTGAAAAGGATGCCATTTCAAGGAAGCTTGACGATCTTTCCGACTCTTCTAATGGTCGTGAAGAGACTTTTGAATCTCTTAGAGCTGCCATTGAGGCGTCGCAAGATGCAAGTGCCCATCTCGAAACAAAACTCGAAGAGGAGAGAACCCAGAGGGAGAAGGTCGAGGGCAAGCTGAGCAAGCTCAAGGCTGAGCACGAAGCGCGCACAGCAGAATTGGTTGCTGTGACCCAGCGCCTACGAGACGCCGAAGAACTTGCCGAAAAACATGCCACTGAAGCACGGACACACCGAGAGGCTGTCCTGTCTGGACTTCACAAGCTTACCACCAAGGATGAGTCGAGCACGCATAATCCAGATGCTGATCGTGCTCTTGCACTCCAAAACCAGCTCACTGCCGCAAACACCTTGGTCAAGAAATACCAACAGGAAGCAGATATAGCCGCTGATAGGCTGCGAAGTGCGGAGGAGCGTATCGCCGGGCTTGAGCAGTACCAAGAACAGTCAAGTCGCGAAGGCGTTGGTATCCGACGACAGCTTCAGTCCGCTCTAAGAGAAACCCAGAGTCTCCAGGCCGCCCATTCCGACGTTAAAAACCAGCTGGCGGCTCAGCAGCTCGAAACGAATGCCATGACCGTGCAACACAATGCACTGAAAGATATCCTTGTCGAGCGAGGCATTAGCCCCACTGGTGCCGGTGCTGTTAGATCTCGTGGCCTCACTAGCCCACGAACAAATTCTCCTGAGCAGCAAAACCGCCTTCGAGAGCTTGAGTCTCAGCTGGCCAGCATTAGCGCTGCTCATGAAGAGACTAAGCAGACATTCGCCATTCAGGCCCAAGATTCCGAAACTGCGTATCGTGAGAAGCTGTCCCAGCTTGAGAGCGATTATCAATCGGCGGTGCATTACGTTAAGGGAACAGAGAAGATGCTTAAGCAGCTCCAAGAGCAACTGTCGCGCTACAAGACGGAGAATAGCCGCTTAAAATCAGAAGTCGTAGAGCTTGAGGATAGACTACAGGCCGGTTCAGACGAACTTGGTTCTGCTGGTTGGGAGAAAGAGCGTGCCACCCTTCAAGACAGAATATCTGATCTGGAGGCCGAGTTCCGCGGTTCCGCTACCCAATTAGAAAAGAACCTTGAAAACCTACAAGCTGAATTACTGGAGAGCAAGCAGCAACGCGATGAGGCTACCACGTCACTGAGCACCCAGCGCAAGGAGCTGGAGCAATTGCAAACAGAGAATGCCCTTCTCGAACAACGCGCCTCCGATGCCGAACAGAAGGTTTCTTTACTTTTAGACCAAGTCGAGCACTCTGTTGATACCTACCGCCGTCGCAGTCGACATGTTGTCAGCATGAACGTCGAGGGGATGGTACCAGCAAACGGCTTGGGCCTTGGCCACAGCCGCAACGAAAGCGCCTCCGATGGTGAAAGTATCTATGGAGAGAGCACTGTAGGTAACAGGAACAGTGCTGCACTGGACAACCTTGCGACCGAACTGGAGACTCTTCGAAATCACTGGGAGACGACGAATAAGAATTACCGCCTGAGTACAAACTTTGATTTCGATCCGGCGAGCACTTCCAGGCCAGAAGACGACACTCCTACCGGCATAGGCATGAGCGAGAGTCTAGCTGACTGGAGGAAGCGACTTGATACGGAAAACCACCCAGACATGGATCGAACCAAACAAGCTTAAACCAACTCTTTAACGTTTTGGATATTGCTACGTTTGCATGGCGACTTATTCCTGCCTGCCTGCTTCATTCTATGCCTCTCAGATACTCTTTGGGATTTCACCCGTCATAGTCTATTTTGAAGTGGTTTTAGTTGTGTTGCCCCTCTAATAATCATCAGATTATTACTCGCTATTCGACAATGGCCCAATTTAATACACGTCTCTGAAATGTCTACATCTTCGTGTTTACTAGTACACCTACTTTTCGATTCCTATTCTCTCCTTAATACCGGTTTCTTTTTTCAGCCAACGCCTGTTTGAACACAAGCTTGGTTTTACTTGTTACGATACGATACACATAACGGCCTGTCGCGTACGGCGCATGCGCTTGCTCTCTCCAAGAGGGATGTGAATCTGTGTTACTGTTTTTGCAACGCGATATCATCAATTTTTATTCGGTTATTTTGCTTTTCTCTCTCTTTATTTTTTGCTCCTTTTTTGTCTTTTTTTCTTCTTCTTCAGTTAAACTTACCTTTGATGGGGAAGAAGGAAACATGGGACCCCAAAGTCCTCCTTGCTTTTTGTTTGTACAATAATTGTGGAAGTATACGCGTGATCTTTTCCCTTTTTTTTTTTTTTTTAATCGCTGTCTCCCCTATACTCTTTTTTTTTATCTTATCGGAGGGACTGTTTAAAGGGGAAGGGGAACACTTAAAAAAGAGAATCATGCAAAGAGAAGGGGAAATGCTTCACAACTTTTTGTTTGTGTTTTTCCTGCGCGTGGTTTTGCATGGTTTGGTTTAATTTTTTTATAACTATTTTTTACTAAATGATGAGAGATGAATTTGCCTGGTCTTATTATAAATACATTTGTTTCCTTGAATTTGGTGCCGTTGATAAATGCTTTTACTACTGTGAGAGAGGATGCAAAAACTTGAGTTGAAGATTAAGGCGTTGAGTTTTGTTTGTCTGTGTGTATGCTCACTTTAATTACTTTGGTTCGCAGTATATACACTGCTGCTACTGCTCAGACGGAAAATTCGAGTCTATATAATTCCGCTCAACGCTAAAGATGCTACTCGCCGTCCAAGCTCATAAAAAAAAAAGGAATCATTCATCCAAAGCTTTGGCCCCAAGGCTCCTCATGCCGCAGCCGCCATGAGGCGCTTCTGAATCTTCAAACACCGGCCAAAGTTCAACTTGGTCCCATCCTTGGGCATGTGCTCCCCACTGGCGATGCAAAGCACCCTCATCTTGGGATCGTACCGCAGGCCCGTGAGCAGCTTGGGCGTGATGAGGAAGTACTGGCTCGTGTGCTCGCGGCAGGCGATCTCGACCATGCGTTCGTGGACCATGCGCTCGTTTCGGGGATCCATGCCTTGGTTGATTTCGTCGACGACGCGGAAGGGGGATTGGGCCATGGATTGAAGGGCCATGAGGAAGAAGATTGTAGAGACGGCGCGCTCACCGCCGGATTGGCGGTGGGCATTGAGTTGTTGGAGAGATTCGTTTTCTCTGTTAATTTTTTTTAGATCCCCGTTAGTCTTTCGCAACTGGATAAATGATATATGACTGGAGGAGGGAGGAAAGAGGGAAAGACATACCTGAATTTGACCATGATGTCCAAGGCCCACTGGTCAAAGTCTTCATTTTTGTCGACGCGAACCTCACCGGCGCAGCTGATCTGCTCAAAGTTGTAGGCGAAAGCGTCGTTGACCTTGGATACCAATGCATCCAACTTGGGCTCCCATTTGCCCATCAATTCGTCCAGCTGCCCAGTCAGCTTGGTGAGCTTTCCGCTTGATGCGTCCATCTTCTTCATCAGTTTGGCGATTTCCTGCTCGCGCTTCTCAAACTCCCGAATTACGTTGGGGTTGGCTGCGTGGATGAGTTCAAGGTTTGCCTGCTCAGCAGAAATGTCCATCTCTATCTCTGTGGACATTCTATTTTCAGCCAAGGAGGTGTATAGATCCTTCTTTTCGGGATTCTCGTCGACGAGGTCGCGAACTTTCTCAGATAGCCCGCGACCTAATTCTCTAGCTTGAGCGGCTTCCTCGGTGGCTTGCTGTACGATAAGCCTCTCTTGTTCAAGTTTCTGCATAATACTAGAGTTGCGAGCTTTGAGGCCTTCAATATCAGACTTGGCCTCGATATGTCGTATCTTGGCCTCGATAAGGTCAGTATGAGCCTTTCCAATTTGGTTAAGAGCCTCCTGGTGACGAAGAACAAGTTTTGCTCTTTCTACCACTGCCTTATCCCATTCGAACCCGAGCTCAACGATTCTTTCTCGAGCCTCGCGCATGGCCAGCTCGTTTGCCTCTTTATGCCGCTCCTCAGATTCTGACTCGGTTAGCAGAGTGATCAGTACCGTTTACCATTGCTTAGCGGAATGCTAACCTATCTTTTGAGGTATCAATTGCCATTTCGAAAATTCTCTCTGTAGAGCGTTCTTTTCCGTCCTCAATTGTTCCTTTATTCATGTCAGCAAAGCGTTTACGTTATCCAAGCTCAGAGTCATTCCTGTCTTACAATTATGCCCTGAATTTCAGCTTTTCGCTCCTCAAAGGTTCCATTTTTTTGCCTCAATTCCTTATATTCTGCTTTCATCGTTTCTGCTTCTCCAGTAACTTCGGTTCGCCGCCTATTCAACTCAATTTTCTCTTGCGAGTCCACAGGCTGGGAAGTCCAGAATCTTCCAGGTTGTATCCTCTTGGTGACTGTTGTCATAGCATTGGGGCCGTACTCTTTCCGTCGGCGAATTATATACTGCTGCTTCCCGGCTGCCCATTGGTTTATTCGTCCATTTTGGACGAGTTTCTCGTATTCTTCATCACTGTGGTCTCTCCCCGAGACACCAGACTGATGCAGCCTCTTTTCAGCACAGAGCATGGCAAGTACTGGCTCAGGACCATCCAAATAGTTCATAGCAAAGCCGTCCAGACCTAGCGATTGAGCTTCATTGATAGTGACAGGGGGTCTAAAGGAAGCCAGGGGCTGTAGACAAGTTCTGATAACGGCAGATAAACTCATCTCACGGTAGAGCTGGTTAGTTAATTTCCTGTAGTCATTTTTGGTTTGTGCCGTGAAGCAGAGGAAGTCGTCGGTCTGCAGCAGAGCCTGGACCTGGTCGGAGTAGCGCTCGTCCTTAACCGAGCAGCATAGCATGGGTGGACCGAAAACTTCCTTTTCAAATTCGCCTTGGTGCCCTTGGACCCAGTCCCAAGCCGTAGCCAGTTCTGGAAAATGTTTTCGCATAAAGCTTAGCTGTTGGCCCTCTTGAGTATCAAGAGACTCTATGTCTGCCTTCAGTTTCTGCAGCTCATCCATCTTTACTCGCCCCATCTTTTTGACATCCTCTATCTCGACCCCTAATCGACGCTGATCTGCTTCAACCTCTCGTAGGTTGTGCTCCTCGGCTCGCTACACAGGCATTTAATGGTTAGTTTGGAGAATAGACCGAAAAGAAAGCTAGGGAAACTCACAATCTTTTGATTCCAGTCACCTGCACTGAAGTCAGACGGCCGATTCTTCAAATCTGCCATTAGAGTTGTAATCCTCGACTTTGACGCCGCCACTTCTTTTTTCTTCTCATCAAACCCTTTGCGCTCAGCGCCTATCTTATTAGACCACTCCTTGACATCGTCCACTGCAGTACTTATTTCTTGCGCCAGATTCTGCGCCGCTATTTGAGTATCTCTAATGGCCTTTGCCCTCGATGGGATGGCAGCCTCAATCTCCTGAGCGTAGACTTGTTTCTGGTTGACCGCCTCCAGAGATGGCCCACTCTCTCGCTCAAGTTTCTTCAATCTGTTTTCAGCTTCCTTTCTGCGCTCTTTCGCGGTAAGATGGTTATTACGCGCTTCTTGATATTGCGCGATGACAAGGGCGCCTTTGAGATTGCTGACTCGTTCCTGAATCTCTTCTCGTTCACGAATTCTATCCACGTCGGCTTGCAAGCCTTGTTGCCGAGTTTGTAGATTCTGCAGGGTTTCGGTATCAGTATGCACGGCCTCGGCAATTTCCTTCTTATCCCTATGAAATTCTTGGAGCTGCCGATGCCACTTTTGCATTTCCTCCGGGGCAGCAGCACGCAGAGTTTCATGGAGCAATTCTATCGGGGTACAGGCAGCAAACTCGACCACTCTGTCCTGCGGAAGAAACTGACACAAGTTGTCTACTTGAATCTTGAGCAGATGCATCAATGACTGTATCCTCTTGTGGGTGGTCTCCTTTCCATTCAGCCACCATTTTTGAATATTTTGCTCACGGCGAATCTGAAGCCGTATGACATAGTTGGACCGGTCTTGAGACCGTTTGTGGAGCTCGATCTCAATCGTTGCCGTATCCTTGCCGTGCTTGACAAACTCCTTGACAGTACCGGCGCGGCCAAGATGCTTGGGGCTATATCCAAGCCCTAGACAAATGGCACAAACCAAAGAACTTTTCCCAGTACCGTTGGGACCGATAACCATGTTGAGATTCGGGCCAGGTAAAAACTCGGCCTTTTCGTACGTCACGAAGTTTTGTACGCTGACCCGGACGATGGCGCCTGGCTGGAAGCTGGTATTGTCTATCGGAGCGATCCTGCCCCGTAGCTGTTCGTCTTCTTCCGATTCGGAGTCCAGTCGTCGTCGTTTCGGACTGTCGTCTCCAGATGGTGATCTGTGTCCCTCTGTGCCGCTGTCATCTTCATCTTCATCCTCACGCCGTCGGCGGCGCGAGGTGCTGGGACTCATATCTTCGAACTAGCTTCGAAGGGCTATTCGGGTGCGTGAGGAGATGCGGTAACAGCTGGCGCTGCTAAGATGTCGTGCATCGAAGCTGTTGGTAGAGGCAAACGGGGGTTTGTGCGACGCGGTTGGACGCGTCTATGACCCCACTACCACTTAACGCCAGATCTTTACAGAGCGCTCTGTATTACAGCGCACCCCTCCTAATAAGTAAGATAAGATACTGGTATGTAGCTCAGTACAGAATACCCTATGCCTTCGTGAATGGATCTCTAAAAGCATTAACTTCACATTGAGATGGCCATATTTTACTCTACAATACTATGAAGAATCAATAGCTCCATCTTAGCTTGTTAAAAAAAAATTACATATGATAACGAATTGTAATTTGCATGATGCATCCCGCATGAAGTAAATACGAATACAGTCGCCAAACCAGTATCATTGCACCTCAAACGAAACACTAAACCCGCTGCACATCAATGGGAAGGAATTCCCACATAGATCTGCGTATTCGATTAAGAGTTGTTGATATGCCAAGCAAAAATTATATGCATGGGGATAGAGAGGCAAAAATGTAACACTGCGTAATCTGGGAATCGAACCCAGGGCTCCCCGACGTTGCTCGGATGGCAACGGAGAATTTTACCACTAAACCAATTACGCTTTGCGCCTTTACAGATGAACTGTACTAGACATGTCTGTGGTCCCGGGTATATCTAATTATAATTGTATCGCTTCTCATATCTACTTGAATTGTTTCGTTGCTTCACTTTGATATATGATACTGTCAGCACTAAAGTGCTTGATGGAGACGTTCGGAGTTGTACGTGGGACTAGTATGATTACAATGATTGGAAAACGTCCGATCCCAGTTCTCTCCATTTATTATTTCTTTATTTTTCTCTCTCATGATGGCTTTTTGTTTTGTTCTCTCCTTGCTTGAGAGTTGCCCGAGTCCATCTAATCTTTCATGATCATTATGACCTACCCCTTGGACTTTGCCGTGGGCCAACCACGCCATTCAGATGTTTATCCATTCATTGATCCTAGGGCAAATTTAAAAGATGCTGCTTCGGGCAAATCCATCTTGGTTACAGGAGCTGGTACCGGTATCGGAAAGGCCATAGCTGAACAATTTGCTGCTGCTGGAGCCTCTTCTGTCATCCTCGCTGGTCGACGAGCAGAGCCTCTTGAGGAGACCAGAGCTTCCATTGAAGTTCTTGCACCTTTGTGTCAAATTGTTGTTAGAAGTGGTACGGATGTTGCGGATAAAGCATCGGTCAAGAACCTCATGGATAGCCTATCAGAGATTCCCGAGATCCTTGTTCACAGCGCTGCAGTCTCATTATCCACTGCCGCCATAGACGAATCTAATCCCGATTGGTGGCTGGGTGATATCGACAACAATATTCGAGGCATGTACATGATAACAACGGCATACCTCAACGCCCTCAAGGCGACGGGCAAGACCCGCGCCAGAATCATCAACGTCGGCTCAATTGCCTCTTGGCGTTACGTCTACGGGAGATCATCTTATGCTGCATCCAAGGTTGCAATGAATACTTTCACGGAGTACATTGACCGAGAACAGCAAGCCGCAGGTAACGATATTCGATGTGTGGTTATGCACCCTGGAGGCGTCTTGACAGACCTCATAAAAAACACCGTCGTCCCCGAAGCCATTATTGGCAGGATGATAGACAAAGCAGAGCTATCCGGAGCTACTGCCGTCTACCTGAGCACGGAGCAATCCAATTTCCTAATGGGCCGATTTGTGGTTGCTACATGGGACATGGAAGAGCTGGAAAAGGAGAAAGACAAGATACTGAAGGAGGACTTGTTGAAGACCAGGGTCATGGGCGTCGAGTGGAGAGATGGCTTTTAGGGAATTTGCCTAACTTGGACATGAGGGGCCAATCGCCGACCAAGCGTTGGCTGCTTGTCGCTCGCTTAGTCATGTCTCAACGTCATCCCTTGCTCGAAGTAATCTCATGCCTTTTGTCTTGGTATTCGGCTTGACACTCCAGCATTGTTTTTGAGTTTTTAAAAATCAGAATCCTGGTATTTCTCAAGCGTGTCATCTACATAGAAAGAAAATATTACGAGATGATAAATTTAAAAGGTTTTATGTACAAGAGGAGCGTCGCCAGATATTTCTCTGCTTAACTGAGCGTCTGTTGTTGGTGTTATGCTTTGGCCTCGAGTAACATGGCTTCTTTTGTTCTGCCTGGATTTTGGGTGCTACTAGTATCAAACTTTTTTTTGGAGATAAGAGTAAAAATCTAATTATAGCTCATATTGGTTTATTTTTATGTACCGATATCCCGAGGAACGCGTCTGCTTAGATTTCGTTTACCGCGACTGTGGCCATAGCTGATATGCACTGTAGCTTTCGGCTATGACTGGCGCAAAATGGTAGAAAACCGCGAACCAAATAATTCGCAGTCGCCTCTATAATATTACGATATAACGCGAATCGAATATCCTATATATTATACTCATCGTGTAATAATATCGTGTACTTCGCATAGGTACAGAGATGTGAGCGTGACGACGTACCGTTACACTCCCAAATTCCGATACACAACACCTACATCAGGAATGCATCGCGACAGCCATATGTAGTCCAATCTTTGTTCCTTTCTCTCTCTCTCTCTCTCTCTTACATAAAGCTCAGGCGACACTCACAGCAAAGCGATTCCTCTGATCTGCGCTAGCAAGTGACCCGATTTCCAGTCTTAACTGAGATGGAATGACACGAGCCTGCGTCAACCCAAAATTCCAGCGCCAGTCGTCTCCCTTTTTTTCTCTGTGACTGGCTGCCAGCTGTCCGCCACCACTAACGAGCTACTATTGGGCCAGTCCACGCTGCATTCCTTGTTTTTTTTCCACAGCTGGGTTTCATCAACTGGCATGCCTTCCCCTCGTAGTCCTTCTTTTTCCCTATTACTTTTTCTTCCTCTCTTTTTTCGTGCACCTCGCCTGCCACGTCTTTTCTTCTCCCAGTCTCGGATCTCCAATGCTGGATGCTTCTTTCTCGTGATTCCATTCTTTAATCTCTTTACCATATTACGTTGCCTTTCTGCTTTTAACGCGTATTCCACTAGGGCTTCGTCTGTTGTCAATTCCTCTACCAATAATCAGCATCTTGCCGCTTCACAGTCGTATCACAACCCATCTTTCTTCAGGTTGCTTTCGAGTATTATGTGCTAATTCTACTACAACTCACGGCAATAAACATGGCCGAATATATCTCAAAGACTCGTTCACCTCTCGCCGAGACCACCAATCGCCTCAACACTTCCTTCCCTGCCCAAGACTACCAGAGCCACAAGGCACGTTACAATCAATCTGATGTTGCTCAGTATCGGGGCCAGTATACGGATCAGAATGTTCAGCCTGATTCACGTGGCCAGGCAATGGGTTACGATGCCTATAACCCTGCTGTGCAGAGGCCACCGCAGGTTGAGGCTGCAAAACGTCTTTCTCAGGCATCGTACGCCTCCACTTCCAGCAGCCAAAGCAAGAAGAATTACAAAACGCATATTGGACCATGGCAGCTTGGAAAGACTTTGGGAAAGGGTTCGTCAGCTCGTGTCCGGTTATGTCGCCACAGCATTACCCATCAAATGGCAGCCGTCAAAATAGTCAACCGTCGGATGGCGTACCTTGTTCAAGACAGTAGCCTGGCTGCTCTTAGCAAGTGGGACTCAAGTCTCCCCGAAGTCAATGGCGAGATGCGTGTTCCCGTGGCGATTGAGCGCGAGGTTGCCATTCTTAAACTTATTGAACATCCCAACATCATGAAGCTCTATGATATATGGGAGAATCGCTCTGAAATGTTTGTCCTATTTCTTTCTTCGTTATGATTTAATGCCCCATGCATTGCTGACCTTGGGATTTAGTTACCTCATTCTTGAATACATTGATCAAGGCGATCTTTTTACTTTTATCAACTCAAAAGGAAGACTATCTGAGGAAGTAGCTATTTATTTTTTCCGGCAGATGATCAGTGCTATTGCCTATTGCCACTCCTTTAACGTGTGCCACCGCGACTTGAAGCCTGAGAACATCTTGATCACCGCAGATCTCCAGATTAAAATTGCCGACTTTGGTATGGCGGCTCTTCACCAGACAGCTTCTCATCGACTGGCAACGGCTTGCGGCAGCCCCCATTACGCAGCACCTGAGCTTCTCAAGAACCGGCAATATCGTGGAGATAAGGCGGACATCTGGAGCATGGGCGTGATTTTATATGCTATGTTATCGGCAACGCTACCGTTTGACGATCCCGACTTGCGTGTCATGATGGGCAAAACAAAAAAGGGACAGTATGAGATGCCGAAATTCCTCAGCCCTGAAGCCGAGGATCTCATTCGCCGCATGCTGCAGGTCAACCCCGATCATCGCATCACCATGAAGCAGATTTGGCAACACCCACTGATACAACGATATAATTATCTGGACGATTTTGGTCAGAATACTGGCCAGCCTCCAGACACACGGAAGGGCTTTCAGTACACCCCTATTCTGCAGCATCAGATCGACCCCCAGTTGCTGCGACAGTTACGTTCTCTTTGGCACATGTCCAGTGATGATGACTTGGAGATGAAATTAAGTTGCAAAGAGTAAGTGATATTTCGCAGCGATACCGCTTTTTACTAGTGACCCGTCTTTAACATGAATGGAATTAGACAAAATGACCAAAAGGCGTTTTACTGGCTCCTCCATAACTACCGCGAGCAGCAACTAGAGGATTTTAAGCCAGAATTGTCTCATTCGATGAGCGATTATCATCACCTCAAGCCAAATTCCTGGAAGAAGCGCGTTTCAACTTGTGAATTCTATCAACCTCGAGCCAATGGTCACGGTAGATCCATCTCCCGTTTTACAGTCATTTCCACAGCAGCAGAAACCGAGGCTGGGACCATCCAGAGTTACGACCCTTACAGAGGCAGTCGAATGTTAAAAACTTGCGGCTCGCAAACTAGCCATACGAGGATCACCGTCCATCGAGATGGCGAGATGATACAAACATCACAGTCGACTAGAAAACGCAGCGGATCGAACGCCACTCGCCGCCGACAAGCCAGTTCGGTGCGAACGTTTGCATGCCGTCCTCCGTCATCAAAGGGGTCAATGAGCTCTTTGCACAGCAACAGACAAGGCACACCGCAGATGCATGGTCCTAGTTTGCGACATAAACGAGGTGTGAATTTTTCGCACATTCGAAAGCGATCAGCCTCTGCAGCACAGATTCAGCGAGGTCCTCACCGTTCAGGGGCGAACTCTATGGTATCGGATGTGATTTCGCAACCAGTTCACTCAAGACCTCGGTCTCCAACACCGGAAATGCCCCAGCTGCCAGATGGTACCTATCCCAGGGCTAAAGGCGGACCGGTCCATAAGGACGCCTCGCTTCTTTTCACTGAAGAGCTACGCCACTTCAGCAACAACATTGCCAAAGACTGCGATGACGCTTTTAGGAGCTCCCTCATCGAAGACGACTCCTTTTCGGGATCATTGACAGATGCGGAGAGGAAGCAACGTGACTCGACGCCGTTCTCTTTTACAATAGATACTCCCTCGGAGGCAACTGCCCCCACGGAATTCTCAAGCATGTCCTGGAGCAGTCGTCCCTTACCACCGCTTCCATTGGACACTGGCTTCAAGAGTCAACAAACAACCGCGGTGAACTCTCGACCAGCTTCGAGAGCAGGGGATAGAAACACCTTGGCAGACCAAGTCAATCTATTGGCTTTGCCGGTGCTGCTTTCAAACCAACAGGACCGTCGAGTCGTATCAGCTCCCTATGGCCAGGCCAGTCGCCGGACAGGCACTCTACCATGCATCAGCGAGAATCCGGGTGGCGGCAACACTGTCAATGCTGAAAAAACAAGAATCGTGTCAGCGCCGCCGCATACACCGTCAAAGAAGTTGGACCGCCCTATCAGTGGCGTCGAGTATTTGAACCAAGTTGAAAACTCAATCAGAGTCGTAACTTCTCCCAACGCACAAAGCCCAGTTAAGATTCCAGAGCCACTTAACGTGCGAAAGAAGCTTACCAAGGTTGACCTTGGACGACCTTTTCATCACCACCTAGAGCAACCAGAAAATATGACGAGGAATTACGAGCGACATGAGCAAGATGCCTTACAATCAAATCTCCATAGCCCCGTGAAGAAGAAGAAATCATGGTTCAAGCGGTCATTTAAGCTTGACTCGGACGAGACTTTGGTAGAATCTAAAGATGAAAAGAAGCGAACTGTATCGTGCGAAACTCATCAATCGAGCTCAACTTCTACCACGGCCGCCTCGTCTAAGAAGAGAAACTTTAGCTTTCCGTTTTGGAAGAGTAACCGAAATAGAGATTCGAAGATGATTATTGAAGGTAAGGGTGACTATTTTTTTTTTTTAATAGAAACATTTTAGACTGATTAACGTTCTCTCATAGATCACGAGAGCCAAGATCAACAAATGGCCACCACAAAAGCCGATATGAAGGGACAAGGATGGCATCGATCTTCGTCGGCCAGCAGTCGCAATATTAAGGTCAAGCAGAATTGGCTTACTAGGCTGTTCCGCGTCAAGCCTGCAACAAGCTACATTTGCATGACGCTATCACGCAAACGTGCTCGACAGGAAGTGGCCATCTTGCTGCGAGAATGGCGCAAGCGCAAGTATGGAATTAAGGGTATACAAGTGGATAGGGAACGCAACATTGTCTTTGCGCGGGTTGGAGCTAAGAACTGTGAGTTGCATGCTCTACAACTATTTTGCCCGAGCCAAAGTTAACCAAAAGAAAAACATAGGTCTAAATCTCAAAGAAGTTGCGTTTGCGGCAGAGGTGATGACAGCGATTGAGCATGGTAAGAAACAGCCGCTCAGCATCATTCGCTTCACACAAGAGCGTGGTGCCGCGAGTAGCTTCCACAAAGTTGTGGATACGATGAGGATTGTGTTTACCGACCGCAATCTCGTGGTTGAGGACCGAAGCAAGCAGAAGATGATGATCAAGACTCTGAATTCGTAATGCACGCGCTCCTGCGTTTTCTTCTCTATTGCTTGAATGCTTGGGATGCATCGTGGAGGCAAACCTAATAATAGTTCGAAGTCGACTGAATATATGGACAGCACGGAATGGAGACCTATCCCCAATGCTATTGTGGCTACGAAGAATGGATTTGAATGGACTCGGAACTGCGTTTTTGCGACAAATTTCATGATGGCCGAAGATAATTTTTTAATGAACATTTTCGAAATGGAAAGCTACACTATTCTTCAAAGGGTTGAGCAACAAAGGGAGGTGGGAAAGAAGACTACGCTAATGCTGTTGGATCGAACAACTGAAAAATGATGTACAGCTCTAACTCTTGGCTCTAATTTCTTTGTACAAGAAGTTTGGTATTTGACGACGAGGTTGGAATTGATGGAACAGAACAAATGATTGATTGGTTGTAGGGCTTCTGAGGTACAGAAGTAAGCTTGAAGATCGGTTGCTGCTAATTGGAGCAAAAGGGAAAGACTACAGGGCTTGGTTACCTGAATCAGCTGTAATTAGGTGATATGAGCATGGCTTCGCATAAGGTAGCTGGACTGTATTTCATTTGTAAGAGTTAAATATTATGAGGCGATTCAAACCACGATCGGGTGAAAGAATAAGCGTATAAATGCTCTCGGCCTGGGAAGATGGTACTAGTACCTGGAACAGCTAGTCAGCTGAGCGCTATCAGCATGTATAATGACATCCATCCATGGTTAGTGTTAGTGCATGCGTTATGACAGGGCTGATGAACCTGGATAGGTTACTTTTAAGATACGATTCAGGACCCGCAAGAATAAACAGATCTAGGCGACTCGTATCAATAGTATTTGGAACAAATATACCTAACAAGAAAGGTACTGGAGCTCGGAAAGTCTCGGGTTGGCTGTGAATTGCGGCTTAAGGAACTGGGGGCAGCCTCGGTTGCTGCTCGGTATGGGCAGGCATAACACGTTTATCCCTCCAAAAGATAGATACATGGAACTTGGGGTAGATGGAACGGAGACGGTGGGCTGATGAAAGCCATGTTTGTTTTTGCCACCCGACTTTTTTATACATACTATTTTATGCAAACTACTGTGTGGCCTAAGAGTTAGTTGAATGTGGGATGATGGGTGAATTTAAATGCAGAAATTGGGCATGTGTGATATTCCTTTCTAGCTTCACATGTGCCTTTGCCCCGGGAGAGCCGTGGATGTGGCGTGGAGGGCGAGTTAAGGACGCGGAACCGTGATGATTGTGTAGATGCGTCATTGGAGATGAGAGGAGAGTATGGGGTAGATCAGTATACAGTACTAGGCTAGATAGACTCAGGCTACAGAAGTGCAGACCGATGTGCAGATGGCCCAGACCACGATGCTACAAACGCCGGATTGAGATGACTCCGATGCCAGTGTAGCTACTCCGTACTTCATCTCGTGATGGGCCCGAGGGCATTGGCCATGTCTTAGGCCTACTTCCTCGGCATAAGGGCTGAGCACTTCCGTACTGAATCAGCCAGTTTACACGGCGAAAGAGAGGCTGGTTTTAGCAACCTTGGCCATCGATAAAAGTCCCGTCGCCATTGAAGCGAATCCATTGGCTCAAAAGGATGAGAAAGTGCCGTTTTCTCTGTGTAAGGCGTCCGGCCGGCCATCTTGTACACGGTACTTCTCGGCCGTTACCCCGCAGTCTCCCCTTTCCCCAAAGCGCCAGGGCTCAATTGCTAGCAAACGGGCTGCTTCCAGGCGCTGCAGTGGCGCCGTGCACATGCTTCGTGCCCCCGCCCTCAGGTACTCAGTACAAGCTGGATCCGTCCACCCGAGGCCCAGACAGACCGATAGGTGCCGAGCTCTCCAGAATCCGGCTGACGGGCCAAAAGTGTAAAACCAGAGGGAGAACGGGGGGGCAGATTTGGGTTAAAAAACGGGTAGATTTGCTAGCAATTGGTCAAGGGGGCACTCTGTTACCTGCTGAGTACCCGGCAAGATACAAGATAACTGGGTGGCGAGGCTAATCTTTTTGCCGACCTTGCGCTGTGATTTGGCCGCAGCTGTCGACGAGGTGCGTCATACCCTCTCCTTGGAGGTGTACTTGGGATAGCGATAACCTTTCTCCAGGAAAGCTATATCAGCCATCGTTCGCTGTGTCTTTTGGTCTTTTCGCCCTATTACTTTTTTTTTTTTCTTTACAATCAATTTTCCTCCACTGTTTGTGACACTTGAACAACAAACAAACAAACCATAGCATCTTAATTCTCCTGTGAGTCGTCTTCAAGTAAAGGAGGGACAGCTACGTTCTGTCCACCCATATCCGGAAAGCTTAACCGCGAACAACCGTCACTGACACGTGAAAGTTTACCTCACCTCACCTCACCTCATCATTACACATTACAGCTGTGTTATCACGCTACTTGAGATTATCATTAGCTTTCTCGTCTGGGTTCTCTTCAAAAGCATCTTTCGACTCCTCTCTTCTCTCACGCCATCTGGGCATCCTCCTCCTACCAAATCCCACCAATATCAACAACTTATCCTTTCCAGAATCTCCTCTTCTATAGCCAATCACACCAATCCTCGTCACAATGGCGTCCACAGAAAGCATTCTCCAAGGAGTCACCGTCCTCGGCAAGATTGACGAGTCTCATCGCAAGATTCTCACTCCCCCGGCCTTGGCCTTCCTTGCTCTCCTACATCGCTCATTCAACGCCACCCGCAAGAATCTCCTTGAGCGCCGCAAGCTGCGACAGGCTGAATTGGATCGTGGTATTCTTCCTGATTTCCTGCCCGAGACCAAGCACATTCGTGAGAATGCTACATGGAAGGGAGCGCCTCCCGCGCCTGGTCTGGTTGACCGACGCGTTGAAATCACCGGCCCGACTGATCGCAAGATGGTTGTGAATGCTCTGAATTCTGACGTCTGGACGTATATGGCCGATTTTGAAGGTGAGTTTGAATTCATCCTTATCTAATTTGTTGCTAGTGGATTACATGAATAGCTAATGCTCAGCGATAAACAGACTCTAGTGCCCCTACATGGGATAATATGATCAGCGGCCAAGTCAACTTGTACGACGCTGTTCGTCGTCAGGTTGACTTCAAGCAAGGTGCCAAGGAGTACAAGCTTCGCACTGACCAGAAGCTCCCTACCCTGATTGTCCGCCCCCGAGGCTGGCACCTCGAGGAGAAACACTTCCTGGTTGACGGCGAGCCCATTTCTGGTAGTCTTTTCGATTTTGGCCTGTATTTCTTCCACAATGCGGTTGAGTCGCAGAAGCACGGCTTCGGCCCTTACTTCTACCTGCCCAAGATGGAAAGCCATCTCGAGGCCCGTCTGTGGAACGACGCCTTCAATCTGGCCCAAGACTACATCGCTATCCCTCGTGGCACCATTCGAGGCACCGTTTTGATCGAGACCATCTTGGCTGCGTTTGAGATGGACGAGATCATTTATGAGCTCCGTGACCACAGCTCTGGTCTCAACTGTGGCCGATGGGATTACATCTTCAGCACCATCAAGAAGTTCCGCAACAACCCCAACTTCGTCTTACCAGACCGATCTGCCATCACAATGACCGTCCCTTTCATGGACTCCTACGTCAAGCTTCTCATCCAGACCTGCCACAAGCGCGGTGTCCACGCCATGGGTGGCATGGCCGCTCAGATCCCCATCAAGGATGACAAGGAGGCAAATGACAAGGCCATGGAAAATGTTCGTGCCGATAAGCTGCGTGAAGTCCGAGCCGGCCACGACGGCACGTGGGTTGCTCACCCTGCTCTCGCCAGCATTGCTACCGAAATCTTCAACAAATACATGCCCACTCCTAACCAGCTATTCATCCGTCGAGAAGACGTTAAGATTAGCCAAAATGATTTGCTCAATATGAATGTCCCCGGAAGCATCACCGAAGAGGGCATCAAGAAGAATCTTAACATTGGTCTGGGTTACATGGAGGCCTGGGTCCGAGGAGTAGGCTGCGTTCCCATCAACTATCTGATGTAAGTTCTCAACATCAAGCATTTTATGCTATAGACAAAAAAAAAAAAGACTTATTGAGCATTATCGCTAATGAATTATATAAAATAGGGAGGATGCTGCTACTGCCGAGGTCTCCCGAAGCCAGCTTTGGCAATGGGTTAAGCACGGCGTCTCGACTGCCGAAGGCAAGCGCGTTGACAAGGCGTATGCTCTCAGACTCCTCAATGAGTGTGCTGATGGCCTTGCCGCAAAGGCTCCCCAGGGCAACAAATTCCATCTCGCCGCGCAGTACTTTGCTGGACAGGTCACTGGTGAAGATTATGCTGATTTCTTGACAACGTGAGTTTCTTTTGCTACCTGTCAACATTCCCCTTCAGTCAAGTGTGTCTCGACTAACAGAATTCAAAATAGCCTCCTATACGACGAGATTACAAAGCCTGGCTCTCCCTCTCCAGCTTCAAAGCTGTAAAAGTCAACTGTCCAGTATTGTATGTTTGTAAAATGAAACGATGAGATGAAGGAAAAAGATTGTTCTTAAATCAGTGTCATGGGGGGCGGAATTGGAATAGGTATCTATCTATTCATGGTGTTTTTATTTTGTATAACATGGGGTTTGCCGGAAAGTATATCAGCAGCTTGATTCTTAATGAGCCTTTATGTATCAAATATCCATTATTATTATTCCTTTACAAAGTGATAGTTGAAGTTGTAGCCCGTAATAAAAGCTTTATAGAAGATAATGGGTAGAGGCAGGGTATCTGAGTAGAGTTTTACTAGAGAGCATAATTTCACCCTGCAGAGAAACGTACGATAAACACCATGGGCCAAATCTCCTCTGAGGCATTATAATCGCTGAAATTCGCCATTTAACAGCCCGAGAAAAAAAGGGCCCATTGCTCTAAAGCAGCAGAATGGAGACATACGGTCCGTCCGTCCGATCTCCATACCGACAATCCCGAACCCGATGTCGGACGTCCATTGGTGTTCGGCGGTGACCGGACCGGCATCTCGAGATATTCAGCTGCAAGAAAAATCCAACGAGATACTTCATTTTCATGGAGTACTGCCCAAAACCACCATCAGTCAAGCCAAGAGTCCGCCAATCCGAAATCTGAATGGGCTACTTCGTACTCAGGGCAATGAGTGATGGTTGCCCGAATAGCATCTGGGTACCCACCTTATCCGGTCGGTCGACAACTGAGGGCCAGCCGCTCGGCCAAAGAGGCCTTTCCTCTTCTCCCGCAGCGTCCGGGCCTTGGTTTTGACGGAGGACCGTCTCGTTTAATTAATGAAAAGGCGGGAAGCCCGCACCAACTTCAGCTACTGTTTGGCCATACAAAGTAGTCTCGGCTAGCATATTCCGCTCTTCGCTAGTGGCCATCCGTATATTATGTGGTTCTGTTCTAGAATCAGATAGTTAAATAAACCAAAACGAGCGTCTGTTCGTATCGGCTGAAGCTCAGCTCAGCTCAGCCGACCCTTACCTACTCCATCCTATTATTAACTCACGGACCTTACACTACCACTGATCGAACGGCTGAGTCTTCAGTTCCCACTCCCGAGTCAATCAGACGGCACCAAGTTTGACCGGCTGGGATTCTGTCTCTGGGCCACGCGCCGGGTGATTCATTACCTTTCTTGTTTGGGTAAGTATCTAGTTGCAGGTGCGCAGCCGAGAAAGGGGCTAACTTGATATAGAATCTTCACCCAGCCGAGAAGGGCCTACGAGGATTCAATAGCGCTGAAGATTCTTGGTCTTTCAATCTTGGTCTTTCAATCTTGTTTTTTCCATCCCTTGGGTTATTAACAACAAAGCAAAGGATTCCCACGGGACAATATGGGCATGCACAGCGTGAATTTGGCTGTTCTGAGACGTGAATCGGGTGTGTTAAATCGGGTGTGTTAAACCAACACAAGATGAGCAGGGCAAGGAAGGCTTTCCACTTGCGGCCGCGTACTTCCGGTGGAGGATGCTTGTACGCCATCCCGCTCATTCCCCGGCTCCCGGGTGTCGGCGCGCGTGCAGCTTCTGCTAGTCCAGTAGTACTAGTGGCTGTACCGTGCTCCGTACTATCACGGAGCAATATCCACTAGTAGTTGTGTGAGTAAGTTTCATCGGTAATAATGGAGAGCTACCTGGTAGGCGTGTCACTTTGTCTTGTGCTCGGCATGGAACGGGTGACTTGCGTGCTTCAAACTTGGGTCCTTCTCCTGGGGCCACGTCGAAGCTGCTCGGTTGCTCGGAACCTGGTCCCAACTCTGCTCCTCGCCGGACTGTCGCACGCGCCGCCAACTTTAGTATGTATACGATCCTGTCTTCTGGTAGCACTAGTCCGTGACCACTTTCCTCCTTGACGGAATGGCGACTACTGCATACCGTTCACACTAATGCTGTCCTAAAAAAAGGAGAGAGGGGGGGTCGAGTAACAGAGGGTATCTCTGATGGGCTCTCCCAGACAACAAGTAGAGTTTGGGCCTGTACGAGTACTCCCCTAACCATTGTTACCAGCGAGAACCCTTGTCATTTTCATGCTTTAGCGGGGTGGCTAGTCGTGAGGAACAAAGAAGACAAGGGGCGAAAGGGGGGGTGCATGCTCGTACTAGTAATACCGTACTCCATAAGTACGCCGTGCAGGTAGTATTATACGTGTGGTACTGCGTGTTCCGTATCACTTTGGCATTTCATGTGATTGATGGAGGGCCTCTGTGGACGGTGGCTGCAGAAGGTAATTCTCGAAGTGAAACGACTCCTGCAGTCATGCCACAGCTCCCCTATTTTCCTTCACGTGACTCAGCATTGATTTCTCATCAACCGAATCGCTGCTATGGCTCTGTGGAATTCCCAAAATGGAGTAAATCGTGGCGTTGGTAGCCTCAGATCTTCGCGTGGCATGGCACACCCCTGTCTTGAGCTTTTGGTGCCCGTGGGGATCCAGCAAAAACGCCAACAAAATTCTCGTATAGGGGCGTTAATAATTAGCCGCAACGTAAATTCTATCGCCCTAATGAGAGCAAGAGGCGTTCTTGATGGCTGCAAGTCTGCCGGAGAGTCTCCCTTCGATATCAAAAGAATACTAGTCGATTCAATGGTCGTATCTGTATGTTTTCTGCTAGCATCCTCTATTAGTGCGACATCCAATCAGCGTCACGACAATTTGGTTCAGACCCAAGACTCTCCTATCGGTAAGAGTGCTTACCGTACAAAAACCTGATTTTATAATTGCGTCCTAGGCCGATCCTAAATCTGTATGCTGACGTCTTGACCCTCAATAGGGCATGGTATCTTTCTAAGCAAGGGGACCGCTTTTCAGGCCGAAATATAGCTTCGACTTTCCACCTTCAAAACGCGCCGCAATGTGCACTTGTCTACCTCCGTCATGATCAATTAGCTTGCACGGCAGATCTTGATAAAATGCCATGCATTGACAATAAATATCCATTTAGGGCTGCAGCCGGTGAGTGCTTGTGGTCAGCCCAGCCGGTGCCAACTGAAAGTCTATCCATTGACTTGTGAAAGAGTATATTATGCATTAGTGCCAGGTAGCTTACTTTGGCACCCAACCGGCCTTTTTTGGCGGCGGCGGCGGCCTGAACATTGCTCCTCCCATGTAGAAGAGTAACATTGAGGGAGTAGGCCGTCTGCTGGTAAGAATATGGTAAGCCCTGGCCCTGTTTCAACAATAGCGAATTCGCGTCGTGGTTGATGGCTTACGATGGCATATATATGGAATGCGCATGAGTTGAAAGAGGTTCATCTACCGCTGAGTTTAGTAGTATTCCAACAAATGCTTTGCCTTCACCGCTGCCAATCTTTCTGACATATTCAGAATAATCTGATCTGACTTGATTCGACATGCACGACACTGTGGTGGATAAGTATGACGCACAAGTAATGCAAAATTATCGCGTTTGGTGCATGCATCCACCATGATGTTTGAATTCATAGTAAATCCTGCACAGCATAGTTTAGGCTTGCTTCTTACCCACATCTAACAACAAATGCATTCCCTAATTGTTGACGGAGCAAATCTTAGCAGAGTATGAGGACTGTGGGTGTCATTTCGAAATAGGCTTTGCCACTCTGCCCTAGAGAATTGAGGGCAATCAGATCTTTACCAAGTGATCTTGCATAATGGAGTGTATCGAGAATTCTCTATGAGGCATGACGCGCAAAACCCAATATCGGAACGGTCAGGCCTCGTTGCGATGGTGGTGGAGTAGGTGTGTCCTACTGCAGTGATATTCTCTATGACCTGACCTGTTGCTTGCATGTCTGAGAGTGCGATATTTTCAGCATCGTGGCAAGCTCCCGACGTTTGCAATATGCGTACATTCAAGCAACGTCATCACAGCGGCTGCAGACATGGTAGACATAGTCCGCCTAGCAGCGATCAATTGGCTCGTCGGAAGCCGTCCCTCTATTATCTGTGGAAGTAATACTTTGCCGTACAAGTAATCTCCATCACACGTAACTTACCTACAAATTGATGAAAGATGATCTCATTGTCGAATGAATTTCGGTAGGTGTTTGTACATTAGGCGTCTAGGGCTAATGTTTTAACATCAGTTCTAAAGAAGATATACCTAGCATAGGCAAGAAAACGTACGTAACAGGGCTGCATGCATGATAGCGTACCAAAGACGCTATTTTCAGTGGAGTTGAATTCTATAACTCTGGCCAGGCTATTGTTAACATATAATTAATCGTGCACGGTTGGCGAAAGATGCTCTTATACCACCGCGAGGTGTGGGCAGATATGGAAGATTCTTTTTTGGCTTTCTGAAATCGCGTTTGCGCTAAAGGAGAATAACAAAGAAAGTTGTTCCGTACCTTCTCATTTACATAACCACCGGGCTATCTTATCTCCCCTCTGCCCAAAGATTGATTAAAAAAACTTCTTCCATTATAAAAGATAAATAATCTTCTTCTTCAAGCACTACCTAGGCATGCTTTTTACCGATCTCAGTGTGCAACCGCATATCCACTGGCTTGTTACTTTAATCTGCCTTCCGCACGCTATAACTCAACGACGTCGAGATATCCTACCGCCTTGACTAAAAAACGGCATGGGCATTTCAATATTTGGTGGATCGTCGTCGTGGCGTCTGTTCCAACCCCAGATGCTAGGAACGCCATTTCGCCTTGGCTTCTGACAGTGGCGCTGGGTTTCCGAAGCCTCTCAACACTAACGAGGGGTATGCTCAGGGTCCAGGATGCAAACACCTCCGCTCAGCAGCATAGCCCGTAACAGACTGGGATCCTTCCGCAATGCACGCGTGTCTACTGTCTCTGGGTTAGCCCAATCAACATACCGAGCTGGAGCTGCGTCCTGGTATTAAAACAGCTATTCCATAATCCGTATAGGGCTATCACCTCAATCAGGTGCCGCCCCCGGTCAGTTAAACTTGACTGCTGACAAGGAAATTCAGAGCTAGCGATACCGACCCCTGCATTTTCCCTTGCAACCGCAACAACCTTGTTTAACGCCATGCAGAATGGCTTTGATTTGCGCCACGATTAGGTCCCCGTCGACATCCGAATCTCCATTGCAGGCAGTGGCGACTTAAAGGGTCTAAAGCTCCGCGCGGACGCTGCTGAGTAGCTTCACATACCTGCATAATGTTAGTTACATCTGTTCTACGCTTTCGACATACTCCTGCTAGAGCGCTGGGCTGGTTGGCTGGGTAGCAGCAGACATGATGTATTTGGCCACTGGCTCGAGAACTTCGCCCCCCCACTCGTGCAATACTCTCCAATGACAATGTCTTCCCAGCAGGGGACAAGCCTTTATCAGCATGCGTGGTATTATCAAGTTCCGACAGAGCCGAACTCCGAGATGAATCCCCAGGCCATCACGCGGCAAAGCCCCCCTAAAAGTCGTCCGTTTTCGCGCGGCTTATTGTTAGCGGTTGGAATCTTTCAGCTCTTTGGCGCTATTGTGGGCTCGCCTACTAGTAGTAATATTCCTTCATGGGCCACCTCTTGGAGTTATACCTCATTCGGATCTAGGCGCACACCTATTGGAGCTTTAACGCTTGACGGCCAGCTTCACTTTAATGCATACAAGTACGACAGTGTTGTGCCTCAAGTATCAACCCACCACTAGCTACGGGGCACTGTAGGGGGAGCCGCCTTTTTTTTTTTTTTTTTTTTTTTAACGGAAATATGGCTCACGGAGTGAGTGCGCTCATCAAGATCCTGAGGGATTGGCCTTGGCTTTTCTTTGCCGGATGGACGGATGGCCAATGCAACCCATTGATAGAAATGGGTCAGCATATGCTGGATTCGAATGCCAAATCCATATAAACAAAACTGCGTGATGAGATTATAAAATTTTATCTCGCTTGATTCTTGGCAGCGTGCCAAGAAGAAGAAGAAGAAGAAAAGGCAACCCAAGAATAGGTAGAAATGGCAGCTTGCTGGCAGGACAGACGTCCGTTCGTCGAGCTACAGCTACTACAGTACATGACAAGTTCGGCACTCTGTCCCGTTAAGTTCTGGGCATTCTGCAGGGGCCCTGATAAATTTCAAGGATTTGATCTTCTCCAGAGCAAGTAGGAGCAAAAACTCAACCCCATCACTTCATATTTGCAGCTATTTTGCGGTGCTCAACCTTGTCTGTGGATGATGATTTCCGCCGTATATAATCAACGCGCCAGAAATTGTCTCAATCTTCGCACGGATGAAGAGTAAGCAGCTAAATAGTACGCCGAAACTCACGAGTCATTCATGAATTCCACACCCGGCATGACCTTGAAACTCCTTCGAGCTACTCAGCTCCTTCTTCGAAGCGAAGATGCTGTGACAGACTGTAATAAGTCAAAATGCATGAAGATCATGGCAGCAAAGCGCAGCATCACAAGTACAGCACACTAATCTACCCGTCGATGAGGCATCATGGTGCGACAATCTGCTCCGTACGCAGGCGCCAATTTAGAGGCGCCGCAGCCGGCGAACACACGCGGAGGTGGGGATGCGGCGCAGGTAGGCAGCGATCCCTGGAATACGGTACGGAGCGCCAACTAATAGAGATTCACAAACGTTCAGCATGGCGGAGCCTCCGCTTTGGAGTTTGGCTAATAGCACACGGGGTTTGAGTTTTGTCATCGCGATGCCCTGAAGTATACTTTCATCACAAGAAACGGTCTTGCCGATGCTAGTATGAGAGCACAAGAGCCTCGAACCATCAGTATGGCATGGTATTAAGCACTACTGAACATTACTCCATACGGAGTACGGAGTACATCGATTTACTACTGCTAGTAGTAGTTGCAAGTGAGAGTGCGTGGAGACGGTTGTCATGTTCATACTGGGGCTGTCCATGGAGCAGATCATTCTGGGCCATGCTAATTGGGCGCATGGTCTCAATAGCTGAACCCGCTAACTCGGATGTCTGGCAGGGATGTCGAGCCTCTGAACACGGCAAAGAAAAAGGGTTTAAGACAAAACGCGAGCTTTAAACTCGGAGAAAGAACGAGTAGAGGAGGGTGAAAAAAAAAAAAAAAAAAAAAAGAAGATTAAAACTTTGAGTTCTTGGAGACGCAGTCATACCATCGCGCTCAGACTATCGAAGCTGACGATCATCATCCCAGCCGAAAAGCCACGACCATAGCGACACCCGGACGACTTCCTGCTCGCCACGCCAAGGGCGCTGCGTCCTCGGGGGCCCCAAACACTGGGTCGGCATGGCTGAGCTTATCCGGCGATGGCTGCGGCTGGCGCTGGGAAGCAAGCCCGGGTTGCCACGGGGCCATGAGCCGGGGGAGTGGAGCTTTGAGAGGGGTGGATGGATTGTCAGCCCGTGCGCGCGCGCTCTCGCCAGCGTTGCAGACTCTGCGCGGGCACCAGAATCGTCTGTCAAGATCTTACCCTTCGCTTATCCCTCGACTTTCTTTGATACGTCCATGTAAGAGGAGCACGTAAGCATAGCCAAGCTAAGCTTTACTGTACATCGAACACTTTGTACGAAGCACAAAGTACAACGTACCGTTACTATGTACCAGGAATCTAAGAATAGGGGGGAGATTTCCGGTGGACCCGGCAGAGAAGAAGAGCCCTGATTAGCGGCAGTCGTTTGTATGCCTGCACCACCACCAACACATGACGTGATATTCACAGCGCCTGAAATGCCTGTTGAATGGATACATAGCCTACAAGCCATTGCTACTACTGCTTGTATGTAGCAAATGTCTTTTCAGGCATATTGACCTTCCGAAGTGATGGTGGTGGGACCCTGACGAGGTTCACAAGGGTTTACACCTTCTAGCGTACCATTCTGTCGCTGCAGTTTGCTAGCTGTCGACTTCATATTAGCTGACTTGACAACGAGCGCTGGAGCAAGGGAGAGGGCTCAGCTCTGCAATCCAGCCTGCACCACGTCCAATACAGGCACATCTCACGAAAGCAACACTCGTTCGTATACGGAATGCACGGGACTCGCTATAGAGCACGCGGTTATCAGTATGTCGATACGCAAAGAATGAGGAAACACATCTATTAGCGAACGGTATGGCTGAAGGGAAACGGGGGCCGCTAAAAGCAACTGATGCAGAGCAGGACCTTGGCGGTTTTTTTTTTTTTTTAAACAGATCCTAGCTTGGACTGTGGGGACGTGGCGGCGTCTACCTCCTGCACTTAATAACGGGGGATAACAGGGAGGTACGTGCTTCGCAACTTGAACGAACTGCCAATATCGCTACTATTGCGGAGTAGCAGGCGGCGATCTAGGTGTAGCAGATAGGTACTGCTACTTGGATCTGAAGGATATTTCTTTTGACTTTTGCCTTTGACTAAAGAGATGATTTGGCATCGCATACAAATCCAGCCAATGCGATGCTTTGATCTCGAAAGTCGGAACTGGGAGGGGCGACGAGGGAAGGCATAAAGCGCAGCCATGTGACGGGAGTGGCAACCTGCAGCAGTTGTCTTTTTATGGAGAGCTGTCAATCAGGAAGCGTCGCACAACAGGGGACTCCATCGATTGGGGTCCCAGGATGTGGGCGAACGAGCTGACTACTCCGTATTGTAAGAGTTAATGCAGGAGGTCCTACTCGGACCCCGTTCCTGTGTGATTGCAACTCACCCTTTTGGTGAGAGCAATTCCACTCCTGCAGGTGTCCGGTGTTTGTCATACAGAGAGTACTTTGATTTCAGCTCCATCCACGCATCTCCTTATGACTCGATGAGGAAGAAAAGGTGTGGCTTCTCGCGAAATGGCGCTAATATATCACCTGAAATTTCCAGACCTGCTAAAACTTCGAATAGCATATCCCCTTCTTGTACAAGTCCGAAGTACTAGTAGTCTGCGAAATCGGATTTGAAGGGCCCCCCATGCTTTTGGCTCTTCAGCTCTTGAATAAGGACTATTACATCGAATGCACTCTGAACGGATATGCCGTATAGAGACAACAGGCTCCAGTTATGACTAATAAGACGTGATTAGGACTTCCGTGCTCTGTACGAAGTACACAGCATGCTATATGATGGGGCATCTCAGCAACCCACTAGCGCCATACTGACACTCTGGTGAAGGTTGCTACATCTGGCTCTTGGGTGCCATCCACCACGCTCTCTCACATGTTGCTCATATGAATTAATATGGAGTATGAGGAGTAAAGTGGTGCAAGTAACTATAGCATGTATGTCGGAATGTTTCTCCTTTGCTACCTTGGCATCAAGCTTCAATTGTGGGCTCCGAGGTTCTAGACCATTTACTAATGGTGTTTAGAGTTCTCTAAACGGTCATCGATTTATTGTACAGTTTGATCAAGCAAATAATGACATTCCATTAACGGCAACAGCAGCGAGAGGAAATGAGATGGGAGCACGTCGAATGTGTATGAGCGAAGTGGTCATCCGTCTCTGACACATGATGTTAAAACGCAATGTAATTTGGCGATGCAGCATGCAGGTGCATGTGTGAGTACCTAACGGAAAGAGGAGGAGGAAGACAATACTACGGGACGAGATGCACTACTACTAGTAAATTGTCTTGGGTGAGGAGCCAGGATCAGGGTATGTACTCCGTACTCCGTTCTCCGAACTGGGGGAGGCAAAAAAGCAGATGCTGCTAGTACCAAAAAATCGGAGCGTCCAAGTGGCCTCGAGTAAGGTACTAGCATTAGGCTTCTCGGGGTATTGGATACTACTGCTGCTACTAACCTACAAGGCACCTGTATGTGCTTCAATTGCCAAAGTAAGGAAGGGTCCATGTACTTCGTACGTATTGTTCTTAGCCAGAGAGCCCGCCTAGGGTAGGTATGGATTGCGTTTGCCCTTTTGGCCCGATTGAACTGGTGCTAACTGAAGCATAATTTTTCTCCTTTTTAGATTTGTCTTTCTCTCGCACATACACATGCACTTCCAAGGGATAACATTGGTAAGTTTAATAATACAAAGCAACCATGTCGGCTCTTGCAGTGAATCACGATCGACCAGGTAAGCTAGAAGGGGGGGCGTCGGGGTGGTTATTTGGGCACATCCTTATCAGACTTGCAAGGTACGGAGGCGCATCATGCATACTGGGTAGTATGTATGCAGGCTGGAGAAACTTCCCCTTGGCGCTTGAGGAACATGAAAGGGGAGGAGAGAAGGGGGGGATAACACTCGGTGCTAGCAGTAGTAGGAGATGGTGGTGGTGGTGGTGGTGGTGGTGGAGGAGGGACAAGAAAGAAGCTGTGGCAGAGGTGTGTGGATATACTGACAAAGTACCGCGCATGTAAGTGCTGGGTACTCCGTAGCGGTGCATGGAGCAGCCGTCCTGCATGCCTGCTTGCGTGAGGGATTCCTAGATTGGATTGCTGGGATTGCGTTCTTGGAAGCCGCTGGACTGCCGATGCTGGAGACGTGTTTTCTGTTTCAAGGGCATTTCTGGGCGTATCCGACGAGGAGAGAACGCTCTCGGCTTGAAGGGCATGTCTAAGATTTAATTAGCACGGAGGCCGGAGTACATGTCACTGGGGTACATTTCTCGGAAGGCTCGCAATGCGAACCGACTAAAGTATGTATGCGTGTCAGTGTGGGAATTTCACCTTTGCCGTCTCCACCCAGCATGTCTTGGTGATGCGAAGGTCTAATCGACCGCAGGTACTGCCTACTTGCCCTTGCAACGGCCACCGCCCGGACGACTGCTGAGTCGCGCCGAACGAGCAAAGTATGAAGTACGGATAATAACGAGGTCGCGCCACTGTACATACTCCGTACCAGCACTAATGAACTGACTAAGGCAGAGAGCGCTTGCGGCTGAGAAGACGGTAGCGCAAGTACGAGGACGAAGCAGCATCCGGAAGAGCAGGACGCAGCGTGCCCAGTGGGATATCAGCACGGAGTACTTTGTCTATGTAAGCTTCGCACGCAAGATGCGGAGCGGCGGCCACGGCGGGCAAAGTACCGCTCAGCACCATGCTCCGTGCGAACAGCAGCGCCCGCCCGAAACATTCCAAGCACCCCCATCACGCCTCCAGGGATCCGAGCTCGACGCCGTTTTTGTCTCTCCCACCCCCCGGGGAAAAAGTATCTAGCGCGACGTGCGAGTACCTGTAGGCTTCGCATGCTGGTATCGTCAGTGAGCTGGGCTGGGACTGGTACAAGCAGTGCATTTACGAGCACCGGTAGCTTTGCAGGTACGGAGAGCTGCGTGCCAGCCCTGCGCAAAAGCCAAGCTGTGGTCCTGTGCCGACTACAACGACGGGGTAGGCCGGAAAAGCTCTTCTCTGGTCCATGGTTTGACTCTCTCGCCATGACACGCCCCTGCACCTGTCGGTACTCCCCCTGCAGCAGCTGGTACCAGCTAGCAACTGAGGAAACCAGAGCGAGCGTAAAGAGCGGGATATGAGAGAAGAGAGAGAGAGAGACAGCTAGACAGACAACAGACACAGGCCAGGCTAGGCCACAGCCCACCATCGGCTCAGCGCTGGGCTTCCGGATCCCTGGTCTCTTCGCGTGCTCCACCTGCTCTCCTCTTTTCACCTGCTCTGGGTCTCTTAGGCTTCTGGGTCTGGGGCACCCGGACAGGCCATTGGCGAGAGCATCCATGGCTCCGCTTCAGCCCTCCAATCTAGCAGCGACTCGCGTTGCGTCCTGAGAGCGCTAGCCATACAGCTCTCGAACCTGAATGACGGTAGTGCTACCTCGCACTCCCACACGCCCCGGCGGGCCCACGACCAGGATCGGGACATGACTGGGGTGTCTGTTCAGGTCCCGTCCAGCAAAAGGCGAAGGAGAAACAGCGCGTGGCTCAGCGAGAGAGATCCAGTCTTCAGACCCGACCCAACAACTGGGGGGTGGCCATCTAAAAATCCAGCCTTGGGACGCTAAAAAAAAAGCAGATGAAAAAAAAAAGCTGCTAAGCTCCTCAATCGTCGAGTCTGTAGCGCGTACCGTCTGGCGGTCGATACCATATACTTGTGGGCAACCTGCGCCATACATATTGCCCCAGAGGAACGCCAAAAACGACGCCGTTCGGAGCCACAGGAAAACCTTATTGACTCTGTATTGTTAAACGTTCTTACCCAACTGCGCTATCTTCTCAACCTTCCGTTCGCAGCTCTATCGCTGGCTAAGGGAAACTTTGGAAAGACAAGTGAATAAAATCCGGCCTCTACCCCCTTCCCTTGGCTCTTCCCGAAACAACTTAGACATCCTCGTTCTTCTTGCGCCGTTGGAAGGATAACAAGTGCGAAAAAAAATCGTGTAAAATCGAGCAACGCCGACTCGATAAAATCAATTCAGATAGGCCCAGCCGCTGCCATGGACGATACGCCTCATGACAATCCGCCACCGAGCTTCTCTTCACGACGGCCTGCAGCTGGCGCCTTGCCTACTTTCTCTCTCCCTCCACCACAATCCGAAGTTTCCAGTATGGATGAGCAGTCATCTCGACCTCGTACTTTCTACAACCTTAGCAAAAGTATCGATCTGAACCCCCCCACGTCAGGAACCAGCGACGGCCTGAGCCCAAGTCTATCCAGTGCGCACACGAGCAGTTCTCAAGGTTCACAAGCCCCGGGCAGCATGCAGCAGTATACGTACGGCGGCGGCCACGTCCACGGAAACTGGCCAACGCCAAGCAACTCGTCTTATAGTGTCAGCTCAGGCTCGGCTCAGCAACCTGCTCCTCTACAGGCTCCTGGCGGATCATCTTATCCCATCAATCCCGCCAACGGAACCCAGCATCCTCTAGGAGCATCTCCCTACGGCGGCCGATCGTCATCCATGTATGGCCAGCCCGGCATGTCTTACGGCAACCAGCGAAGTTCTCAGTCTCCGGCTACTGGAGGAGAATCACTTCCAGGTCCGCCATATGACCATCATTCGTTCCAGTCTTCTAACGGTCAGGATGGTCACTCAAATATGATGGCCTCTCACGTTACACAAGCACCAGCGCCCTCGAACTCTGCCGCCCATGTTGACTCTTATACGCACAACAGGTCCTCGATCAGCGGACCGAGCTATTCCACTTCCTCAGCTCCTCAGCACCAGTCAAACTTCCCCTACGGCACCCAGCCCTCACAAGCGAACCATTCGCCCACAGGAGCAGGATCGCTTCCACGAGGTTTAGGACCCCTCCCGGGCCAGCAGCCCCTCCCGTCTATGGCGCATCCCAACTCCTATAGGTCTTATCAAACATACCAACCGCTGTCGACTATGGGTGGACCTGTCATGTCCAATATTCACCAGCCTGGCAGCCAGCTTTCGATGATTCCCGGAATGGTTGCTACGGGATACGGGCCTGCTCCTACTATGATGTATCAGCATCCGCAGCCGCAGCCCCAGTCAGAACGCCCGTTCAAATGCGACCAGTGCGTGCAGTCGTTCAGTCGGAACCACGACTTAAAACGCCACAAGCGCATTCACCTCGCTGTCAAGCCATTCCCATGCACGTACTGTGCCAAGAGTTTTTCACGGAAAGATGCTCTCAAGGTATGTTGTCTATCGGCATATATACACATGATATATATGTCTATTCTTATCTATCCGGTTATTGAGAAGTTACTAACACCTATGATAGCGACACAGATTGGTAAAAGGCTGCGAGAACAAGAGCAACGAGAATCCTGTGGGGGTTGAGAATGGAGGCCACCGTAATGGAGAGTCCGAGGAGGATACCAGAAGAAACTAATAAATACGGAACGGGACTGGGAATTGGGAATTTGGAATTGGGACTAGGTTTGGGATTAGGATTGGAATTGGTATTGGAATTGTACTATTTATTATCATGCTGGGGGTTATGGACTATGGGTTATGGACTATGGGCTATGGGTTATGGGACTTTGGTGTTTTTTTTTTCCTCATTTTCTTTTGCTGTTAGAGAGCAGCACGGTACGGTATGGTATGGTATCATAGTCTATGGGTAAAAAGAGGCTGCTTTACAAAGTGCCTGATATGGAATTGTTTATTGTTCTTAATGTCTGTTCATGCGACAATGAGAGACGATGAGAAGGAGATGAAGAAATAGTAGTAGGAGCAATAATAGCAAATCTACCTTTTTCATCAATAAGCTCAATTTGGTTACTGTCGTCGCCAATGACAAGGGATGGTGGCCAAAACGATGCATGAATCCCCCGGACTTCCTTATTATCCATGCTCGCAATTCTAGGTCCGCTGTACAAATATGAGTGAGTTTCATTAGAAATCGTTCTCTTTTTTGAGAAAAGAAGAACAAGGATCTCGGCAGATATGCTCCTTAAGGCAGAGCACGACAAGGTCCCCAAGGCAAAGAGCAAGGCAAAGGGCAAGGCAAGGCAGAGCGCAGCGCAAAGCTGAGAGCGGGAGAGAAACGCTTCGGAAGCCGCTTCGGAAGCGAAATGAGTCAATCAAATCACAAAAAGGCCTCTCTCGTCTTGTCATCCATTCAATAGTTTCCCCTACAACTCGCTCATCCCTCAACGATTCGTCTAAGAAGTTTTTTTGGGGAGGGTTTTTAGCTTCCCTGCCCGAATGGGGGTGTTATACATGTAATCAATCCTCTCTCCCTCTCTCTATACTTCGTATCCCCAGACGAGAAAGCCATTTACACTTGTCAATGACTTTATTACTTTGGCCGGCGCTACACTAGTACGAGAAGCAAGCCCGCGGCTGAGCCGGTACCCGCTGGGGGCTGAAAAAAAAAGAGGTCAAGAGGAGGCGCAAACATGAGCTTTTTGGGCGAGTGGCGTTTTTTTAACCCTTCACTTCTCCCGTTTGTGCTTTTGCTTTTCCGGGTATTGGGGCTGAGCCGTAAGAAAATGGGCCTGGGATGAGCTTGAGAAGGGGAAAAAAAAAGGGATGGGCTTTTTTTTCTGGGTGTGTGGCACAGGCACAAAACAAGGACGCTATCTTTTGTGTATATCCTTAGGAGGAGGATGGAGGGGGGCTGACACATGGATGAGATTAGCTTTTTTTCTTTTCTTGGTTGATATTGTGATGGAGTTTTGGAGGATCATATCTTGTGCTTTGTACTGAGTACAGTTGCGTTGATTTTACACGGATTTACTAACCTACCAATGTAAGGGTGTGAAGAACAGGAGAGACAGAAGAGAAAGAAAGAGATTGAAAAAAGAGATGGTTGGTAAGAGCTGAGGGGCCAACCTTTGGGCATTGATGGTGGAGGCGTGGCTGGTCTATCCTATCCTATTCGTAGACGTAGAAAGAGTACATACATGTACGGCATTCCTTGTAAGCAAAAACGGAGAGGAGACATGAGACATGCATTGCATAAGTAGTAGTAGGTACTACCTACCTACTCCATAGATTAGTAGAAGTGCTCCATATTCTGGGTCTGGTGCTACTTGTACGCATGGTAAGAGAGAGAGAGGACTAGTTTGCCGACTTTGGGCCTATGGGGAGAGAGCAACTCCAGCTTGATTGCATTGGATGTGTCATGAGTGTTCATGTTCCTTGCTGCCTGTGATAATTCAACTGCGGCTGAGCGGTATACTTTTGTACGTGTACTTCCGTATCCTTGAAAATGGATCCCGCTGGAGATATTCAAAGATTACCGGGGTGATAACCAGTATTAGCCGATCCTATGCATATATAGTACGTACAAGTATCTGGTCATTGCGTTAAATACTGCATACTGCCTAGTAGAAATGTACTAAGGTGGCTAGGTAGATATAGAAACCTGGTAGTACCCAAGTTAAGGGACAAGGGACTGTTGGCGAGACTCTCATTCGGTTAGTTAGTACCTGGTTTTATCTTGTTTTGTACTTCGTTCTTGACTCAGCTAATAACCATGAAAACTTTTCTATCATTTGAAACACAAAACTTAACACTTTGCAAGGTTAAGCTTCAGCTTTCAACCTTTAGCTCCAGCAGGGCATCGAATCTCGGAGGTAAATCCCATCCATTTACACAGCTCCGATGTGCTACCCACCACCTGCCTTGTGAGAGCCCAATTAGTCGAGGAGTGCGTTGTGTGTGCCAGCATGCTATTGGCTTTGTGTTTCCCAGGTTCTTAAAAAAAAAAAACATCTCAAAAACTCCATATACGTTGCTTTACTTGTAGTACTTACTTTAAAAGTGTAAGGGGCCATGCCCTCTCAGACACCGTAAGAAACGGAATTAATAATACGGCATCACTCAAAACGGGAGATAGATAAAAGAAGAACAAAACCATGAACAAGCAATGAAGCTTTACAAGAACCGAAATACGCCTCGTCAATGACACGTTTGTTTCTGACTCCGCTGCTCCTCACGCATCTTCCTCTCCCCCATGTACGTATTCCTATGTGACACACACAAACAAAAACACAGACACACACCCCCAATGCCCAGTCTCTCTCTACAAGTTATTTGCACAGCCGCATCGCTAATAATCCCTTCCTCTCACCCCCTTCCGTCTTGCTTTTAGCTCTAACCATGGGGAAAAAAACACGCCCACTCCAACCCCCCCGAGGATCTATCAACAAGCTAAAAAAAAAAAAAAAAAAAAAAAAACTGAGTTTCGGGAATATCAAAATAGACATTCAGATTCAGTGTTAGGAGGGGAAATGGCAAAAAAGGCATCCTGCAAGTCGGTAACGTCGATAGATTATAAAAAAAGGGCGGGAAAAGCGGGAGCAGCACGGTTCGGGTAGATTACGCGCCGCGGACGGATGCATAAATGGTCTACAATTCTGAGAGTGGGAGCACTATACTTTTTGGTAAAGCATGGATGTTTTTTTCTTCTTCTTCTTTGGCACATGGCGGTATTTTATTTAGGCGGTACTGCTGCTCTATTGGGATCTGAGTCAGAGACAAAGTCACGTCATGTCATGTCTAAGATGTTTGATGCTGGGTTTTGTTTCTTCTTACCTTTTTTTCCTTGGTAAATTGTCTGGTGTATCCTGATTATCTTGGCGCAGATGTTTGCCCAATTCGAAAGCTTGTCTAACTATGGAGGGGAGTTCTTGGGCTATTATGGTCTTCAAGTATATGCTGTATTCCCGGGTGAGGGCATCTGGTAACATGAGATTTATCCCAATGTGCATAAACATATGTATGCAAGAAACAGACATTTACATGTTTTTCTTCCACCGAAACAATTCCGACCAATAAAGATATATATGATCAAATAGTAGATTTTAGATCGTCATGGAATATTAGAGGCGAAGGACGGTTGAGAATTGCCTGGCGTATGTGTATTAAAGACCAAAGAATTATAATGCTTTAGGTGCGCGATTATTCACTTGGATCGCCTGACTAGAGAATAACCAACTATGTTGTTTTTGTTGGGCCATAAGTGAGGAAGTTACAGGAAATTAAATTGAAAGTAGCTGCGTTCAGAGGATGATTCTGAGTCAAGAGATTTTTCCACTACATCATTGTTATTTCTTACTTACGGCCCTCATTATCGTTGATATCCCCATGCGTACACTATAAGATGCAAAAGTATAATTCGAGAGACTAGTGCTGGTGCTTGATGATCGTGACGGTAGAAAAGGCTTCGGCTTCGGCGGTACTACCAAGTGATTAGAATAGAGTCATTGGATGGAACTAGGGAATCAGCTGGTTGAGGTCGAAATTATTCCCTGAATGCTATACGAGAGTACAGGTTCAATAAAGGAAGTTAAAAACCACAGTGAATTTATATAACACTTGCATTTCTAACTTTTCATCATAGCCTAGCTCTTTCAACTAGGACGAGGTATAAATTACTATCGTCTCTGATACATCTATTGCAAGAGCAAACAAAAAAATAAATGAAGGGGGGAATAGATTCTCTTAGAGTAAGTATGTCTCTTGAAGCTGCTACAGTATGCTAATGAATCATTCTAAGATGTGTTACAGCTTAAGCAAACTCTGATCAAGAGCTTCCCATACTTTTATGGCCTTCAAAGTTTGTTGAACCTATATAAGAAGATCAGGATGGGTTGCTGGTCAAATTTATCATAGAATGTGTTCATCAGTCATTAATATCTAAGTATTATCGTCACATTTATGCACTGCCCGAATAAGAAGTTTCCCTAGGCGTGAGTGCTAATTTTAGCTCGCCAAAGGTCATCATGAACGCGTCAAGAGCATTCCCTTCAAAGCTGGCTCCATCCTCTCCGGGAGCAAATCTAATGTCAAACGTCCAAACGAGCCTTGTCATCACCTGGCGAATGTCCGTTAGCGCCATGCGTTTCGCTATACAACCATATGGGCCTGTAGATGGAGGAATTAGCGATGAACTGGAGTTTTATTTTCACTTGGAAGCGTTTGAGACTATAACTGACCAGTCGAGAATGGAGCGAATGCATTCTTGTCTTTGATCATGTCTGGAAATTGATACCAGCGCTCTGGAATGAACGAGCTGGCTTTCGAGTAGATGGCTTCATCTGTACACACACAGAAAAAAAAGAGTAAGCAAAATGTCATAAAACAGCAGTTGGTATAAAGTTTGCTCGCGCAATATGGGTTCTTCTGCAAGAAGACTTACTTCGCCCGATTGCATACTGTGGGGATATAACAGACATGCCCCCAGGGATATGAACATCACCAACCATGACACCCTCATGAGGCGTGAGGCGGTATAACGTTGTCGGAACAGGAGGTAGAAGTCGCAGCGTCTCGTTGATCACTGCATTCAGATGCTCGAGACGCGCCATCTCGTCTTGTGTAGCTACAATCTTTGAGTCGCAGGTAAATGGCGCAAGCTCCTGTCGTAGCTTTTCAACATGTTGCGGATGCTTCGCAAGTAAGTATGTGATGGAGGCCAAAGTCGCCGAAGTTGTATGACTGCCGCTCTGTCAGGTATGTCCTCTATTTAGCAAATTTGGCTGTGTATATATCTCACCTTCCTGCAGCAATCACGAGTTGGGAGTCCCCAACTAATGTGTCTATCTCATCTTGGTTTGGCTTCCTCCCTCCTAGTGGCTTCAACAGTGTGGACATGATATCAGGAATATCCGGTTCGCATTTCATCCGAGAGAGCAAGCTGTCTTTACAAAACCCGATAAATTTCCACCAGTCGCTTGCCAAGACCGGGATGCGCATTCCAAGCCTTAGGAACCATACTGGCAGGTGCAGTGCTATGGGCAAAAGCCCAGCATCTAACAGGTCGATGGCCCAATGATTCTGAGAAGTCCCAAGCATATTGAACGACTTTCCAAAAGCGAGATCACCCATGACATCGAAGCTGTAAAAGCGAAACCACTTTGTCATATCGATCGGTTGGCCCTCGAAAGCTGCGATTCTGTCAAATAGCATGTTACGATACACCTGCATCCGCTCCTCATACCCTCTCAATGTTTGATCACCAAATGCCTGGCTCCACAAGCGGCGGCGGTTGCTATGACCGGGCTTATCACGAAACGCGTGAAGAGACGTCATGGGTTTCGTCATGTCGTAATGGGGATCCTTTTGGCATTTCGATGCTGGTCCATGAAAGGCCATCACGGCATTTGGGTCGCGCACCGACAGCTCGGTAGGACCAATTCGTACATACGGTCCGTATTGGTCGTGAAGCGCGGCAACCTTTCTCCACGTATCGAGGCCGCGGACTTGATAACATAGCCAGAAGGTCGAGACACGTGCACCTATAGGGCCTGGGAACTTGTTGAGCGGGTGGAAGAAGAGCCGGTATGTGACAAGGCTCGAGTAGAGCCCAAGAAGGAAGCATCCATGAATCTTGGATGACAGGCTGAGGGCAGATGCCCATCCATCGATGAAGGCAGAAAACTGGCTCAAGATAAAAACAGCAAGAAAAGATGTCGTCACAGCCAGCACGTAGCGATGGGCATCAAGATGGTGTTCTCCTTGCTTGAAGTATAGCAGGTGAATAGCAACACCACCAAGGGCTGCTGCAACCAAATAAGGCGCAGGCATCGTGAAACTACCTGGCTAGTATGGCATTGAGAGAATAAAATTGAAGTTCTGGCCTCTTTCCCAAGGTTCGGCTTTGGAGTTTTCAGATTTGGAGCTTTAGCGAGATCACGGGCCCCCTTTCCCGCCCTGCTTAAGGATTTAAGACACCTTGCCACCGCCATTCTCAGGAGTTGTTCCCGCCAGCTAGAGCAGGATATAAGGTCTAGTAAGTAGATGTCGCATATCTTGTGATGCAGAGCAATAGCTGATGGACCGAATCACAGGAGATTGCATACTACGCCAAGGAATAAGCTATATTGGCGGGCACTAAACTGAATATAGTGTTAGACGCCTGGGTGGATGCATTTTTAGCTTTTAAACTTGTGGGCATATCCAGGCGTTGTAATTGTAAGCTCCCCAAGCTACTAATCACATGAACTTAAATGGATGAATCTCGTTCCCCAAGCGAGATGAGGGACTCGTAGGTAATCCATTCAAGCATATTGAGCTTGTTCAGATTAAATGCGCAGATGATCGGCGACTTTTGATATACTCCTCCGAAATGATGCTACTGTAAAATAAGTACCTAATATTAACGAACGGGATCATGGATTAAGAAAATACATGCATTAGCCCAATCCCTCAAGTTCCAAGAGCAAGATTTAGACTGGTAAACTTGGCAAAAGTTGTAGAAGGATTCTAGTATCTTTATCTTTGCTCTAGCTAGCTTCGATAGGACCCTAATGCTTGTACACTTGGTTTCCATATGAGAGTAATTGACGTATACTTTTTACAAGCTGATTTAGATTCCTTACACGCGATGACCTCACATGACTTGGTAATTGGGGCATACGACTAGCTCAACGTAGGGTAGATAGCTCGTGGTACATAAGATCAAAGCATGTAGAAAGGGTGTTAACCAACAGCTTTTCGGGTAGCTGTATGGTGGCATCAAATAATAATGGCACCTCAAGCAGCCTCATTCATCACCACAAAGAAGGGATGTCATCTTTTCGGCGAAAAGAATGGGGCTCTCGTCACCCTAGTGCAATTGGAACTTAGAATAGCTAACAAGACGCGGCTGCAGGATATTTTCAGTGAATTTGGTAAATGCTCCCATGTTCATGATGACTTTCTCGATCCTTGTGAGAATATAATCTTGCTTAGACAGATTGGAATGGATATGTAGGAAGCCAAATACACGTGACTTATAATCAAGGCATCGGAAAGATGTACGCCAGGCCACTGAGAGCTGCTAGAGACGAACTACGGAGTTGAATATAAAGAGAAAGTAGAAAAAGTCAAGTCATTATCTAGGAAGTTGCCTCTAGACATTTTCGGATTACTAAGTGGCGGCGTTATAGGGTGAAGGATGTCCAGTCTGGAATTTGACGGATGACAAAACAGGAGATTAGAACAGAAAAGCTAGAGTTCGCCAATTTTATACCATGAATGTAATACGATATTGGAAAGCTAGCCCTAGCTAGGGGGAGAGATAATAGTACTTTATTTAGTGCAAGAATCGTCTTTTAGAGAATTCCCTGTTATGTCAGCGATATCCAAGAGACTACTGATGTTGATGGGGTCATAAAGATCACCTTATGCTACGCCTTGAACTCTCCGGGCTTTAGACGGGCAAATTTCCCTTGGAGCGAGCAAATTGATGACAAGCCGCTAGATACTACAATCGTGGGAATTCGGAACGATCTAGTATTACCTCATACCGGGTGGTGGAGAATCCGAGAGCGAATCGAAGCTTGATTGAGCAAGTTCTCTTGCTACATTGACCGAATGTGTTCGTCATTTCATTGGATGATACTATTAGCACATTAGGTCGCCCCGAAACTTATTCCGGATCGAGATTCTTTGCCCGTACCGCGATACCTAGACTTTGGGGTGCTTTCAGGTATATTCGTGATGAACAGATATAGCCAGGAGAAGAGCGCAGATATCCACACTACAAGCGCCGATGAACATGAATATGTATTGCTGAATGTGGCTGTCCATACTACAGCCATACTGTTTTATTGTGAGAAGAAGTGCTATGATGATATCGTTATAAAATGAGATAATACCACTACAGTGGAAGAAATCACGTCTTGAAGGAGGAGAAGTGCCTTTTGGTCGTACTACTTAACAGTTTGCTATTCCTCCAATAGGTTAGCACAGTAATTAATTATAGAAATATCAACTCACAAGCTTTAGCAGCATTTCTCATATCCTCCACATCTTAGGCACAAAACAGTGAGTGCTAGCCTCGCAGAGTAGCATAAGAACTTGGTGTAGTCTATTTGCTGTGTGTATGTACCTAGCTATCGAAGTCAATAACATAATACGGAGCTAATAGTAAGACCAGACAAGTAAAACTGCCTACTCAAATCAAGGGATAGCGTCGACCGTCTTTAATAAAATACCATCGCAAATGTGCTCATTGACACTAGCAGATGACCCGCTTTGCTCCATGATATTGGCGAGGGTGTTACAGCTCAAATTCACAACTGGCTACAGAATACAAGCAGGTTCGGGCCCAGCATGCATTTCTTTTTCTCCGATAGATAACATCTATTTTTAATCCGATAAGCCAAAAATTTGTAATTTGAGTACTACAGTCGTAGGAACAGCTTTAGTACTGGCATGTAGTTCATGCAAATTTAGTCCGAGGCAGTACCTTTGCATCTATTCCAAGGCATATTTTCCAACAAGATGAATGTAGATTGTCCATGGTCTTATATAGATTCTCAATTATTGAGGTATTGCTACTGATATATGCCTAATCTTACACATATAGTAGCAAGCATATTGCCGTAATATCGCCAAACGAAGTGGCCGATTCAACCCTTCCTGTGATTGTTATCAAATCACATAGAGGAGGGATATGTCGAGCTCAAAAGAAAGCATTCAAAGCACGCTTGGTCTTCGCTCTACTGAAGTATGTAATTATTGGCCCTTTCCTCATCACGGCAATTCCCGGGTTAACGAACATAAGTCCAACTACTATATCCACTGCAATCGCCTTGAGTTTGGCTCTCTTTGTGATAAATGTGGGTGGAAAGGATACAGTAGCTGCTACCGCTGCTACCGCTGCCTATGTAGCAATGTCAGTGGTGCTTATTGGAACGAATTTACCTTCCAACGAGAGTTGATGTGATCATATAATTCCTGTAACCAGGGATGTTAATAAGAAAGAAGATTATTAACATCTTGCCTCGGAGCGTGGGATGGCTGCTGTTGGCATGCAATAACATTCTTAGTACATAATATATATGCTCTATTGCTATTCGGCAGACACAGCTCTTTAACATACAAAAGCGGAAACTGAAGCCGAGTCGTATTGGCTCTATCGAGCTAAATCGACAGCTTACATATTATTTAAAGAAAAATAAATAACACAAAAGATATAAATCCGCTATGATACAAGGAGGCCTGTCGTTGAATTCTCAATAGGTGAGCACCTGCACGAAAACACGCGTATTCCAAACAGCCTCAGCCCAAAGTACTGCAGGTACCTCCCCCCTCACCTGTATGTACCGATACACCCACCGCGACCTCGAACTAAACATGAACCCCCCAAGCCCCCCTACAAATCCCCACCTAGCCAAAACATAGCCTATCCGTTTTGCGCCTATTTGCGCACGAAAAAAACCCAAGAGCAGAAAATAGCCCAGAATCCAAAATGAGCAAGGCAAAAAAAGAAAAAAGCTCCATTCGGGCTCGTTGAGAGAGTTTTTAGTCATGAAACAGGCCATTGGCACGGCTGTTTTGGGAACAATTCGATGGAGAGCTTTATATTGGGAACCAGTGGGGCGCGAGCAAGTAAATGGAGTAGCTTGACTCCGTACTTAATCTGGCATCATTGTGCTCCATGGTGAATAAGTATTTTAGATACGGCTTTTTCCTCTTTGCAAACTTCATACATTCACAAGTATATAATACGATATATGCACGGTATTTCAGATATATACCATCTGCTGCTCATTAGAACTTATACAACTACGCATTTCCACTGTCGTTGTCGTTCAATTCGGCTTTTTTTCCGCCTCCACCGACTTCTCAATCGTGCTTTAAATAGCCTTAGCACAAGCACCAACAAGCGGGTCATTTTCCCTCAGTTAATAGCGGGTATTCCATTCCACTACTCTACGATACATAAAGGCGGAGTGGCAGCTGCCTCGTTCGATATCCCGAGCTGTTGCCTCTCTCGAGCTACACATCGAACCAGTTCCCAGGTCACACAGTCAGTCATCAAGCAAGCCGGTTTTGCTTATACACATACGGAGTACAACATAGACGGTGTAGGACCAGAATCCTGTCGTTACATTTCTAGACGTTGAGAGAACTTTCTTCTTCTCTTCTTCACACCCGCTCCCACATTCTAGAAAGACGCATCCATCAACACAATACTCCAACCACAAACATCATGGACGGCATGGACGGCATGGACGGCTCATCAAGCAGCTCCAACTCCACCGGGAGCATGGCCATGCCCATGGTATTCCAGACCCAAATCCAAACCTCCCTCTTCGCCAACGCCTGGACCCCTCAGAGCGATGGCGCGTATGCCGGCACATGCATCTTCCTCATCGCCCTCACTGTCATCCTCCGCCTGATCGTGGCCTACAAGGTGTACCAGGAGCGCATCTGGGCCGACCGAAATGCCCAGCGGCGCTTCATTGTCGTCAACGGCAAGGAGCCCCTATCAGAGCGCTTATCGAGAGACCCAGAAGCGAAGACTATGGTGCTCTCGGAAAACGGCATCGAGGAGAAGGTCTTGGTGGTGGAGAAGAAACACTCGGAAATTGCACCATGGCGATTCAGCGTTGATCCTCCCAGAGCTGCTCTGGATACAGTTATTGTTGGTATCGGCTACCTTCTGTGAGTTCTCCTTATATGCGGCACCTTAACAAGACTAAGATAGCTAATACGTTTCTTTCTTCAGCATGTTGGCTGTCATGACCTTTAATGTCGGTTACTTCATGTCCGTCCTTGGTGGCACATTCCTAGGAGGCCTTCTTCTCGGCCGTTACTGCGGTCTCCCATCCCATTAAGAGAGCCACGGGCCAAAATCGCATTTTACATCATATTATGAAGACTTAGATTATGGCTTCCTTTTTCTTTCTTCTTTATTACTCTACGACGACACGAGAACAGCATTACATGGCGGGTTATATATGATTTTATTCACTTGTGTATATTTTTTTTTACAGATGGCGTTACGGGGTTTTTCTGGTACTTGGTCAAGACGACCATGTTCAAAGGCGGAAAGAGCGGAGAGGCGGATACAAAAATATCGATTTGTTTGAGCGGTGGGCGTGGATTAATATTCAAAAGGCGCCTGTATGAAAAACGGGAATACAAAATACTATTTACCTTGTTGCAATTTGATCTTGTAGCAATATTTTGACAAATCAATATATGCTCTTCATTCTAACTGCAGGAGCTGTCTTCAAAACTCCCATGTCACTGCAAAGTACCCCAAGTATCAGGTACTTCTACCCACTACTCCCGAGCAAGCTTATTAAAAAACCTTCTCAAACCTGCTCAAGCGTACCTTGCCGAAAGCGGCTAACCTTTTCTCGAGCTGATACGGTTGATAAAAGTCACGTGCCGTTTCACCGGAATGCTGGGCGTCCGCGCTTATGTCAGACCGGGAAACCATTTGAACCTTTTTCTTTGCTTGAAGCTTGTACGATATCGTTTACGGTGGTCATTGTCCAGGTCCATTTTAGAGGCGATAAGCTGAGTAGACAAACGGGTCAGGCTGTATTTTCTGTTTAAACAAATACGGCATTTCCGCAATTTTAGTGTTCCCAGAAAGCATTAGTACCGCTTGATGTACTCAAGCTGTTACAGTTTGTAGTCTGCATCTTCCAGGAATCTCATTGTATCGTCAGGCATAAAGGCCGTTGAGAACAATTAAACAATCAGGGATGAGAGATATCCAGTGTCTGATTGTTTCGTAATCTTATGGATCATTCATGTGCAAGGCATCTCAAACTCGGTATATTAATTGTTTACTCACCACTCTGACCGCAAACCCTTCATCTTCCCAAATTTTCAGCACAAACCATCATCCATCACCAAAATCTCATAACCAACACAACTCATATCCAACCACCTCAACACTCCAATTAACTTCTCCAAATCACATACAAACCCTCTCCGTCCTTCTCCTCAAACAAGTTTACCACCAACACCAAAAACCCAACCAACAACAAAATCCCCTCCCTCCAAAAAACGAAAATCATTTCCTCCTCCCCAAACCCCCGGAATCACCCAATCCCCAAAAGAGAAAAACAATCATAAAAAGAAACAAAAAAAATAAAAACCGCCACACACCCCCTCCCAAAAGAAGCAAGACACAAAAAAGAAAAATCCCAAATGGTTTTTTTCTTTTTTCTTTCCCTTTTCCCCCAATCACGCTCTCCCTCTCAACCGAAAAGGGCAATCTTCTTCCCCAATACGGGATAGGTATAGAAAAAAAAAATTCTATCGGGCATTAATCGCAAACAGGCAAGGGAAAAAAAAAAAAAAAAAAGGGAGCATGAATAAGGCACGCGCCGGCCGCCGGGCCCCCTCTCCGCTTCAGCTAGGACAAATTGCCTATTCAAGAAGTTCTGCAGGGCTGATCTATGCCAAAACGTGTGTAGGTAGGTGGTATCTAGACTCGATTTTGATTTTTGGGTGGCGGGATGCCGGTTCTAAACTCAAAGAGGCCATTTTGAAGATCACGGTTCCCGTCTTTATAAAAAATATCCGTGCCGTGCACCGACACAATCCCCTGAGTTAAGCCAAAAAAAGGAAGTCACATTAAAACGTAAATCATCGGCATTGGAAAAATTAGAAAGGAGAAAACCCTCTGTTGGTTGGCAAGCTAGATTCATCAGATTCATTTGATGTCTTGATCGTTTTTTCCCTGCCATCAACAAATCATGCCCTCATGTGTCCATTATCATCCGCCTGCATCAGCAGCAGCAGCCCAACATCTTCCCTCCCTGCCTGTCCCCTTCCAACCTCCCAAAGTTCCATACCTGCCCAGACCTGCCACCCAAAGTACCAACCGATCTCGAGATTGCCGTGCCCAGCATGAGAAAAACACATCTTGCTCAAACCACACCCGAAAGCTGGAACTCCCTACCTCAGTAGCTAGATCTGAGAGAACTCTCTCGCATACAAGAGTTCAAAATGCTTGCACAAAAGGCCGCCGCCAACGTCCATTCTTGTTGTAATCGATACAGTACTCAATCCTCCTTTAACACACGCCATAGACGCTTCGAAATGAGAGGTGCCACAGATACAAAAACGCCTCTAAACCTTCCGGGACTGAGAATAAAGAGTGCAAATCTTGGCATAGTCAGCGCAGCAAAAAGACGCTGTCTTTCTGATGCTCTGAGTTGGATCCTCTTTCCCGGCAAATTGAAAAGGCATCAACGTCCACGTAGCTCCAGAATTTGAAACATCGAAAAATTCGAGAGAGAAAAAATAAATAAATAACTGGGGCAAAACACAACATTGAGTTTAAAAAAAAATCAAAGATATGAAAAGCATATCAACACGTCGTCAACGCCGAATCAGAACCCTCGCATAATGTTATAGCAACATCCTAGAGATGGCTCAAGGCCCGAGAACATCTCCAAAGATTGTTGAAAGCTCGGTATTAGCGGTTGCAAACTTTAGCTTGTTTCCCAAGAGTCTTTTGATGGTACTGCTCATGACTGGTGATGAGAGCTAGGAGGCATTCCTGGCTGCGGTGGCATGCCAGAGCCATATCCTTGATTGCGTTGCACATAGCTTTGATAGGCCAGAGCCTGCTGAGGATCCATGGGCATATTTGGGGGCATGTAGCCTCCAGGACCCATGTGCGGGTTCTGGGGCATGCCTGGACGGCTCTGTGGTGGGAGGTGATTGGGAGGCTCTTCAGGGGAGTCGACTTGATCGCCCCCGTCTACTCCGTTTTCGCTGCCCGTCGCGGGCTCAGGTGCGTTAAGGCATGCCTGTTGGACAGAAGGAGTCAGCATGAAAGTTTTGGAAAAGATATGAATGAATACAGAGAGGTGAAGAGCGTGTTTCGCGGCTGGTTTGTCGCGAAATGTCTAGCTTCTCCGCCATGAAGAATGGAAGGGAAGAGGCTTTGAAGAGAATCGCTGCAACAGCCATCTGAGAAAAGTTGCATACCTGGATCAAATTCTTGCCCTCAGCCTTGGTGACGAGCGGCTGAAGTTTGGGCGTGGTGAAGGTGTAAACAAGACCCGTCTCGGAGACGACCAGCAGGAGAACTTGGGTGCCCGTCAAGACAGACAGTTCATATGCCTATATCAGGAGAAAAGTTTCATCGTTAGCTTGAAGCTCTACTGCGCGGAGATCCGGATCAGGCGGGAGGAAAGAATTAACAGCGATTCTTCCATCATTATCCTCGTTCGCGCGCGCGCGTCCACCAAAATAAAGCAGCTGATTGAAAAAAAAAAAGCTGTAATTTTTTGGTGGTCGAGGCGGGGGGAAAAGACAAAGCGTCGACTCGTGTCAAAACGGATGCACCTTCACGTACCTTCTTCATGATTCCCGCCTTGCGCTTGGAAAAGGTGATGTGGCGTCGAGACTTGTCATTGATAAACTTGATCTCAATCTTGCGGCGCTCGCGTCCGCCTTTCTCGTCATCATCATCGTCATCGTCGGCCGCTGGGCGCTGTCGCTTGACGCCGCGGTTCTCATTGTTCGCGTTGCCATTGCCCACTGAGTGCGCGTCGTCGAGGTCCGTAGGCGACGTCTGGTCGTGCTGGTCGGTGATGTCGGCCATTGTCGAGAAAGGGATCGCGGTTGCAACTGCGACAGCAACTATAAAATGCCAATGCCAATCCTAATCCGAATCCAATCGTCGTCGACTTGTATCACACGGCGCTGGAAAAGGCAACGAGTGGTGGAGATACTGCTTTGAGCGTGGTGCCGATGGATCTATACTGGATCTGGCGGGTTTTTTTTCTTTGGGCGGAGAGGACAGGCGGTAGAAAAGGGAACTTGGCCTTCGGTGGGCAGAGGGGCCTAATGGGAGGCGCTGTGCTGGATCGAGTCTGGCTGGAGAGACGTTGCAGAGGGCAAGAGGCCAGTGGGAACAGGGCGGGTGCGCACGGTGGTGGTGCGAAACAGGTGGGCAGAAGGCGCGGAGAGCGAGAGGAATTCGAGGGGGGGCCGTGCTTAGTGCTACGGGTGCTACTATCGCTGCTTTAGTACGCCTGAGCCAGCCCAGAGGCCCCCCTATGCCGAACGCTAGTGCTCTGTCGGGGCGCTTGCAGACCAGAGGGGGGGCAATCAAGTAAGCCCTGTGCAAATTTGTGCCGCCTCGTTTTCTGCAAAGTATCGCTAGTTGCCATTAGCACCAGCATTAGTGCGCTTTTCGCCTGACACTTGTGTTGACTTGGTCGAGATATGACGGGGGTGGCATAGCGCGGCGACCGTTGATAGCTGCGACGGCGCCTGTGAGTGGCCAGCGCGCGCCGCCCAGCTTCGGGGCTGGAATTTGGCACCCGGCAGAAAGAGCGGGGCTGCGAAATAAAGTCAGCATCCGAGTGGGCCTCACGGTGCTGGAAAGGCGCATGCCGGCACTGTATTCGCCCGACTCCCAGCCTTCTCAGTGTTGCTTCTGCTAAAGCCTCGACAGCGCAGTGGATCAGCAAAGCTTCCTATGGGCCGATTAAGGACATGTATGTACTCCGTACTCCGTCCTTCGTACATGTGTCTTTAAAATCACGCGTTACTAATGCGCAGAATCAGATGGATACAGATGACGGCGTACGGGTACAGGTGCCCCCGTATCATTGGAGTCCGTCCCTGCTTCCATGTCTCTGTCTCGCGTTCGCTTCTCTTGTTCGATGCTCGCCTTCTGCGTCTCCAAGTAAGCGTTGAAGAGATTGGTTGTAGACGAAAGCCTCTAACTTGCATGGGATGCGCTCAACTACAAGTAAGGTTAGACGACAAGGTAAAGGTAAGGTAAGGTGATGAGATCTACGGGACGCTCGCGCCGCCTCTCCATAACGACTAGTCTCTGACAGATCAAACGCAGGGAAATTGACTTTTTCTTTGTTCTCGTATTACTGTACAAGTACAGGACGCGACAGCCACTCGTATGGCTTCCGGGGTCCCAGGCGCTCCGTATCCCGCACTCGAGGCTCTGATCTAGGCTCACCCAATTTTCTCTCTCGCTCTCTCGCCCTCGCACTCTCTATCTTCGTCATTTGACCAAGGATTTTGTGGATGGCTGGATCAAGATACCGTTGGTTCGCTCGCTTCTACTTCAGCCCACGCCATGGGGCCTCAGGCTCAGGGGCGAGAGGCTGGACTCGCTTCGACCGTCATCCTCCATCATTAGCCATGTGCTATGGATTATTGACCTGGCGCCAAGTGCAAGTTCTTTTGGCCGTCAGCGCGCCGGGCTAGAGAGCAGGGCCTCCACTCCGAAGTGTCTTGCTGCATCTGCCGACCACCCTTCTGCAGCAGGGGAATCCGGAATCCTCTTGTTCAGCAGCATTGGCACCAGTAAGCACGCTGTGGAGTGTGCCAGGACCTTTTTATTCGAGAGCCGTCAAGGTGTCATGTAAGTATCGACAAACGGCGGCTCTACCAGTGTTACATGCAAGTTTTGCCGGCGCCTCGTTGCATGAGCAATAATAAGATACCTTATCGACGGATTGCGAGATGGTGAGACCTGCAGCGACGGCTCGCCGCTTATTGTCCCCTGTCCGGATTCGATGCCACTCGCACTTTCTATACTTGGTAATACCACTACCTACCTTAGTAGTACTACTGTACTATGAAGTACGAAGTACTAATGGCGTTGAAGAAACACGCTGCAGAAGCCCCTGCGTGCTGCATGAATGACATTATGGCTTTCAAGTGCAGCCTCGGGACCGCTGCTATTTGGCGAACTTTTGTCTAGCCTTTGGGCCTATCACACTACGGAATTACGAAGTAGCGAGTACTTCGTACTCCGTACCATATTTACGCCTTTTCGTGCCTTTTCGTGAAATTAGGAGGGGGGCAAGTATGGAAGAAAACACGAACAAGAGAGAAATGCAATGCTGCTGAATGGCTGCAAGTACAAGCACAGCTCCATTCCAGGTGCCCGGAGATACATGCTAGCGAGTGCCAGTCATGGGGCTAGAAGGGTTTCACCTTTTGACGGGGAAGCGACGCGTGAGGGCTGACGCGAGACCCTGGACCTTGCCTATGCTACCAGTATTTGCGAGTGCCAGAGTGTCTTTCACGCTTTGGCGGTATATGAGAGGCTACTTTTACGAAGTACGCACGTACTGCTGTACTAATATCATCGTACAGTGTACAGTACGAAGTGCGAATATGTCCACCTCAAGCTGACGCGGGACACGGGCCATACCTTTACCATACCAGCACCGCCATGGCCCACAGGCAGCCGTGTTGTCGACTCACCTTAGTAATACAACGAAGTACTATTGTAAGGCCTTTGCCCAGGGATGGATGCGGAGCTGGATGGCAATGCAGAGTGCAGATAATGCAGATATAAAGTAATAATTGTGCCCCCTAACCTAACCTGTCTATGTGAGAACTGCGCTCTCGATTCGCGGGCGATAAGCCAAGTTCGATGCCCGGTGTCTGGCTGGGGAATTGCACAGAACTGCGCGCTTGCCCACCTCATTTCATCATCCGCTCCAAGGCACGCCATGTTCGCAGCGGCTGTCAGAAAGCTTGGGGCAGCGGCAGAAATGGGGGCCATTGCTACTTTAGGCAGCTAAAGCAGCAGGGCTGGCCACAGTGCGTGAAGGATTCATCCAGCCACCACGGGCTACCGAATTGGGGTTCCACCAGCCCATGGCACGGCGAATTACAACTTGCACGTTTGAGCGAATGCAACGGCGAATGCTACTGTACTCTTAGTACTGTACTAGTACCTGGTGCGCTGAGCTCGCTCACCACGCATGCGGCAGACGGACGCAGCTCGTACAGGCCGCGCTTTTTTGGCATGAGAAAAAGGGAGCGCGTCTGCCGGTAAGCTGAAGTTCTCTGCGCCAGCTTGTTTGCAGTGAAGCCGTCCGTTCGGAGTACTCCGGCCACCTGGTTGTCAATCGCCGGCTGGACGCGGTGCTTGGCTGGCTGGACCGGACTGGAGCAGCGCTGCCGTGCTGTGCTGTGCCACCCCAGTCGAAATCCCGTACAGTGCAATCCCACTGTCTCCACGGTTAGCGAGCAGATTACGGGGCGCGTATCCCCTTTATATGCATAGGGCGTGGCGGAGAGGTTTTGCGTTCCGTGAATAATTGGCCAAAGTGAAGGGAGCTGGTTGAACAACGTTGAAATTCTCACAGGCCTTTTATTGCCTGCCTAAGGAGTTAGGCGAGAAGAACTGGTGCCTGACATGTAAGGCTCAGCAATTTGTTTCCATTTTCATTTCCTTTCTTTTCTTCTGAGAAGCTCCATGTCCAAGCGAGACGAGCCGTTCGTATTGAGAGCGACGGGAGAGTGAAGCCCGGAAAACGGGGGTTTTCTCTGACAAAGAGCACTGGTGAAACGAAGCTTGGAATGCTTCAGGTTTTTTTTTGGTTTTCACCAATGCTAATTATCTGCTTTTTGCGAGAAAGAAAAATGAGAAACTGAGAACAGAAAATCATCTTTCGCTTCATATAGTTTTCTAAAGAAAAATGGGCAATGATGTAGATAGATAAATGACGTCGAGAGACACAGAGAGAGACACAAAGAGAAGGCAAATTTGCGCAGTCCAAAGATCATCCCATGGATGTTTTAACCGACCTTGAAGAACCCAAAACCGCTTCAAAACAAGCCAAGAAACAGCCGAAGCTCCTCTCCAAGCCCCCGAGAACTCCCCAATCAGGCGACTCAGGGCCTCAATCCGATCTTCTGATTGGCCACTTGCCCCTGACACCCTGGGCGCTTCTGCTTCATCTTTGGCTCCCTGAAACGCAGCCCGTTCGAGGGGACTCAGGACAAGAAACCTGCCCATCACGCAGTTGCTTCAGAGTCAAAGCGCTTGCGTAGGCAGAGTTTCGCATAGTCTCTTTTTGTTTTCGTTTTTCTCTTTCTTAGTTTTCGTTTCCTCTTTTTTTTTTCCTTTTTCCTTTCTTCATGCCTGGTTGCATGTCCGTGACTTCTTTGAACCCGTTTTTTTTTTTAGTTTCCTTTTTTTCTCCTTCTCTTCCTGTAAGGGCTTTTTGAGACTCACTTCTGTGTCTCTTCTTTTTTTACGTAGAAACTGCAGGCAGTTGAGGTCCGATTAGCCAATGCATTCTTTTTAATTTTCCTTCTTTTTTTTCTTATTCTATCTTTTACGATTCTTATCACCGAGCTTTGGTCTTGGTTCTTTTATCATTTTCACTTTGGGATACGCAGACGGGAAAGGTTTAGACGCCGGTCGTCAATTTCAATAAACGAACGTTACCTTTTACGAAGACGAAAGAAGCCGGAAATATAACCCCGATATAAGACAACAACAAAAAAATCGTTCAACATGCCCGACAAGGTCTTCGTCGCCACATTGGTGGCCAACCTCCTCTTCCTCGCCTCCGGCGCAATGGAGCTCGGCTTCTCCATCGCCGCCAACAACATCATGAACAACGCTCCCACCGACGGCCAGGACGCCACCCGACACCTCATCTACCAGCGAATGCCCCTCACCGTGGGCATCGTCAACGCAATCTTCATCCTCGTCACGTTCCTCTTTTCGATCCCGGCCCTGGCGCTGGTCAAGCGCGGTCTGCTCAAGATTTGCGGCTACATGATTACCGTCTGCGGTGTCTTTACGTTGGCGGTTGGGCTGTATCTTTGGATCATGACGTTGCGGTTGAAGGAGACGTTTGAGCCCGTCTATGAGGATCAGACTTCGACAATTCAGTCGTTGGTACAAACTTCGGTATGGAAATCCCCCTTTTCTCCCCCTTTTCTCCCCCTTTTCTCTTTCTGCACACACACATATATATATACGTATGTGTGTGTATAAATCCATATATATATAAAGACTGTCTATAAAATATGTGAATATATTGCTAACAAGGCACCATCTCCAGTTCCAATGCTGCGGCTACCTCAACAGCACAACTCCCGCCTTCGTCACAGACTCCGCCTGTCCCAGCCCTGCCGCGGCCGCTCTTCTCCGAGGATGCTCCACGAACATGGCCAGCTTTGCCAATGCTTTCATCAATGACCTTTTCACAGCCCTCTTTGGCATGGTTGGTACGTTATAGCCCGCAAATTTTATCATGCATGTCAAAACTGCAAAAAAGCTAACCTCTACTAAAGGCATCGATGCCCTCCTCGTCCTTGCCATCGCCTGCCTCCTCAAAGAGCGCAAGGATATCGAGCGCTACTACGTCATTGATCAGAAGAGAAATTATGGTGGTCTGTGAGCGCAAAAGAGGTGAAATGAAAAGTGTTAAATTAATGATATATATATAAAACAAAAAGTCACGGTTATACACGTCCCCCCAAATAACCCCTTTATTTAAAAGGCTAAACACCATGTTTTGTATGCACAGTTCACTTCTCAAGTTTTCATAGCGTTTACACAAACTTTATTTTCTAATGCCTAATCCTAATTCCCAAAAATACTTTAATGGGAACCCCATTCCCTCCTTTTTCAGGATAATGATTCATTCGGTTACCCCCATATAAGAAAACTGTTTTTAATGCCTGAATATAGTAGAAATACACATCGTGAGTAACTCAAAACTCACGACAACGAAAGATAAAAGAAACAAATATGAATAAAACACAACATAGAAATGATTCCAGAAATTCCCCTACAGTCGCATCCCAACATCTAGCGCAATGCAAGCCCGCCATGCACAAATAGATTTCCATCGTGGTATAGTATATATAGAAATAAAAGAGAGGGTAAAAAGAAAGGCTATCGCCAGACTCTCCCAATCTCTAAGACAATTCAAGCCAGAGTTCAAGAGCCCAAGTGTGTGTAGCTGCCCAACACGCTGCTGTCCAGGCAAAAACCCCCAATGAATAATTAACGGTCTAAAGATGCCCCTCGAAATCACAATCACATACATTGTAATAGCTTTCTTTTCTTCTTCTTCTTTAACTTAACTCATACATTTGAGTCGTTGGGCCTGCCATCCGAACCCCCTTCCCCTTCCGGGTTGTCTCTATAATTTTGATGCGATGGATTGCTTTCGTTTACCATGCTGCTGCTGTTGCCCATAGAGGCGCTTCTATTATTGCGCCTCAGCCAGTTTAGTGAGAACAAGCCACTGAGGGTTTCTGAGAACGCAGAATCCCTCCGAAGATTCCGGCGCGCAACCAACCCTGGGAACCCAGTGCTCTTCCTCCGCCGGCGGGTGAATTTGCGAGGCGAGGGATCTGCACTGGAACTCGACTGGCCCGTAACACTCACGCCGCTTCCGACTCTCTTTACTTGGGGCAGCAGCGGCGATGATTCGGTTCTCATTGGGAGTGTCGTCGAACGGCGCCGCCCAGTAGGCGTGGTAGGCTCATCTTGATCTTGTAATTCTCCCCAGATTTCGGCCCGCTCCACCCAGCCCAAACTCTTCTTGCGCGTCGGCGTCAGGGGAGCGGTTTCGCCGCGGATCACGGGGAATGTTTGGTAAGCCGTAGAAGGTAGCTCTTCATCGGTCTCACCTGTGGCTTCTGGGCCTATTAGTGATTCTTCCTCGCCTTCAGTATCGTCAACGAGCCCAAGACCGGGAGCTAACGAAGACTGACCAACTGCCGGGGCGTGCTGCTCGTCGCTTAGCCGCCATGATAGGGCTAGGACCCCTGATAGAAGTATTATGGTGCCCAAAGTTATAAGGCAGGCGCGAAGCGTTGAGATGAGGCCCGTCTGGTTGAAGTAAATTAAGCCATCCAGGATGGCAATGATGTTGTATACGCAAAAAACAAGTGGATATAAGACAGAAGTGGAAACTAATTTCAAGCCGCGATGTAGGTAGTAAAGCTGGCAGAGAGCTAAGGAAACAAGGCCTAAGACGATGGCCCAAGATTGCCAGCGAAGAAATTGATTTTTGCCGCCTATTGTCTTGATGAGGAGTTCGACGGCGGATTTCGCAAATAGTAGAGAGTGTGCCGAGAGGTCTCCGCTGATGACACCGTAGCTTATGCCACGTATTAGGCGGAATTTGGCATTATGCGACAAGCTAGAAACGTGGCTGGTAACATCTGTAACAACAGCCAATGACACCACAAACAGTGCCTGCAGTATCATCCAAGCAATAAAAGGCTTTCGAGCCAGTAGCTCCAGAAGCTCATCCAACTCGTGAGCCGGAGATGGGATGGCGCCGAAGATTGCGATCAAGATCGCTCCGCCGCTGACCAGCACAGTGCCGCATAGCGACCATCGAGTAAACGGCTCGCTGAGGATGAGCGTCGCGCATATCGAATTGAACACTAAACCCGCAGCCTGAAGTGTCGAGAGAACCGGCAATGGCAGCGTCGATATCTGGACGGTGCTCCCTAGGATATTCGCAATGACAAACATGCCCATGCCCACCTGCCATCTCCTTCTTCGGTACGGCGGCCGGCGAACATCGTGCGGCCCCTTTTCGTCTTCGAGTATATGTGATTTGCGCTGCAAAGTGAGGCCTACACTTTGAACGCTAGTTGAGATCAGACCAACGAGGATTCCTAGCTGCCAGGTGTTAGCAGAGCGCAACATCTCAAGATATCCGTCTCCTTTGATGCAAGACCAAGGACGGCGGTTGATTGCATGCATACAGCTATGCTCCCTCCTGGGGAGATATTCCCAATAGGCCCCATTACACTGTCTCCGGACCTGAGGTCATCCACCGGTAGATGTTAACAATAGAACACCTGGTCGTCGCATAGGTATGAGTGCTAGTTGCTGAGCGGCTTAGTTGTCGAGGGTCGAAAGAAGGCTGTAAAAGGAAGCTGCAAGGTGTTTCACCCTGATTTCTCTCCCTGGCTCTGGTTGTCGACGAGAAAAAAAAGATAGGATGGTATGGATTTTGGGCTGCCGCCTCTTCCGTCGACGGGATGTCAGCGAGTGTATAAAGGTATTTGTTTCGGCTTCGGCTTCGGGTTTGGGTCGAGAGCGCACTCTGCTATGTCGTTACAAGTGGTGTATACTCGTGATGGAATGTCGTAGCCGGTTGAAGGTGCCGGCCCCCCAAAAAACACGGCTGTGGTCGCAAGTAATTCGCCCGTATTTGCGAGACTAAATCAGCTGGGGCCCAACGGGTGAGGCAGCGTGCAGAGAAGTGCGTTGGCGCTCAATAAAACATGCAGAGCCACCTGACGACGTCAAGCGGTATGTGAATGGAGTACCGCGTGCTGGGCTGCATCAGAGGTGCATAATGAGCCTTGGGAGAGCTCTGGGGCTGGGCGTGTGGCTGGTGAGCATCACATGAGGTCATGTGACACTCGTCATGGAGATTGTACTTGATCACTTTCTATGTGTTAAAGGTATTACTCATTTTACAGCACGAAAAAAGGAAGCTCCATTAACATTTATGTCGTAAAATTGCTAGATATTTAGCGAATCGCAAGGCTAAACCCAACAATTTCTCACTGCTTTGACATTTCCGACTTCAGCGATATTACTCCGTGCTTGTACATCCCGTTACCAAAAGGCCGTGGTTGACAAGGCTGTGGCGGTGCTCCATCGCGGCTCCAGAAGTAGGTGCGAGGCCGTCCCAGCGTACCAATAGCGCTCTCAGGCTAGGTAGCGCAACTCACTGTAGTGCTGCTCCACACTTGCATCCAAGCAGCAACATCACAGCTCCGAGATATTACGCTTCATCCCTCACTCATTCAAAGCTTCCAGCAGCGGACTCTCGGCCACTCTCCCGTTACCTCTTCCATCGCGCTGAAAGGGCACAGGCCTACCCGATCCCTCCCAGGCCTTGCCATATCGAGTCCATTCGCAATTGCTTAAACGTCGTAACTCCAACATCATCCCCGCCTACTAGCCAAGATGTCGCAACACGCCTTATCCGACCAGCAGGCAGGTCCTCCAAAGCTACCGATAGAGGTGGATGAATGCTAATCAAAGTCTACGCCGCAGGTCGACAATGAGCTCCGCAAGATGACTGCCTTCATCAAGCAGGAAGCCATGGAAAAAGCCCGCGAGATCGAGATTAAAGCCAACGAGGAGTTCGAGATCGAAAAGTCAAAGCTCGTCCGCCAGGAGACCGATGCCATCGACACCCAGTACGAGAAGAAGTTCAAGCAAGCCACCATGTCCCAGCAAATCACCCGGTCGACCGTCGCCAACAAGACACGGCTCAAGGTCCTAGGCGCTCGGCAGGAGCTGCTCGATAGCATCTTCGAGGAGGCCCAGAAGCAGCTCGCCGCGGGGGTCAAGGATAAGGCCAAGTACCAGAAGACGCTGAACGGGCTCGTGCTGGAGGGCTTTTACGCTATGAACGAGCCGGAGGTGCAGCTTCGGGCTAAGAAGTCTGACTTTGATGCCGTCAAGAAAGCGGTTGAGGAGGCGACCAAGGAGTACAAGAAGGAGCTCGGCAAGGACGTCTCCGCCACAATTGATGAGTCCAATCCCCTAGAAGACACAGTGTACGTTGCAACAGCAGCCATTGATCCTCACGAGTCGTGTTCAATTACTAACTTGGAGACTACTGTAGTGCCGGCGGCATCATCATTCTCGGCGGAAAGGGAAAGATTGAAATTGACAACACCCTAGAGGCCCGGTTGCAATTGCTGGAGCACGCTGCGGCACCGTCTGTGCGAAACGACCTGTTTGGACAGAACCCCAACCGCAAATACTACGACTAAATTCACCCCGGTAATCGCTTGGTAACCTGTATCTTATTACCTTGACGCTGGAAAAGAGGGAAAGATGGGAGAGAGTGGGAGAGAGAGAGTAGAGGGCCAGCATGTTGAAAACCCCGAGGCATGCATTTTGTCGAATTAGTCTGTGCTTTTTCTAGCTTAGATGTTGTATCATATGTCATTACAAAGCTAAGTTTTTCTTTCTTCTTCTAATCAAATTTTCAACGAAACAAATTCTCAGGCCTGTGGGACCCCAATATATGCTCCCCAAACGCCCTTTTTCAAACCCTGCAATGCAACACCATAACACTAGATACTAAAGAAATGCTATTTTTTTAATCACTTCCTGCTTGCGGCTTGGGTATCTTTTGGAAAAACTTGGCCATGTACTCCTGCTGCTTGGGCAGGGACGCATGATCCTCCTGGCCCGGAAAATCAAATATGCTTTGCTTTGCCTTTTTGCGCGTCCGAACGGTGTTGGATAGGCGTTGCTGAACCCACTCAACAACGCTTTTTGCTTCCGTCCGCGTAATTTTCATGCCCGAGTCGTTAATCTTGCGCCAAATCTCTCTGAGCTTTGTGGCGAGCTCATCGATATCTTCGTTGAATTGCTTCTCATCCTCTGGGCTGCTTGATTCCGGCGGTGATCCATCGTCAATTGCTATGTCGAAAATGGTTATCGTGGCCTTGAGCTCCGCAAAGTCGGTTTGAGAGCTAATATTGAAGTCCTCTTCACCGAGGCGATCAATGGCACCTCTGATGGTGAATACCTTTTCGGGATGTTGTCGCCCTAGAGTAGGGTCGTCAAACAAGAATGAAATGGCAAGCCTTCTCCGGATGTCATGAGTCCTGGCATTGCGAATAGGTAGGCATTGCAAAGCATTAGCCCTAATGTGCTGAATCTTGATTGTGGTTTGCAGAATTGAGCAGTTTTCAACACACTGGGCAGAATTAGCATTTACAAGTAGTGGGATAGATACCGGGAATAGCTGCACTTACAAATGAGTCCCACGATGAGCTAGGGATTGCATTGGTGAGACTTTCAATTGCATCTTCATACACCGTCAATAAGTCAATGTTGTATATCAAGAGCTTGTCCATCGACATCCGGAGCAGGGTATGCGACGCGTAGATCGCAGACGTCGTTGACAAATGACTTGATACCATATATAAAAGTGCCAAAAATGACTCTAGACATGACCAATCGCGATCTTGATATGGCTCGTGGCTCAATTTTGAGATGGGTATCTCAGAATTCCGATATTGAATCTCCTCAGTGGCCCCGAGTCGAAGGAAAAGCTCCTCTAGCCGCTCAGTGGTCAGAAGCCGTTCAACCTGATCAGGGCAACTGTAAATGATATTACAGTATTCGCGTCTGACAAGAGAAGACTTCTGAATACACAGCTCGTCCAAGATCCACTCGAAGAGCGAATCTGGCAGGCCACCTTTCTTCGCCAGAATACTTTGAGGGACGCCAGAAGTAAGATTTCGCTCTTTCGCCGCTTGATTTCCCTGAGTCAACAGGCTCCATGGCGAGCCTCGAGGAAGTTTTGGGACGGGCGAACTCGGGAGAACCGTATGGTCCTTACCAAAGAAGCAGTATCGAATTTGAGATTGTATTGGCTCTGCTCTTTGAACTGCCCTGAGGACTTTGTGTGCATCTTGTCCACTCTTTTCTTTGACAATATCAGTAAAGGCAAGGTCAAATGCCTCGCCTCGTGGCGGGGAGGAAGGCTCTGCTGCGGCATCTGCAGAGGCTTTCGCCCTCATAGAGCTTGCATTTATGGCATTATCCCGGCGTGCATCCTTAGCTAGAGCCTTAAGATCAAACTTGTGCTTTAGTTTAAAGGCCAAGGGTGACGCAAAAGGCTCCGTCGCCGTCCTCTTGGCCCTGGGAGTAGCAAGGGAGTTCTGGATTGCTGAAGGCGCAAAATTAGGCCGTCCTCGCCCAAGCAGAGCCGACAGGTCTTCTAGAGAGTCATCTGAGAAGTCTCCATCACTAGCTTCGTCGTCGGAGGCGCCAATTTCCACGGGAGCAGGCTTCTTCGCAACAGGGGTAGCCTTATGGCTGAGCGGTGATGATGGCGCGGGTGGAGATGTATCTCTGAATGATAGCGTTGAGTGCTGGGAAGATGGCACAGGCGGAGAGGAAGGTTGAAAGTACGACAGGATGGTCTTGTTCGCCTTTGGTTTTCCAGACATGGCTAGGCAGTTGCCGCGCCTTGTCGATGTCGTCTATCAAATTATCCTGTTATTGTTGCGGCGCTTGATTGCTGACAATCTTGGACGCAGAACCGAGTGGGATGCCTTGAAGTGAGGTTTGTCGTGAACTCTCGCCAGCCAACCAGCGCACTTGTGGATGCTCCATGGCGCAGCATCCTGGCTTACCTGATCGCCAGATGTGGCGCAGGCGATGGCCGATCTCTACAGTGTATTACTTTGGTACCTAGTTTTTGTCCATGGGAGTTCAGCATCGTTGTCCAAAAGTACCTGGGCTATAGTGAAGATCGCTATGTGACTGATCCTTTCGAGATCTGCAGGACCCGCGTAGCGTTTTCTTCTTTCTCGCTGGTGCATGACAATTCATCAAGGGCACCCTCTGGTAATAGAACGAGATTGGGAGAATAGCCATCAATCTTGGGTGGGTAGATGGCGCCTTGCTGACATGAATGATAGTGGCGGCCACTAGGCTTTCCGCCTAGCCACGCCAAATACACATTCCAACGAACAATAGCGATGAAGCACCAAACCATCCATGGTAAGCATCTACTAGGGATTACCTCTACTATTCCAAAGTAGTATTCCGCATACACATGGCGTAGAACCTAGTCGGCGCACTGCCATCATTCACAAGCTCTAAGCTTCTATTATTATCATTCATTTTTTACCTTTCCCGTAGCAAAGAATGGCTAATACAGGGTAGCAAACGGCGGCTACATCATCGCGTTTCAGCTTGACACGGAGCATGTCGACCCGTTGGTTGACTCTGGAGGATCGGTATGCCTTGTCCGAATCTCCTTATGCTTCGTCCGTTAATCTCCTTTAGTATGCCTTGTCCGTTAATCTCCTTTCGGACTCCGTAATGCTACGCTGTTCCCGGAGGATCTTTGGCCATGCCGCAATGTGAGACGCAGCTTGTAGGGCTGTACCTCTAACGCAAACTTTGGACGGGGTACTCTTGTACATTTTAATGATGACGCGCGATTGCTGACGCCCATGTCCGAGATAATCTTGGGTGGTCGCACGAAGGATTGGAGTTGGAGGGGCTAGTGCCACGCGCTAAAAAGACAAAATGTCTTTCGTCCCAAGACAAACACGCAATTCAGAGAGGCTGGATATGTCTGAGAAGCATCCCGCGGCTCCAGCCTCAGTTAAGCTCGGGCACTACGAAGTAGGAGGAGGTGGAGGTAGTGGTACAGCCGAGATTCCTGTCTCGTGTACCTCGCACATGTGCGGTACATGGAATCCGGAGTTTGTGCAAAGTAAGCCATTTGCGAGATCTGATATCCCGCCCAAGGGGGTGGAGGCTCATTTCGAAACGTCTTCTGCGCCCCTATGCCAAGTAATTGCGAACTACTAAGTATGGAGTACGTACCTTATATACTAGACAAGCTTCGACAAGCTTTCTCTCGTTTGGACTTGGCAGGGAGTGCGACGACCGAGATCCAAAACAGCACGCAAGCAGGAGAGAAAGCAAAGCCACAATCTCCCCTTTCGCAGCAAGACGACAGTGGTAGCGGCTAGATCTGCGTCCAGGCAGCTCGTAAGATCCCTGGAATTTGGGCTGGGCCTTATTTCGGCTACGCGCTCTGGCGGAGAAGATTTTTGGTAGGTTGAGGTAGGATAGCTCAGGATAGCTTCCGGTATCCGGCCACTGTGAAGAACGCGAGTACCGACCAGGAATAGGATAACGGGACTGGGAAGATGGCCAAAGTCCGTCACCACAAGTTTGGGAGCTGGCCAGCACAAGAGCAATTGCATGGGGTACATACTTATAGCATTTTGTTGCCTGTGTGCTGGGATCGTTAGTAATACAATCCCATCTCCGAAATTGGCATTTCCAACATTGGTCGCAAGTCCATGTCGTTAATTAGGACGGACTAATACGTCGTAACGGCAGCAGGCTTGGCTCCAGAAGCCAAGCATTGATGGTACCTGGCGGCCGCGCAGTTCAATTTCTGGGCCATTTGCAGAAGAGTGACTTGCATTGCCTGAACCCCTGGCCAAGGTAATCCTTTCCGTGGAACCCACCCCTGAAGGGCCCCTCTTGGCGCCATCGCCAAATTTCCCTTCCGTACGAATCAGGTCGGCACGAAGCGGACGAGCCAGGTTCAGCGTGGAAAAAGGGCTCTCGAAGGAGCGGAGCGCGAAAGGCTTGACCCTCGCTGCTAGGTTTTGTTCATGGAGGCTGATGCTATTCAAGATGCGCGTGAGCGAGCCAGTGAGAAGCTTTGGATGCAGAGCGGCCGCCGCTCCAAAAAGGGGGCTCTCATGGTATGACTACCAATAGCTCTGAGACTTGGCTCAGGTCCATGTTGTCTCGATTTTTGTGTGCTAATGCAGAGCCTGCTACCAACCTGCATTCGCGTGAGCACTTTATTGAGATTGAGAGAAGCTGCAGACGGATGGTGCCTGGACAATTTCCTAACATGGTCCGCAGATGGAGCAAATACGGCGCTTGGCAGAGAACAAGCAGGCATTTCCATGGCACGAAGCGGCAGCATGTACGGAGTACGGAGTACAGAGTACAGGTAGATAGAGCATTAGCTCGTGAACGTGAACATGTTTGGAGCCCGGCGTTAAACAAGTACCCACATGCTTGCAGCATTGTTCAATGCACGTCAAATATGTATGTAGATCAGAGTCTCTTGTTGCAATTGTATCGAATGCTCCGCAGCCGCGTAAAGTATGTACAAGCAGGTATGTGGTGCACGCGACGAGCAGTACTTGTAGTGCTACTCGATGAAGTAGATGAGAGTGGTGGCCCCCAAAATAGTAAATAAGGGTCCTCTATTACGCGCGGACTATTGCAAGGCGCATCTCACGGCAGTCGCCGTATCGTATCGTGATAGACAAGGGCCACAACAGCGCTGGAGCATGTAATTTAGTGCTATAAGGACGGAGTATTGGTAGTATGGAGTGCTACAAGTAAGTACAGTATGAGCACCGCAGAGCACTACCCCCACTTACAATCCCCTGGGAGGAATCCACTGTCTCAGCGATGGACGTGCCCCTATTCCCAATGAATTGCTGCGTGTATTACTGCTGGCAATTGAAGACTGCCAGTAAATGGCCAGCGAAGCAGGTATCGTATCTGCACGAGCATGTACTCGTACAATTGGGTGACGGTGACCGCGGCTGCGTCAGTGGGCGTAGCGCCAAGCCTCTGCCGAAAACTTTGTCCAGCGCCTTTCGGCAGTGACAGCGGAAACACAAAGAAAGAGAAGAAGGAAAAAGAAAACTTGAAATCAGCTAGCATGCTTACTTGAACATACTAATTTACGCCCGCCATTCTAACGCTGACACATACAAGTAGAAGCGGCTTTTGTAAGCAAACCACCAATAGCACTTCAATGACGGAGCCTCGTATTTACGGCGCTTCTCTCTAGCCTTGATTTTATCCGCATCGAATCCGCTGGCTTCAGAGGCTCCGGTGGTGGTGCAGACACTGCCTCCTCCGCCCCGGGCTCTTAATTAGGCTATGCGGAGCGCCTCATGACAATTGGGGCTGTCGTGCACTCCGTGGCCGATCAGGAGGTGCCGACGCCACAGTTTAAAAAAGATGGAGGGAGAGAAAAAAAAAATTCAAAGAGGCTAAAAAGAAAAAGAAAAAATTGATTATTTCTAAAAGTGTTAGCGCGATCCGGTCGTGCTGGTACTACGAGCACTCCGCGGACAGTCTTACCAAAGGAAGAAGGCCTTTGAGCGTCGAAAATGGAGGCATCTGATGTGCGTGCATTTACTCGTAGCCATTTGACGCAGCTCCTAATAGGAACGCAGTAGCGCAGGCTGAGGCCATCCCTGCCAGTGGCTGGTTAGGTACCTCCAGCCTGCTGGGAATCCGGTGCTTCAGGCAAGTCAAGAGCCAGAAACCAGGGGCTCAACTCCGTATTCCGTGCATTTTGTCCGTACGGCCCTGGATGTACCTCGCTGGGCGCTGTACTTTCCCGCGAGGGGGCCCGGACATAAAGCATTTGCAGTACTCCGGTGCACAATGAGCGCCTTATTCCGGGGAGGGGGCCCGCACTCCACCGCCATATACTGTACAAGCACCTGTATATTTGTGTGAGTACAAGTACAGGCTCGGAGTACAGTACAAGTAGGACGGTTGATGGAAGTACATGGCCAGGTGCTGGTACAGCGACTTTCCAAGGGGCAGGGCGATCTAGCCTCTGGATCGCTGTCTTAGCATCCCCGTGCTCCGTCGAGGCAGCAATTGCTCGCTGTTCGCTGGCAGACGGACGGAACGAGGTCCATGGGCGAGCGCCGCGGCCGAGTTGGAAAAGAGGCCACGGGGCCGGATCTACTGCATATTGTTTGGTTGTGCATCCATATTACCTACAGTAGTGTAGTGTGAATTGAAGACCGCTATAGTGCAGTACAACCAGGGCGAGCAGACGCGATGACGACGTTGCGCTGATGCACCGATTTTAGAAGGGCCCGGTAGCATGGATTACACACATTGCGGTTGTACTGTACTTGGTGCAAGTATACTGGCGCAAGTACTGACGCAAGTACTGGCCGCTAGGGAATACTTTGGGGAACGGTGCGGATTCATCGGGGAGCCGCCAAGCCCAAGTCCCCATGCTGACCAATTTCATGTCCATGCATCGCAGCTCCAGGTACTTCGTATGGACTGCAGAAACACACAAGAACCCGTTACGAGCGCCGCCTCCCCCCCGTATGCACACGCTAAACCCGCTGCACCCTCTTCTTTCATTCCCTTTCTGGCTCTTCTCTCTTGTATTTTTTCTTTTTCTTTTCGTCTTTTCTCCATCAGGACGAAGTACTACTGCATCTTCTTGTGTGGGGTTGCCCAATATCGTCGTGTTTGCGCCATCGGATTCGGTCGGTCGGATGGTCCGGGAACTAAGCCTGTCCAACGTCCACAGCGCGCCGTAACCTCCGCTAAAGGCTACCTTTTTTTTTTCTCTCCCCTTGTCCCGTCCGTCACCCAGCCCACGTTACAGGCGATAGTAGATCCATCTATACTATACCCTTTCACCCTCTTTCCTCTCCTGCGCCTTTCTCCGCCTCTCCTCAATCTCCAAACTCATCGCCGCCCGCGACGACACGTGCATCATCGACATCTTTTTGTCGAGCCCTGGTGCGCTTCAGCCTCTGCACCTCAAAGGGTCCCCTCTCTCCCGCCTCCCGCCTCCCGCCTACCACCTCCCGCCTCACGACTCTCCAATAAACATTCGCTCGCTGCTCGCCTCGAAGCGTGCCCTCGACCCTGGGCCCGTGTCTGTCCCGCCCCGACCGAGTTCGTCGACCCTCTTAATCCCGATTACTTCGATACGACTATCTCATCACTCGCTCGGTCACTCGTTTTGACGCCGTACCTTTCAATTCCCGATCTGGCTGGCCATTCACGGCTGAACGGGCGATTGCCCGCGATATCGCAGCCATAATGACGAACGCAATTCCGCCGCCGCCGCCTCCCCCCCCCGATGGTAGTAGCAGTCCGCCCAAATCGAAGCTGGCAAAGACGCAGAGGGCGAGATGGGCTACCCGTAAGATGACCGTTAGGAGCAGCGCGACGAAACGTTCGTCGCTGGTGAATCGCCTGGCGCACAAAAGGACGGAATCCAGTGCCAGTGAGAAGCGCCGCAGCGGAGGCGGTGCTCTACAGCAGAATCCTGGTGGTGATGGTGGTCAACAGGACGATCAAGACATCAAGAACACTGGCGATGCCACCGCTGAGTCTGATGACGGCTCGGAAGACGATAAGGAAAACCGCTATCTCTATTTCAACTTGCCGCTTCCCGATGAACTCCTGGAAGAAGGCCATCCCATCACTGTCTTTCCACGAAACAAGATCCGAACCGCCAAGTATACGCCTCTTTCGTTCGTTCCAAAGAACCTGTGGTTTCAATTTCACAATATTGCCAACATCTTCTTCTTATTTTTGATCATCTTGGGTGTATGTACTCTTTTCCAATCTCTCCTCACCCCAATTCCACCCCTTCCCTAAATTTAACCGTCTTCTCTCTTATAGTTCTTCTCTATTTTCGGTACCGTCAATCCAGGATTGAACGCTGTCCCGCTTATTGTCATCGTTGCCATTACTGCCGTCAAGGATGCTGTTGAGGACTACCGAAGAACCATTCTTGATAACGAACTGAACAATGCCCCTGTCCACCGACTTCACCAATGGAACAATGTCAACGTCGAGGAGGACAATGTCTCATCGTGGAGAAAATTTAAGAAAGCCAATTCGGCCTTTTTTGGGCGCATGTGGCGTGGCATCCAGAGCACGTGGTCCAAGAAAGCTCGCGTTGAACGCCAGAGACGGAAGATGCCTGTTGTCGAAGATGAACCTCGAGCTTCGGTTGAAACCGTTCGAACTAGACGAACAACCCGCGATTCCATGGCGTCGCCGTTTGAACGCCGCGAGTCGTATGTCTCTAATCCGGATGATATTCAGATGACGCCTGTTTCTTCGCCTACTCCCAATGCTATCCGCTTTGAGCTGCCCGACCAGAACGACGCTAAGCGAGCTGATGCCCTTGCTACCATGAAATCGGACCTCATCAACTATGACTGCGAAGCCAAGGGCGCCCGCTTTGCAAAGGATACGTGGAAGAATCTGATGGTTGGAGATTTCGTTCGAATTTACAAGGACGATGAACTCCCCGCCGACGTCATCATTCTCTCCACCTCTGATCCTGATGGCGCTTGCTATGTCGAAACGAAAAACTTGGACGGCGAAACCAACCTCAAGGTTCGACAGGCTCTCCGCTGTGGGCGCGGTATTAGACACGCCCGAGACTGCGAGCGTGCCCAGTTCCGCATTGAGAGTGAGGCTCCGCATCCCAATCTGTACAAGTACAACGGCGCCATCAGATGGCAGCAAAAAGTCCCCGGCTACTTGGAAGACGAGCCCGAAGAAATGACCGAGGCCATCACCATTGACAACCTGATGTTGCGAGGCTGCAATTTGCGAAACACCGAATGGATCTTGGGCGTTGTAGTCTTTACCGGACACGACACCAAGATTATGATGAACGCTGGTGTTACACCTAGCAAGCGAGCGCGCATTGCCCGGGAAATGAACTGGAACGTCATCTGCAATTTTATCATTCTCTCCATCATGTGTTTGCTGGCAGCTATTGTGAACGGCGTGTCTTGGGCGAAGACGGACGCCTCCCAGCATTTCTTTGACTTTGGTTCTATTGGCGGAAGTGCTGGCGTTACTGGTTTCGTCACCTTTTGGGCAGCCATCATTGTCTTCCAGAACTTGATTCCCATTTCCCTTTACATTACTCTCGAAATTGTGCGAACCTTGCAGGCAATCTTTATCTATAACGACGTGGAGATGTATTATGAGCCGATCGACCAACCCTGTATTCCCAAGTCTTGGAACATCTCCGATGACGTTGGACAGATCGAGTACATCTTCTCGGACAAGACTGGAACGCTTACTCAAAACGTCATGGAGTTCAAGAAGGCTACCATCAACGGACAGCCATACGGTGAAGCCTGGACAGAAGCGCAAGCTGGTATGCAGAAGCGCCTTGGTGTCGATATCGAAAAAGAATCTGAGAGGATCCTTGCCGAAATCGCTGAAGCCAAAGTGCAAGCTCTTATAGGCCTCCGCAAAATTCACGATAACCCCTATCTCCACGACGATGCCGTTACCTTTATTGCTCCCGACTTTGTCGCCGATTTAGCTGGCCATCATGGAACTGAGCAGCAGCAGGCCAACGAAAACTTCATGCTCGCCTTGGCTCTTTGCCACACGGTTATGGCTGAACGCACTCCTGGTGACCCACCGACCATGATATTCAAGGCCCAGTCCCCTGATGAAGAAGCTTTGGTTGCCACTGCTCGCGATATGGGTTTCACTGTACTTGGTAACTCTCCCGATAGCATCAGTCTCAACGTTATGGGCGAAGAACGCCACTACCCGCTCCTCAATACTATTGAGTTCAACTCCACCAGAAAGCGAATGAGTTCCATTGTCCGCATGCCCGATGGTCGAATTATCCTCTTCTGCAAGGGTGCCGACTCAGTTATTTACGCTCGACTCAAGAGGGGCGAGCAAAAGGAATTGCGACAGGTTACTGCGGAACACTTGGAAATGTTTGCTCGCGAAGGTCTGCGTACCTTGTGTATCGCCCAAAAGGAACTCACCGAACAGCAATACCGTTCATGGAAAAAGGAACATGACATCGCTGCCGCCGCGCTTGAAGACCGTGAGGAGAAGCTTGAGGCCGTTGCCGAACTCATTGAGCAGGATCTTTTGCTTCTTGGTGGCACCGCTATTGAAGATCGTCTCCAAGACGGCGTACCCGATACCATTCAACTGTTGGGTGAGGCCGGTATCAAGCTCTGGGTTTTGACTGGCGACAAAGTTGAGACTGCTATCAACATTGGTTTCTCCTGTAACTTGCTCAACAATGATATGGAGCTGATCCATATCAAGGTCGAAGAGGATGCTGCTGAAGGCGAGGGCGCCGATGAAGTTTTCATTGGTCTGATTGAGAAGCTATTGGACGAAGGCCTGCGATCGTTTGGTATGACTGGTGGAGATGATGACCTCGCTGTAGCTCTAAAGAACCACGAGCCTCCGGCCCCAACACATGGATTGGTCATTGATGGTTTCTCCCTTAGATGGGCCTTGAATGAGCGCCTGATGCAAAAGTTCCTTCTCCTTTGCAAGCAGTGCCGGTCCGTCTTGTGTTGCCGTGTCAGCCCTGCGCAAAAGGCCGCTGTCGTTTCCATGGTCAAGAATGGCTTGGATGTCATGACCCTGTCCATTGGTGACGGCGCCAACGATGTTGCCATGATTCAGGAAGCTGATGTTGGTGTCGGTATTGCTGGTGTTGAAGGTCGACAGGCCGCCATGTCTTCTGACTATGCTATTGCACAGTTCCGCTACTTGCAGCGCCTGGTGCTGGTTCATGGACGCTGGTCATACCGCCGCTTGGCAGAGTCTATTCCCAACTTTTTCTACAAGAACATGGTGTGGACGTTCAGCATCTTTTGGTTTTCCATTTACACCAACTTTGATATGACATACCTCTTTGACTACACCTACATCCTGATGTTTAATCTGTTTTTCACTTCGGTGCCAGTTGCCATAATGGGCGTGCTCGACCAGGATGTCTCGGATGCCGTCTCGTTGGCCGTGCCGCAGTTATATCGCCGTGGTATTGAGCGTTTGGAATGGACTCAAAAGAAGTTTTGGTAAGTTTTTTTTTTCTAATCCCTCAATGGAAAGATTTATCTTTTACTGACAACGCGACAGGCTATACATGCTTGACGGTATTTATCAATCTGTCATGGTTTTCTACATCCCGTACTTGCTATTCATGCCTGCGCGACCTATAACCATGAACGGCTTGGGTATTGATGACAGATACCGCCTTGGAGCCTACATCGCCCATCCTGCTGTTTTGACGATCAATTCTTACATTTTGATGAACACCTATCGATGGGATTGGCTCATGCTGCTCATCGTCTTCCTCAGTGACATCTTCATCTTCTTCTGGACTGGCATCTACACATCATTTACTTCGTCTGACCAATTCTATGGGGCGGCCAAGGAAGTATATGGTGAAGCTACTTTTTGGGCCGTCTTGGTGCTTGTCCCTGTCATCTGCCTTTTCCCAAGATTTGCCATCAAGTCTCTACAGAAAGTCTTCTTCCCATATGACGTGGACATTGTTCGAGAGCAGGAGAGGCTGGGCGCCTTCGCTCATCTGAAGCCAGAGATCACCTCGGTAGAGGCAGTCAGCGACGAAAAGAGCCAGAAGTCCAAGTCATCCGGCAGCTCACGGGCGAAGCACAATCAATATGCTAGTGTTGATGAGGACCTGCGACCCATTTACCCTCCATCAACAGTGACGCGAACAACCACGCAAAACCATCACAGCCAGAATGGCAGCGATAGCACAAACTATACTAACAACCGCTACTCTCTTGAGGTGCCACCAACGCAGTCTCGACCAAGTATGGATCGGGCGAGGCCATCATATGACCGTATGCGACAGTCAATGGACCGCATACGAAACAGTTATGAGGCCAGCAACGATTTTACCTCTGCTGCAAGGCTGTCTCGCATTGAGTCAAGCCGGTCACATGCAGCCTCGGGTCTTACTTCAAGGTTGCGCGGGCTGTCACTGTCTAAGAGCGCCAATGTATAGACATGGGACTAGGGTGCTTTGAGAAAATCCCTTTCGTTGTATATTTACATGACGATCAGTCTCTTTATCTCCTCCTTTCGGTCAATATTTTTTTTTAAAACGCTCCCGATGCAAGATTCCTGATATCCACGTATCTGCGTCGGGTCATTCATGCTTTTGACGATTTGCATGAGCGATCTATGAATTGCTGCCTCTCCTACTGCCTCTGTTAATGACATCCTGCATTCAGGCACGCATTGAAACGCACACAAAAGTTGTTTGAAAAAAAAAAAAAACACTACGATGCGTGTCAATGTGCAAACCTGCGAACACAAATATGAAACCTGCCAACCGTGGCAGGAGAGGAAGAGAGAGATTGAGGAAAAGAAGAGAAAAGAGAAAAGAGGGCTGTTGGGGACGTGTTGTCTGGACCTCTCTGAAAAAAGGGGGAGGCCTGCCTGATATTTGCATGGCGTTTGAAAGGGAAACTGGAGAATTATGGGTCTGCTTTGCCTTTTTTTTTTTTTTTTTTTTTTTGGGTTGAAAGATACATCTTTTTGTTTATT